>CM060843.1:86121868-86279368 GCA_030762175.1 Metallyticus violacea | reverse complement strand
AAATTAATACCCGGTAAATGCCCAGAAATGTGGCATGTCAATACCTGTGTATATGTAACATTAATTTGTTTCACTGCATATTATTGTAGCGTCATCCCCCCTATTTTAGTTTCCTTGTTTATCTTTAAACCTTATTTTTGCCTCCTGTCCTATCAATAAACCATCTCAAATAGTTTCTATTTTAATCTCTAACGGTCGTATGACGTCATTTTCCCTTTCACTTTCCTTTTCTACCCGCTTCTGTCTGTCGGTCCTGGTGGTGTAGTAGTAACCATACTTGGCCTCCTAAACCCAAAATCGCGCGTTCGAACTCGGCCAGGATCGATGGGTTTTTTCGGGCGTCAAAATCCTTCGGAAGCCTTGGGTCTCTTGTCGTACATTTACGGCACGAAAAAGAACCTCGAGCCTGAAAAAAGAGGCCTCTGAGCAAAATATGACGGCTGTTTCACGCCCTGAATTGAATGGAACGCGAATGACCTAAGATGTTAAAGAGCGTCCGAAAATAAAACAAAACAAATCAAATCAACCGCTTCTGTTTTACTTTTCACTTTCATGTTTCTGAGGTAGCTGAGAAAGCATTTTCCCAGGATTATTTGCGAAGGTCACGTGGTGAAAAACTATAATTTTGTCATAAAATTATTTTTTTTCTTCCCCTCCCCCCAGTGACACAGGTAACCAGTGTGGTTGATAAAGCTCATGTAAAGAGTGTGAATTGTGCAATAATAATTTGAGATCAGAGATTATTTGCTTTTGTTTTATATTTTAACTTTAACATGGTTAGCCTAGAATATAGTAATAGTGGTTGGATGTATGGGGTGGTTTAAGGCGGAGCATGATACTTGTGCCTACGCCCCCAATGGAGGCACTTCTGGGAGGAAGGGATCAGATGGGAAACACCAGGTGGCCAGTATTCATGGGGAGCTTATATATTTGACCTGATTTTATTGCATTATTGATGTAACCTTTTATTTTAGGAATGCATTTAGAATTTAGTGAAAAATTCTAATGCTCACTATGCTTGACATTAAGATTTTGTGCTCTTGTGAACAGCTTATGTGTTTTGTCTCTTGTTCTACATGCTGAATACATTTTGATTATTTTAATGTTGTAATTATTTACAAGCTGTGCAAATATTTCAAAATTACAATTTGAACATTCATAATTTTAGGCACATAGACATTTTTATATTAAATAATAATTTTAAAATGTTTCTTTGCTTCTTCATCCATTCTCTCAACTGTCTTACTTGATAAAGAAACTATCTTGGTCACTTCCTCAGATTAAGTTTTCCCACTATGAAAATATGTACAAGGAGACTACGTCGGGAGTCAGACTGATTTTGTGGGAGGTTAGACAGATGGTTCAGGGAGACTCGTTAGAGCTAGCGGTATCGTTTTATAGCTTCGCTTGGTTGGTGTCAATATGTAGGCATTTGTAGAGAGGTAGGTGAACTCAACTGTGTTAAAACTGTTACAGTATCTATCTAGAAAACAATGTAATGAGAACTGTTGATACGAGGAGAATTCAAAAAGTAAGTTACACTAGTTTTCCTAATTTGGCAACACTGTACAAAATGAGCGTCACTTGCGCAGCACAAAGCAGGACGAGCGCCTGTACTGAAAAAGTACATGTTGAAATACGAGGAACGGTGTGAGTTTTGTGGGTAAAATGTCTCGATTGCATGGAAATTTCGGCTGTGTATGAGCCAAATGCAATTTCGCTTTCTGCCATATTGAGACGGTGTCAATTTGGACAAGGCCGTACAGACGTGACGTGTTGATCGGCAAGGAAGCGGCGAACATCAAGTACAGACAACATTGTGCTGCAGGTTGATGCAATGGTTTTAGCAGTAGCAGAGCGATTCGCGTAAATTCCACAGGATTGGGCATCTCAAAAATCATCACCGCCACGTTAAGGCTAATAAGCGTGAGATCTGGGGTTCAAATCCTATCAGGACCGTCCTCCCTGACTGAGGTTTTTTCTAGGTTTTCCTCAGTCATAAATGGCAAATGCCGGGGAGGTACCCTAAACTTAGGCCTGGAACGCTTTCATCCTTTAATACCAATGTATCATTTCATCTCATGTATCATCAGTGTCCACCATCTGTGGTGCCTCAGTAGTAAAAACACACACACACACACACACACACACACACACACACACACACACACACACACAATTCATCATCTGGAGGGAATTTCTATCGCCAGGGAAACGAAAAATCAGTGAAACATTCAGACAAGTGTTTAATCTGAGTTGAGACTATGAGAGTCGTCAAAACGAAGTGTGTTATGTACAGTATGCTAGGTTTGTACTGTAATCACAAAATATTGTTATGTTAAGTTAAATAATATTTCTTGCGCACGATGGTAAATTTGATGTAATTCAAAAATTATTTCTTACAATAAAAAGGATATATACTTAAAGGCTTACTTCTGTTAGAAAATGTTGAAAGTGTTGGTGTGCTTATTTATAGTTTGTCATTTCGTAAGTAGTACAAGCTGTAAAAACAAACTGCATAAACATATTTATATCTAAACAAAAATCCCAACATGTATTTTTATAAATATTGATCTGAAAAAAAAACGTATCGAAATAAAAATGTTATATTATGCATATTTATTTTATTTGAAATAAAAAGAATTGCAAAATTCGTGACAATTTGATGAATGTAGGTTAACGTATGAATTCTGACTTCACTGTGTGTTTAGCTGATTATATTAAAATATATGCTAGGTATATGTTTAATGGTTAAAGAAGGTAGTTTATTGATTTCTGACTGCAGGGGAGATGCAACAGGGAGGAGACATTTTTAATAACTGTGTATTTTTCTATGTTCTCTAGTGAGAGAGAGAGAGAGAGAGAGAGAGAGAGAGAGAGAGAGAGAGAGAGAGAGAGAGATTGTACAACTAAGCTTCAACTCGGGTTCGAGCAAACAAAACCGCAACAAAATTCCATTATAGGCGATTTACTTGTTTCTGATTCCAATGGCGATATTAGTTTTTCTGTAAGTGGCCGCAATTCTGCACTAGGGCAGCGGTTCTCAATCTTTTTAATCCCGGTACCCACCTTGAAGGATATTAAACTTCACGTTACTCATAAATGAAAAAGGTACACGCTAATTAAAAAGAAATATGTTATAAAATTAAATTATTCTAATTAGCACTTGTTGAATTATTAATAAAATGTTGTATTCGCCAACTAATGCGAAGGTTGGTCCTGCCGTAAGAGTGAACAATAAATACTCCAACTTAAACTGAGAAAGAACCAGAAATGGTGATTTGATGGGCGTGAAATAGAAGTGGTTAACTTGACTACCTTGGGGTGAGGTTAAGTGCTAGTGGCGATTGGAATGATCAGAGAAATATAGTATTAGCTAAATAAAAAATGTCTGGGGTGCTGCTATTAGGGCATGTTTAAGGAAAATATTGGAAATAAGGGTTAAATGGAAATGAAAGAATTGTGAAATATCTACATAGATTGTGTTAAACGACGGAGAGATTGTCAAGGAATATCTTGGTGTACAAGAGAAGACTCATGGGATGGTTGGAACCCTTATGGGGGGTTGGTGGGTAAACGTGCAATATATGTAGGTGTAAGGGGGGGTTGGAAATAAGTAAAAGAGAGAATTGGAGATATTGAGCAACTAGATATGTTTGCTTTAGAGAAAAGCGCTCACTTAGAATTCATGGAGAGGTAAAAAGAATTTGGGGAAGGGAGACGTACTTGGAAAATTGATAAATTGGGAAGGGAAGAATTCGTTTGGACCGGAACAGGGATAAGGAATCTAAGAGAACTGAAAAACATGTGTGGGAATTCCCGTGTATGGTGAACGTGATAATGAATATGTTTTTAATGGTGTTTAACGCCCGTTTTACTACTGAGGCACCACAGGCGGTGAACACTGATGATACATGAAATGATAGGATGGGGAAATGTTTTTTTTTTTAAGACAGAAACGTTCTTGGTCTAAGTTTAGGTTACGTTCCCGGCATTTGTCATTTATGACTGACGAAAACCTGGGAAAAACTTCAGTCAGGGAGGACGGTACTGGTGGGAATCGAACCCCAGACTTCCCGCTCTCTCACGACTCACGAGCCCGCGCTTTGACAACCTCGGTCACCCGTGGCGTGATAATGCGTATCACGGCATATTGTATTGTGAAGAACACGGACTTGGAAAGAGGAATGGAATAAATTTGATAGTGAAATGTTAATAACAACGATTTTAGGAATTAAAGGAGATAAAAATGTAAACGTTTTGGGCAAAATTAAGGATAAGTAGTGGAAGAAGATTAGAATTAGTAGAGGAGAAGAGAGTTCAGGTGTGGAGAGTTAATAAACATTTTATTAATGGAAGTGATGTAATTGATTATGTTTGGTCTCCAATACACCAACAATCTGAAAACATTTTAGGTAAGCAACTTTTGAGTATATTTTAATATACTGGGCACGTTATCTATTTTATAATATAATTGGTGCTAAGTAGATAAACAAATTGGCCGTCCGGTGTCTTCCTTACCACATCCCTTCCTCCCGGAGGCGTTCCCATTGAACACAAACGGAAAGCCGTGAGCAAGGCTGAATGCCGAAATATCCAGCCTTAAACGTTCCGTTGCAATATAATGCTTTCGTTAAGATGTCAGCGACACCGCATATAAAAATACCTTGTGCCTCTTGTGCAGTTTTTGCATCATATGGAAACTGGGGCCTCTCCACTGCGTTCGAGAATCTGGACTGCGTACTGACAGACAATGAAGCAAATATATAGTATCAATACTACAAGTATCTAACGTATGTCATTTAATTGCTACTGGCATTAAAGCTTGTTTTATACAGATGATAAAGCATTGGCATTCAGGGGAATTCGCTACACACATTTTTATTTATTTATTTTAATAGGAGTTACAAATGTGTACATTTATGTTAATATTGACGTTAATTGCGATTTCATATCATACATACATTATAAAATTTTAAAAAGTGTATGCAATATAACGCTTCGAGAATATCCCGTTATTCAACCTAAAGGAGAAAATATTCTTGAAATCCAAAGCATTGTTAAGTATTAAGTTAAGCATTTGTCAGTTTTGTCAGTTCTGATTTTCCTGGTAGCGTTTATAAAAAGTGAATGATATTCAGAGTTCTGTAAAGCAATTCGATATTCGTCCTTAAAAGTCGGGGAAAAGAATGTCTGAATAAAGACTGTATTGGAAACGCGCCTTCCGCATAAATAACTAATTAAAACTTGTCTCTTATCCAAATGTTGCACACAGTAACTGGAATTCAGCAGTGGACATGTCTTTATAAAAGGTGCAACTATAGAAGCTCATTTGTTTTTGTCATTGTTTTGCAGAGGTACCTTGATATATGTGACGGGAGGCAGGAAAGTGGGCTTCCACTTGTTTCTATGCATTTGGTGCGAGAGAGGGTGGTACTGGCAGATAATTGAGTTTGTAGGGGTTCGTATCGTGGGGGAGGACTCAAATCGGCTTAAGGATTATATCCTCCTCATGTTGGGGAAAATACGGTCGGCTGCTTTCCTGCATGGACCAGTTTATGGTAGTGCCTAGCACTAAGTTCATTGTCGTCATAGCAGTGCCCCAGATGGAAGATAACGCAATTCGGCCAAATGTAGATACTGCACGAGTGCGTCAGTTGAACGTAAAATCAGTGTTGGGGAGAAGTTGATAATATGTGGAGCAGGCTCCGGCATGTAAATTAGAATCTCTATAATTAGGCAGAGCTCCTAAACCCAGACAGTTGGTGTGTTGGTATTTTTCATAGTATTTAAAGCCCATTGATATTGACGTCATATGAAACTAGGAAAGGAATTTTGGGATAAAAGCGTTTCAGACCTCTGTTTAACTTATCTCCCTGACAGATGTCGCAATGAGGAATGAGGAAAACCTGGTAAAAGTCTGTCAGATAGGAAAGTGTTTGTGGGATTGAACTCGCAGACCCCCGTTCACGAGTCCATGCCTTAGCGGTCTTGGTTAAGTGTTGAATTGGAGAATTGTTATGAAAAAAGTCATAAGGACATGGGACAAGCCTTGAAAGTGTAAAGTGTCATGAAGAATAAAATATACAGTGTGTTAATAAATAGCACCACACGAATATTACGGGTTATAGAAGGACTCTGTGCAATCTTTTTGAGATAGGAAACCAATAGTCTGTGCTGCAAAATTTCCGAGTTATATAAGTTCGAAATAATGAACATTTATTAACAATAAAGCAGTAATAGTTTATACTGGAATTATAGCACATCTTGTTATGATTTCAGTAGCGTTTTATTTTTATTAAAGCAAACTAATTTATCCTATTTCATAAAATAGTACGAACGTAATACTTAAGCGCATGCACTTCGTATCACTTATTTCATTGGTGCACCCGCTGACATCTGATGCTATTTCGTTGGCTACAGCGCGCCAGGACACTACAGGGCAATGCGCTGCGTAAAGTAAAACGTAGCACAGATATACGTTCGCTGATACATAGCTTGTGTAAGGAAAAGCAGGAGGTCGTGGGATCTTGTTGTCCAACAAAGTGAAATGCGGTGCAAGACATACCGTGAGTTTTGAAGACTTCCTACACCAAGTGGGATGCTTCAACAAGTTTCCATAATATGGGCACCAATCACATGGCAAGTCCTGCACGAGGAACAGCTCTATCTCTTCCATCTGCTAAAGGTACAAGCACTGGGAAATTTGATCCCTACTTGCAGTTTTGCCACCAGAAATACTGTTAATTGATAACAGCTTATTTAGCAGAGATGAGCGAGTTCTAAATTTAAGAAACAGTAACGTATGGGCACACATGAATTAAACTCCCCATGACATTATACAAAGTTTGGTGTCAACATGTGGGCTGGCATTGTTTTCTTCTGCGTATTTGGTCCTTATATGTTTTGCCCTCTACTAAACGGCCGTATTTGTAAACATTATTTAAAACAGCACTGTCGGCCTATCGGAGGAAGTGGTTTGAAATCAGGCTGTAATTGTGAGCATGCAAAAATTCTGAGCATGCAAAAGCATTTGGGTCGAGTATTTTTCAATTACTGGACCGGAAGAGACAGTTTGGCAAGCTTGTTCTTCAGACCTTAATCCTTTATTTATTTATATATTTTGGGAGGGGGAGGTCCTTCAGACTTTTATGCATGAAAAACCTGTAGAATCGGATGAGGCGCTGGCCATCCGCTGCGCCTTGATGTGAGATGTCGACACTTCGAGCAATTCCCCTAAGTCGTAAGTCATTTCTTATTTTCCCTTCCATGTCCCCTGCAGTGTACTATCCGTGTACAGCAAATATTTAAGAAGTTTTAAAGTTATATACTTTCTTAGCCTGTGACTACTGCTACGCTAGTTCACTGATTACAGATTTATTGTTTTTAATGCATTTTATATCATTTTTGAATATGTAAGCTTCAAGGACAATTACATTTCCTTAAAAGTTTCCTGAACATATAGTTACTTTATTCTAACAAACTAACAAACTAGAAAAAAAGAAAGTAAAGTTATAATGGGAGTTAAATTTCCTTGACTTTACCTAGACTCGTATCATATTACGCGTTTCGCGAATACCTCTCGCTAATGCTGGTGTTCTTTTCTGGAAGTAGAACACTTGCCTGCTTATCCATTAGAAATATCAATCCATATATTTGTATTTTAAATCTATGGTCCATACATTCCCTATTTCAAGTAATTTATCTTGGACCCCTCTGTAGCCAGTTAATTTATTTATTAATACTGTATATATATATATATATATATATATATATATATATATATATATATAAATATACACTCAGAAAGATGCAAAAATGTTGGTAGTACAAAACAAAAATATCGCTATGTGGGAAAAAGAAATGAAGAGGGATATGATTGGCATATGGGGACAAAATAATATGCAAAGCACAGAGTAATTAAGATGCTCAGCAAATTAATAAACTCGATTTCTTAGGCAAGATGTGCATTCAGGTTTATTTAGCCGAAACCAGATCCTAAGTACATTACAGTTATAAAATGATAACTGGTTGCGAATAAATATGTAACATAATGAACAGAGATAAAACTAGAAGGATGAATTTAAGATAGAAAAGTTCTGTTAAGCACATCAGACTTTTTTATTTCGCCACACAGCTGCTTTTTCAGACGTTATGAAGTTTCAAGTGTTATAGAAGCTTTTAACGGATGTTTTGGAAGCGGATTGTAAGTGCGGACTCTGCTGGGCAGATGCACAGTAAAACATGAATAATTATTTTCCCGCATTATTTTGCTGGGAGGAACTACACCAAATCTAACTTGAAATTCTTTAATTTTTTAATGCTAAACAGAGCATTGCCAAACGATTTTAAAATGTATGCATGCTCATAAAGAATTGTATGTAGTAAAACTCAAGAGCGAAGAAAACAAATAAACAATCAAACAAAAAACAGGAAAAGCATTGTATTTATGATATAGCAAAAACTATTGTTAACTACTTTGATTCCAATAGGAGCTGGAATCTTCAAGCCAGGAAACTCTTCTTATGTCTCCATTCTTTGAAATGTCAGAAAATTTCTTCCTACGAAACTTATGTATAGACTTGGTGACGCCTCAGGTTGATACAGCGACCTGAGTACGGAGCTTTTACAGAAATTCCAGCGTTATCACTACGCATGCGTTCGCTTTATTTTTAATATCCGCCGCCTTGATCCTGTCTCTGAATAGTATCGCATTTTTTGGCGTCGTTTAAAGGATATACGGTTACTGTGCTCCATCTGAGCGCTGTTTCAATCATCGTTAACTTAACATCTTGGCTCTTGTTTTACGCGACTGACTTCGCTGCATAATCCTGACACACGATCACAACTCATTCTGCCTCTTTCTCAGTAGGCCTGCTTGGTCTTAGAATCCATTGTTGCAAGATACCGGGGTTGTCGAAGTTTATGTTATTGAGATATTTATGTAAGGTTGCATCCACAATATTCGGAACTAGTGCTGTCATTTCGACAGTAGTTGCAGTAGAGGTTTGTACTGCTAGATGGCAACACTAGCAAACCTGATGAGTGAGTGTTTAAAGTTCCATGCAGCTGAATAGATGTGTTGAGATTCTATAATACTTTTCATGATACTCTTGTGTGTAGTGTGTGGCGATTTTACAATGGATCCAAGATTAGAACAGAGAGTGTGCATCAAATTCTGTGCAAATCTCTGGAGAAATGCTATGGAGACCCTCGCAATGATTCAACAAGCATTTGGGGGACAAAGCATGAACCGTGTGTTCGAATGGCATGCTCGGTTCAGGGCCGACCGTACAGCTATTGAAGACGATGCTCACACCGATAGGCCCGTCAGTTGCACAACACCTGGCATATTTGCCAAAGTTCCACGCCTCGTTCGTGAGGATCGACGACAAACCATTGAAGACCTTGCTCATGAAGTGGGAATTGGTTATGGGACATGCCAACGAATTTTAACTAATGCATTAGACATGCATCTGTCGCCGCAAAATTTGTGCCAAGGACCTGACTGATGATCAGAAGGCGCAGCGGGTTGAAGTTTGCACGGAGCTTCGTCAGGCCGCATCCGATGACCCAACTTTCTTCTCCAGGGTTACACCGGCGACGAGAGCTGGATGTACGCTTATGACCCTGAGACAAAACAATCCTTCCAGTGGAAGAGCCCGATCTCACCAAGACCAAAAAAGCGAGACAAGTGAAGAGCAAAGTCAAGAGCATGCTCTTTGTTTTCTTTGATACCAAGAGGATTGTGCACAAAGAATTCGTCCCACAAAATCAAACAGTGAATTCCACGTACTACTGTGACGTTTTGCGACGGCTCCGTGAAAATGTGCGGAGACGACGGCCCGACTTTGGCGACAAGGGAAGTGGCTGTTGCATCACGATAATGCTCCCTGTCACCAGGAGCTTTTGGACCAAAAGCAACATGACGGTTGTCCCCCACCCAACGTACTCACCTGATTTGGCACCTTGCGACTTCGCTCTATTCCCCTAACTGAAAATCAAGTTGAAAGGACGTGGGTTCGACACAATTGAGAGCATTAAAGAAGAAACGCAGTCCGTGCTAAACACCCTCAAAGAACATGACTTCCAGGATGTACTTGGAAAATGGCAGAATCGGTGGGACCAGTGTATACGTGTGGAAGGGAACTGCTTCTAGGGTGACGGCAGTCATTAGTCTCAAAGTAAGTTTTTGACCAGATGGCAGCACCCGTCCGGAATATTCTGAAGAGTTTGGCGCCTGAGTGTAATTTTGTTCATGTTAATTATAATTCCTTATACACATGCTAAAGAATGTTTCTGTTGTTTCACGTAATACTAAACACAAACCTAGAGGGATGTCTCAGGCGAGTGGTTACTTAGGTGAATGTTGAGATGGGTCTTTCTTTTCCCCGAATTTTCCGCTATCCCATTTCATTCGTGGTTATATTACAGAGTCGAAAATTCCAGAATAAGGTGAACTGGTGCGATGTGACGGTAGCTTGCGCTTTAGAAGATTCTGCTCCTGCGTCTGGTATGAACTTAGCACTTCTGAGGGACTGAAACTCTTTGAAGAGGAGCTGCACCAATCTGGAAACAATGTTAGGGATCCCTTCTGCGTCTCTCTCTCACCGCTGATGTACCCTGGTCACCCATTGTCTCCCCCACCTCAACTCCCTGGGGGCGTAGGCATAAACGGCCAGCCCTTGAACAAGCCGAACATCCTCCTCTGACCCAATTTAATACTTAACACATATTTGGTTTATTTTATATTTATTCTAACCTTATTGAACGTACTTACATTATTTTCACAGTGTTATTTTTTTAACTTTATATCCTTATAATCCAATGCATTTAGTGCTGCCTTTAATATCTTTATTATCAATATATATTAATTATATGTACTATTATCTTGTCGCTTTTATTTATTTGTATACATAATTTTCTGTATTCGCTATTTTAACCTATTTGCATGTATGAATTGCTGAATATGTCATTATTATTATTACTTGCAAAATGTTAGCGAAAAAGGCAAAAGTATGTATAAAACAATATTATTTACATTATTTTATTCTCTTGCATTATATACAATTTCCTAAATATGAGAGACAAATCATAATTCATACGAACAAAGGACAAGAAAAATCTAAGACATGTAATTGAAAGTATACGGAATGTACTTTCAAATGAAGTCATCAGATGGTACTTGAGCAGAGCTGCGTGTCTCGGCACATTCGAAGTTCAGTTGGTGAGCGGCACTGGTCAGGAATGGAGGTCACGAAGAATGAACAAAGTCCTTATGTGAAAATAGTATTTCTCAGCTGCAGGAATGCACGAGAATGCCATACAGAGCTATGGGAAGCACTCCGAACAGTGAGGAGGTAGATAGAGCCCTTCAAACGAATGTCAGATTGCCGCGCAGTGGGCTTCCTGTGTCCGCGGACAAAGATTTGGGATGATGGTGGAAGTGTTTACGCGTTAATAGGCGCTGGACACTTGTGGAATTAGAAAAGCAAACAGAATTCCAGCAAAACAGTGCACCGCATTTTACAGGAGGAGCTGAAGTATAAAGTGGGTGCCACATCCTTTGATGAAACATGGGCAGGGGCGTATGAACCAAAAGTCCGGTGATAGGCGTTACCCTGGGTCATCACGCAAACACAAATTTTGCCAAACTCCTTCACCGACAAAAGTCGTTCTGGCATTTGACAGTCAAGGTGTGCGTATGTGTCATCCATTGTTTGAGGGAACCACTGTGAATGCTCAATATTACAGTTATTTTTGGTGTCGCAATTGCGCCGTGTCGTGCGCAACAAAAGACAAGAACTTTTGAACAAAGCCATTATTCTCCATTATAATGCAACAGCTCAAAGTGTCTTTTACAGCGCCTATTCGTCCTATGATTATGATCGCATCCCAAAGGGAAGCAGCCATTGCGTGGGAAACGTTTTGCTAACAAAGCAGACATTTTGACAATATCTCGACGCTAGATGGCTCACGTTAGCAACTCACATGCTCATCGCCTTCTCCATTGCTGGCAATGAACTGTCTACGTTCTTGCAGATTACTTCGAAGGCTGTTAAACACGATGCATTTACGTGGGAGACCCGCCCCGTGAAGTATATGCAACTCTGTGTAGCTTTTCTCATGCCATAATAAACAAATGTTGTGCGATTGCCTGTGTTTTGCATCTTCCCTTCGAGGACCGCTATGTTGTTCCTGATGAAAACAAAAATAGTCAATATGCTTATGACTTAGCTCCATGTCAATAACGAAGCATTGAAAAGCATATCTAACAGTGACTACTTAAAATGTGAGCAGCTGAGAATGTCTAAATTTTGAGAGGTGGTTGCGAATGAAGTATGATTTAAAAGTCAAAATCCTTAAAACATTAATTAGCATCTCTGTTAAACGAGGAAGTGTTGTGGGTGGCACGAGATCTGGCAGCATTCCAGCTCAGAGCATCCTACGCCAGGAGAGGGAATTTTGCAGGAGATATTTTTACATGGAAACCAAGGTGGTCCTGTTCCTGCAGAGTAGACATAGTAGTTGGGGAAGGTCGGAGTGCTTGGGCTACTGTCCCCTGCAGAAGATGTGATCAAAGTCGTACTGGCAACTGTGCAGGCGCTTTTACATTTGCGGCTAGTACCTGTCGCAGTAGACGATTGAGAAATGTTGGTTATTACTGCATTCATTAGCATAAAATGAGATACATTAGCTGAACGGAGGTTGCAATTTTCATCTATTATCGCAAACGTCGTAGTTTTGAGTTAAGAACGGGGAAGGAAAATATGAGGTACTCATCTTTCGTTTTGGTCCACAATTTTCTTTCCTTTGTTCCTCTTACGTTTGTTGTTTACAAGCAAAGTTGGAAAGGATTACATGCAAACAGAAATAAGATATTTTTTTTTTTTTTTTTTTTTTTGCAAACCTATTTTCAAAATACTGTGTAAAACTCTCATAATAATTCCATGGCTACTTTGTAACAGATCAAAATTAAAAAAATGTTCCATTAATTTTGAAACTTTTTCCTTTTTTGACTTCCTTGCAGGTCCTTCGTCTTTTACAATAGTCACCCATCATAATATCATTCCATCATCCCTGGTATCTCCCTAATATCCTGGTAAAACTGTTCATCTTGCTGTTCACTAAATATCCTAGATTTTCCGGGAAATAGTGGATAGGTAAATGTAAGAGGTGAACTTTTACCCTCATTTTACAACCCAAGTTCTTGACGTTTTCTAACATTATATCAGCAATTTCCATGTAAATTGGAGTTTTATTTTTATTTCGTAGAAAGATTTGAGTAACTAATCTGAAGGCGGTGCTCTCTCTCTCTCACCATTCTGTCAAATCTTTGTTCTTCATAAATTTGTGTACCGCCTGTGGTACCTCAGTAGTAAAAACAGGCTTTAAATACTACTAAAAAAACCAATTTGTAAATTTCAGAACCAACAAAAATTCCAGTTTTTATAGTTTTTTTTTTTTATGGTGACGGAAAATACACTGAAAGGTACCTGAAGCAAGGCCATCTTGTGGAAGTCGGTCCTGGAGGCGTAATGGTAACCATACTTGCCTCTTAAGCCCAAGATCGCGGGTTCAGTCCCGGCTAGTGTCATTGAATTTTTTCGGGCGTAAAAATTCTAAGTAATGGCTTCCTCCGGAAGGGAATTAAGCCGTGGATCCCATGTCGTAAATTTACGGCACGAAAAGGAACCTCAAGCCTAAAAGAAGAGGCCTCTGAGCAAAATTTACCAGCCGTTTCACGCCCTGAATTTAATGGATGCTGATGACCTTAGGTGTTAAAGAGCGTCCGTAAATAAACCAAATCAAAGGATGATATTATGGCAGAGCCTTTATGAACTGCTTTATCAAGCCAATTTGATATCTAGTGGTGGAAGTGACATTTTTAGATCTACAAGTGGCTCATGCAGGATTTGTTTTATCTCCAACTCTTCATTCCCGTGCCTTTGTCTTGCCCCGTTGTCCTATTCGCATAAAGCAAGGCGTTTTCATGTAACCAGTTAGTTATCCCAATAGCATTATTATAATTTTGAAGTTACTGCAGGCTAAACACTTGTGTTCCTTATACTGAATATTTGCACCTTCATGTTTTCCAGTCTTTTTCATTTGAAATGAAAGTGATGGACTCATACACGTTGCAGTAACACAGCTTTGAGGCTTCTTTCGGACGAGTCAAAGAAAAGCCACCATTGTAATCAAGTTCAAATTCATTTAAATGCTGTAACTCATGTTTTTGTAGTAAACCAAGAAATGAAACTTTTTTTGTTTCTCTTTGTGTCTGTACAATCAAAAATGATCTCCTGGTACCTTTTAAGCCGATAGCCAAATAGCTCTGCAAATTTCTTAGGAAAATTCAAATCTCATACTTGATCATTAAACTCACTCTGAGAGAACCATTGTGTCTTCAGGCTTGTAGACATCATTATTGTCTTCGGAAATTTCATCATGTTGAACATAATCTTCTGCTATATTCACTAAATCAGCTGGATGAAGAGGAACAGGCAAGTTTTCTCCATGTGGAACTGGCCTAATAGCTGAAGGAATATTTGAATGCAAGATTTCTTTCAAGTTGTACCTCTAAACATTAACTAAATAGAAATAACAGTCATTAATGTGAACTTTTGGCTCCCGTAACACCATACGGCAGGCAAGTTTTCTTTCTCTTTTTAGTCTTTACTCTCATCACAATAAATATACAATTTCTTTGGAAACCATGGCCTGTACTATCTCCAAGCTTTACTTTAAAATAAATTGAAATTGAAATTTATTGTTATGCTAAGAACATATACAAAAAGTACAAATACAAACTACCAGGGGGCCTCCACTTATCCGGCCCAGGCCCTTTTAGGGCATGCCACCGCACAATTACAATAATTGGTTTTATTCTATCGCCTTATTTCAATTTATAATATAATGCACAAATACAATATTTCCCCCTTGATTGCATCAGTCTCCGCTCCCCGGTTCATCAGCAGCAACCTATTGGATACTTTAAAATAAGCTTTCTTCACCAAGTATCTTATGTTCGTTCTTTGCTTGTAACCCTCGTACATTGAGATTATTCTTACACTTGTAACATTATGAATAACACTCCAATAGTAATGGAGAAAACATCTAAGAACAGCTCTGGAAATGCAAAAACTTAAGATTCACACCACTTTCAAGGTCAGCATTGGCAACTAGCAGCAGTTGTGCCTACCTAAAGACTCGCAGGTCTGTATTGTATTGTGAAATTTTCTTCCAACAATGGTCACTATTTACTGCCACATATGTTCTCAGCGACAAATCTTTGAAGTATATTTGATTCTATTGCGAAAAAAAATTGTACGTGATAGAGGAAAACTAAAAATAGTTCTGAAATCAGATTTAAATAGTGAGTAATTAGCAGGCATTCGTTTTCAAGCATCTGACATCATGCAGAGCAATGTAATTCATATCACATTCATCAGTTGACAAAAGAACCAACGACTCCGCTAGCAATTATCGCGCAACTGCGAAGTGAAATTCCTCTACGTCACCTGACACCTTAAGCATGACTCACGGATGTAGGTAGGAAGCTCCCAAAAGAAAACTGAAAAAGAAACGCCCAGCTGGAAATTAAACACGTTGCTAGAAGTTTCTGTTTCACCACATCTCTCAAATAGAGAATGTGCTCTCAAAGTTCCTAGTGCTGCTAATAAGCACTGCTTTCTGCAAACTTGCTGAACAGCCATTTTGCATGAGTCATTTCAAGAACGGTGTTTTCAGCTGCGTCCCTATCTTCATTGTTCTTTTGTAGTCCTTGAATGTGAGAAGTAGAGCACAACAATGAGGTCCCCGGTTTGAATCTTGACTAGGGTAAAATTATTGATCCGTTGAACAAAGGTTTAAGGTTAGGATCCTTTGTTCTATGCCAAACTCGAGTTGGCAAGGCTGTCCTTGAATGCCGCGATTCACACGTGGCGACTGCTGCGCTATCTGATGGCGCTTCCCCGAGATAAGACATGCTTTTCTTCTAGTAAGGGGACGGAGAAAGGTGTCTTTAATCCTTCAAGCGCGAAATACTTTTAGTTTAGACCAACGTTTCTTGATTGTATCCAGTGGTGGAAATTGACGAACAGCCAAGACTTTTTTTGAATGAAATCAGGTACTTGTGGTTTCCATTTTAACGCTGCAACATTTTTCCTCTGGCACCTCAGTTTTCCTTTTTTTAAGTTTTTTTTTTGGGGGGGGGCTAGCTGTAAATGCTGATGCTAAATGGAACAATAAAAAAGAGTTAACATTGGTAATACAAATTATTTATTTTATTAAGTTGCTGCTTTAGTCGGTAAGAATTCTGGTGTGATGATAATTTCACTCCTAAAACCACTAAAGATAACACTTTACTGCTTTACTACTATAAATTCGTGCGTGGTTCATATAAAATAATTATTTAACTTTGTGCTCCGTTTAATGGTATACAGTGTGATATAACTATTGTATAATGTATTAAAATGGTAGAACTTGATGTTAAATGTCTTACGAACGCGTAAACCTGGCAATTTCTCTTATGTACAATTAAACCTATTAATAGAATAGCATGAATTATATATTAGTATTAAAATGAGTGATCGGAATTGCAAATGGGCTTCTCATATAATTTGTGGTATTTGTGCCAGGTATCTAAGTAGCTAATAAATAAATGGAAAATATAGGTCCCTTTCGGAATTCCAATGGTATGGGAAAAATCAACCGACCGTATTGATGATTCATTATGTAAGATTAAAGTAGGAAGGCTCAAGAGAAAAGACAAAAAGAAAATTGAAAATCCAAACATTCCATTAGCCATTAGACCTGTTAGTCATAGAGATGAAATAACTGTTTGTATTCCTCCCGAATCTTGGACATTAAAAGGCGAGCCTAAAAGATGTGATAAATCACCAGCTCCAGTCAGGCTCAGGGTCAGAATTTGATCTGAATCCTAAAGTGCTTCAAGAGATAACTTTTTCAAGGTAAAGTTAAATGATGTGGTCCAAGATTTAAATATTTCAAAATCACAAACACAACAAGTTTAGATTCTAGGATAAAGTAAAGGAATTTCTTGCACAAAGATACAAGCTTATTATTGTTATTTTTGAAAACAAGATGAGCAGCTTAAATTTGTCAGAATGGAAGATTCTCTGGGCTACTATTGTGGTATTGGTTGTACAATGAATGCTCTTGGTAAAATTCACAACCAAAAAAAATGGGGGCTCTTCATAGATTTTTAATGGTGTTTAAAGCCCGTTTTTACTACTGAGGCACCACAGGCGATGGACACATGAGATGAAATGATATATTGGGAAAGGATTTTTTTTTAAGGAAGGAAACGCTCCAGGCCTAAGTTTAGGGTACCTCCCAGCATTCGCCAGTTAGGAGGACTGAGAAAGCCTGGAAAAAACCTCAATCACGAAGGACGGTCCTGGAGGGATTCGAACCCCAGATCTCCCGCTCACGAATCCGTGCCTTAATGACCTCGGCATTTTCTCGAGCAAAATCTGCAAGCTGTTAGGCCATTGCCGCAACTGCATCCCAAGAGAACTGCGCTGAAAATTAGCAACTTCAGTTTCATACTGTTTTGTTATATACAAATTACAATATTTATATTTACTAACATCTTTATTATAAAGGTTGGCTCTCTCACTAAAGGCCCCAAATGATTGTCTATAAAAAGGTGTTATTTAGATAATGGATATGCAAATGCGCCTGCGACGATGCAAACGGTTATATCATTAGCATATCTTTTTGAAGAAAATAGTTCGGGATCTCTAGCGAGAGATTTGTTCCACTCCTTGTTTTCAACCAAGAAGGGAATTGGAATTAAATTTTGCATGCCATTTAAGTAAAGTATATCCCCTAAAAACCAAAGATGCCAAAGCATTAGAGACTAAGTGCAAGTTTTAACAAGCACAAAGAAAGTCTGCAAAATTGATCTAAAATTTACTTTGCAAAAGCTTATTCGCCATTCTTGAGAGAATAGAATTGAATCGAATCCTACTGTTCTTGAAAGTCTATAGGCCTACAGAAGTGCTATTACTAGGACTGTTCAATTAAGAATGATTATTATTTTTATAGGCACAATTTCTCGCGTTAAAATTTAACATAACAAAATTTGTTAGCTTATTGCGTAATGAATACATGGCATTAGTTTCATTGTTGTTACTTTCGGTTCCTGCCTGTGATAAGTGTTCAAGTTGAGACATGTTCAGTTCCGCCTACATCAAAATGGAGGTGATCCGCGACAAACAATATGCTGCTCTGAAATTCTGTATTTGTCTCAATAAATTTTCAGATGAGGTCTATGTAATTTTTGTTACAGGAGGTCTGTGGAGAGTTTGTTCTTTATAGCGCCGCTCGAAGCGAAGATTGGTTTAAAAGTTTAAAGAGGAAAGACAATCAATTTCAAAGTAAGGTGGAGCCTGGGCTCCAGTTTGTGCTTTAATGGAAGAAAACAACACCGCGGCTATTATTGTAAGAGAGGAACATTAAGAACACTTTCAGAAGTTATGAAAATTTCATTGGGTGCCATCTACACGTTGGAAACTGAACGGTGGGTTTCAAGACGGCTGATTCCTGAACAAAAGAACGTTCGTGTGCAGGTTTGCCTGCAGTTGAAGATGCGGAGTTTCTTTCGAAGATAATTATCATTGATAAGACTTGGTTACTCCGCTTTGATTCTGAGTGCAAACAGCAAAACTCTGTGAAGAAATCTCCACCATCGTCAGCACAAATTTGTATCATCTCAGTTTTCAATATTCA
Organism: Metallyticus violacea; assembly: GCA_030762175.1. Taxonomy (NCBI): domain Eukaryota; kingdom Metazoa; phylum Arthropoda; class Insecta; order Mantodea; family Metallyticidae; genus Metallyticus; species Metallyticus violacea. Next base: position 86,260,609 of record CM060843.1, on the reverse strand, counting down.
AAGAATGGTTTACCAGTATATCGTTGCTGCAAACACACATCTGTATCTGGGAAGTACTACTGAAAGGCCCTAAGGCCACATTTCCATGCAACAAACTGGATACTGTACCAAGATAATGCACTGCCGCACATCAAAAATTTTCTTGCTGAATATGTGCTTCCTTCATCCTCCGTATAGTCCAGATTTAACCCCGTGGGAATTTTTTTTTTTTTTTTTTTTATTATTTTTTCCCCCAGATTGAAGAAACACTTTCATCGTCAGAAGCACTGATAACGTTTACTGGAGCGATTCTTAGCATCTGTCAAAAAAAAAAAAAATAGTTTTTAGCATGTCTTTGAAGCTTGGTAGAAACGCAGAACAATAATGGGGGACTACTTTGAGAACGATCATCGAAATTATGAGGATGAATGAAGGTGTGTTGTCAAATATGACATTATTAACAGCTCTCGTAAAATGCAAACAAATGAATTGAGGCTATTAGTAGAGCATTTAGCTAAAGTATTTTCGAAATTTTATTTCCACTCCAGGATATGAGAAAGCAGATCGCTGTCTCGCTATGCAGGCACTGCAGAAGCTTGTACAAACAAAGTGCTAACTGGCCAGATTCTCAAGGTTAGTTGAAACGCGTGTTCCGTATTCATTGTATTGAAAAGTAGTAGTAGTAGAATCAAAACATCTGCAATTCTATATTAGATAAACTACAAGCCCCGATATAGGAAGAGAAGTCGGAAAGCGGTGCCTCCCCCCTGCTTCCGATTTACAAGAAAAGTAAGCAAAAGTTGTATTAAATATCTGCATATGAATTGCTGGCTTTTTAAGTATTTAAAAAAAAAAAAAAAAAAAAAAAAAAAAAATCTTGCGTAAGGTTGCAATTCTCCCAATTGTTTTAAAATTTAATGTTTCTACGACAATACCTTAAGAAATTAATTAGATTCATTACGCATTGCTATTCATATTATGCACAGAAAAATGTACAAGTGTCATTCAATTTAAATTTTATTATATACCTCGGTTTTTCGCGATGTAAATATTACACGTAGCAGAGATAAATAACAAATGTAACATTTGTATTTACATTTTTGGGTGTAAAGTAACTTCACGTTTCATCAGTATAATAAGCTATGTTTCTATGGTTACTTTACTTATTGCTTTATGACTATGAATTTAAGAATTGCATAATTCTGAATGTAAAATCGATTCTGTAAAATTTCAAAAAAAAAAAAATTTTCTGGATACCATTTCATAATTTATCATCATTTCCTTGGGTTTTGTGGTATCCAATCTGTTAGAGCGAACGCCGCTGCTTGGATAATTATTTCATTTTCCACTTCGATTACCTGGCATTCGGACATATATTTATATTATATTGTTGCTCCTAGATCCGCCGCGAGTTCCGTTTACTTCGCAGTGAATTCATCAGAGGTCGCACTAATATGTAGGTGTTCACTGAACAACTATTAAATATAAAAGTTGCGGATACATTAATTAAAACGTGAACTGTAATGAAAAATTTCTTCAAAATAGAAATGAAATTCTAGTGTTTGTGAAATAAAAGGTAAAATTAATTAAAGTGGGTAATTTTTTTCTTTTTGTTTCTGTATTCATTGTTTCTGAATGACGGTCAAGCATTTTATGCGTTATTATAATTGTATTATTAAAACTGAGAATGATATTTTAAAAATTTACCGGAATACAAAAACGTTACTTTAAAAAGCTGGGCAACATAGCTTCATTTTAATTACGGTAAATGACCAATCTCTGGACATCGTATATTGCATTGTCCGTGCTTTACAGCAGTTTATCATGTGATATTTATTACCCGATAATCAAAGTGGTGGAAGGAGAGAAGAATATCGTCAAGATATGTGAGTGATGTTCTGAAAATGAATATATAAAAGAAACCATTATCTAGGAGCAACGCTGCACAAATACCACCTCGAATTTTTAGTTTTTCTGTATTCATTTTCTTGGCAGTATTTTTGCCGCACAAGAACAGTCTAACATAACCTGAAATAATGATGGTGATGATAATGCGAGTAATAATACTACTACTAATAATAGTTACAACAATGGGGAAAGGATTATCCAATTTGATATTAAAGTTTTAGTATAAGTAATAAAGTTTTATTATCTGCTAGAAAACTTGGCATATTTTTTAAGATTTTCTAGTAGTTAAGAAGCGTACACTTCTAGAGTCATTTGGTCAGAATTATTCAGAGAAGTCATTAAATGTTGTATTATAGTTATTACTGAGTTATCAGAAAACGTATACCCGGGCTTTAATTCTCAGGAGTGCAAGGTGCCAACAAATCGACAACTACCACCAACGTTGACTAAACTTTAGCGTCAATAATAAATATTTCGGCACTAATTAACAGGGTATTGATGGCGTACATAATTGTTCCATTTATTAAATATTACTAAACAATTTTGTCGATTTGTATTCAATTATGCCATCCCTTTGTTTTTACAGAGCCATCTGAAGGAGAATACAGGTAGTAAACCCAATTTCGTGACATGCGTACCCAGAATTGGATCTCGCAAAGTACCCAAGTTGTCGCTGTTACATATTCTGTGTATACAGTGTTCTTGAAAGTTCCGCCACCGGATATGCCAATCACCTTTTCCTAACTGGTTATTGATCATGGTCGGTTTATAATCTCTTCAGCTTGGAAGGTTTGATGTGAACAATGTGTGATACATGTTCCTAAAGTTATTTTTCAGTCTCCCTTGTTAGCTTCACACTCGCCCTCCCCCCAAAAGACACTTTAGAAACTTGTATCACAAAATACTTTTTATCATATTGCTAAGCAATTTAAATAATTAAAATAAAAAAATTTAAAAAAATCAAGACACGCTACTTTTGACTCGCCCTCGTACTGCATATTGGTTAAAGGCATAAAAATACAACCTTGGACATTTGGGGCAAAGATCAAGAAATAAGTTTCAGAAATTGTAAAAACGAGATAGCGAGAAAGTCAAATTGGAAAGGGAAAGGAATCAAAGGGAAGGAATAAGGAGAAAGAGAAAGCACTGTGCATTGAAAAATAAAAAGTAGGGAGTAAAGTAAAACAAGAGAAGGAATAAGAAAAGGATGGAGCCGAACGTTATTGGTTTGAAATGTTCACTTTGTGTTAGTTGTGTACCTGTGAAATTTCGCAAGGGTGACGTTAATTTGAAGTCACACTTTTTTCTGAAGTATTGCAGAAGTACTGTGTGCATGTATAGGGGGAAAAACCTCGTGACATCATAAATATGTAATTGCAACTCTGACGCCTACGTGACCACGGTGCAGCATTTCCGTCAAAACAGCTTCCGTGAACAGATGAACACAAATGAACGGATGTGTAGACCTTTCTAGCCCAGGTTCTCCACATGACATTGAGAAGGAGGTCATGGGTTCAAGCATCTAAGAAACCTTCGCATTTTTATTATACCTACCGAAGTCTCTACCACTGCTGTAGGTGCACTGAACAATGAAATGACACTTAGTGTATTAGCGTCTGAATTTATGAAACATTCACTTTTTCAGAAAGAGCAAAAAGAGCAAAAACATTTGCAGCACGTAAAAGTACATATTTTTTTTTTTTTTTTTTTTACAAAGTTATGGCATTGTTCAATCCAATTTTTGGACAATGGGTAAGGAATTCAATAAAAATAAAATTAGCAGATGAAATTTATAGTCATTAGTAATATATATATATATATATATATATATATATATATATATATATATATAATACTTCAGATAAATAATCAGATGAATAAGTCAGAAAATAATAGAAATATTTTTGCTTTAAAACAATTAAAATCTCCCGGGCTGTTTTGCCGTAGTCCATGGTTTAAGTTACTACCATAGTTTTCACCAACCACTACTGGATCGTCCTGTACAGCCAGACAGAGACGGATCAATACTGTCGTCGTGTTAAGAGTTAGGTGTTATTCATCGTCCACTGAAGATGCCAACCGTAGTAGTTGGTGAAAGCTATGGTAATAACTTAAACCATGGACCACGGCAAAACAGCCCAGGGGATTTTAATGGTTTTAATGACAACGCCGGCCGTGAAAGCCTAAGAAGTACTATATTTTTGCTAATTAATAAAAGAACATAGAAAATTGACTGGTACATATCAATAGAATGGAAAAACATTAATACCAATATAAATATTTCAACACAAACCCATCTTTCTTCCTAAGTCGCAACAATCTCGAAGGGTCAAGGCGGCCGTAGCAACTTCTGCATCCTTTGCCACCGTCTCGCGACCTCGTTGCAGAGATCGAAAAGACGCTAAAGCAGTCCAACTTAAGAACCAAACTTAGGTAATCAAAACATTTGTATTACTAAGCGCTAGCCTCGCCTCTAACGTCAGCTGTTTTAGCTGTCAGCTGCTTGAATACGATTGTGTGCGCCACATTGAAGAGTTCAAATATTAATATTCAGAACATAATACAACATAAAAAGCATAAATATTAACAGTCTGCCGTATTTTCAGAAGAAAAATTATTAATTAATCGCGCATTAATACTTCTCTCCGACACAGTAGTGTGTATCTAATTTTTATTCTGGTAAGAAGGCCATGGGGCCTTCCCTTCCACTCTACCACTGAAGAAAACCATCAGAAATACAGAGGCAATATATTAGCTATATTAAAAAAAAAATTCAAATTAAAGATATGTATTATATTGCATGTGAATATGAGATAATTTTAATATAGCTAGAAAGTTGTTAAAGATAGTGTTAGAATTCTACTTGTATTTCAATAATTTTTCTTGAATATAAGGGGGGAGGAAGGAGGAGGAGAAAGAGAAACAGAGAGAAGAAGAAGAAGCGACAGACTTACTATTTTGATTCCTAGAGCTAAGATGGCAATTTAATCTACATTTAAATTGTTTTATTTTCCGACAATCTCTTACTTTAGAAGGAAAGGAGTTCCAAATTCTGGGAACTGACAAACTGAATGAGGCTGCGTGGAAATGTGTTAGGTGATGGGTAAAGTCAAGTTCGAAATAGGGACAGGTATACGAAGCGAGAGGTCATATACTGAGAGTGAAGGTATGGAGGATTTTGAACAGGAGCGTAAGGAAATGGAAAGTCCTACGCCCTTTCAGAGCTAGCAATGACAGTTGATTGCGCAGGGGTGTCACATGATAAATTTTCTTGCATCGGTTTATCGAACACGTTCTAACTATTCTCTTTTTACCACTAGTTAACAGCTTATTTTAGCATGCGCTTGTATTTCCCACTCTTTCATCATCTACCATACCAACATAGGCTGCCATTTTACCAAACTGAAATCAGATTATCGTTATGAATTGTTAGTTTTATTACATCCATGCAGCGCTTACTTAAAATCAGAAACAATGGGTTGTTTTGCTAAATTTACGTGTTTTCACGAATTGTGTAAGAAAAGGAAAGTAATGGAACTAAAACATTCTCGGGATATGTTCGGTAGCGCGCTTCGGTCTTCAGCAAATTACAGGCTTGCTGAATGACGTCATTTGTTTACATATAGTTTGGCTCTAAGGTTGGATATTCATCAGGCAGCTCCCTAGTTATCTTTCTGAAGCCAACAACGCAGACAGGGAGGCAATATAAACCCTGATAAACAAATTATGAGTACACTAGGGGAAAAATGGTTCGAACAGGAGACGGAAAGAGCCGATGGTGCTAAAAATAAAGATTTAGAGAAGAGGCTGAATAAATTAATATCGTTTGGGTTTTGACACTGGTCATTCCAAAATCTTCATGAGCCAGAGTCACACGATAAGTGACCTTCGTGCTTATAGGGCATAGTTGGAATGCAAGCGCAGTCTGGACATTTCTGAGCCAAACCGCAGAGATTGTAAACAGAGTTCAAAGTAATAGTTCTATAAATCATTGGAGAATTAATAGAGAACAGCTGAAAAAATAACAAGAAGGAAGTGAAAGAGGTGGGACTATACCCTCTCCACCGAAAGCTGTTACGCACTGTCAACAAACATATTATATCCTTCGGCGCTTATGCTGGTGCGGAACGACAGAGATATCGGTGGCTATATTTAAGAGACTGAGAGAAATAAACGTGTTTCCATACATTTGGAGTCTGTAGGACCAGTTTTTTATTTTGGCTTTTTGCCTAATTTGGCTGTTGCCTATGTTAATGTTTAAAATTTGTCTGGTTTGAATCGTTATGGATTTTTTTCTGTAATTATTTACGAATATAATCAAAAATTGACTTTTAAGTCAATTGGAATTTATTGTGAATCCTGAAAATAAAGGATTCATTGTAGAAAAAAAAAAAAAACAAATAATCAAAACACTTCAACAAAAAAAAAAAAATACATAAAACACTACTAAATATAAAGGACAAAATAAGTAAACTGCGGGATAATCCCACTCCCCAAAATTTTCAAGCGCATTTTAAAAAGCACACTATAAGAATTTCAATATATCGAGATGAAAAAAAGTAAAGTAAAGTAAAAATTAAATGTCATGTTCACCTCACAAAAATACATATTGAGAATCTTGTAACACATTTATTTCTTTCCAAGCAGTCAAAAACTTTCTCCTCAACCCATTTAGTTAAGCTCTTTAAATAGCAGAACCTTCATTGGAATGCACAGTTACCTCGAGCATATGAATGCCAGAAAATACAGAAAATGAGGGAAGTACTGTAGTTTTAAATAGTCCTGGCGACCTTAGTATTGATCTCTGCGAAACAATTTTAGGAAATTTGTAGTGAGGATAACTTCTCAACTGCATAAATGTAACAAACAATTGCAAGCGAGAAAGATTTAAGCGGTACAGCTGTGCTATAAACCGTCCCTACAATGTGTTCAGCGCTGACCTGATTCAGGTATAAGCGCATAAACAGAAAATGAACTGGACCAGAAACCACTGTGCATCTTTTACAAATCCGCCAGGACTATTCAGAATTACTTTACTTTGTCTAGATCAACATTTCCATAATGTTCTGAAAGGTGAATGTTCTATTGTAACTGGTATGAGTCTTTCCATAATAGTTATATTTTAAACATATTCCAATCACTTCACTGGAAGTAGAATGTTCTTTTTGCATTTTTTAAATTTTTCTCTTTGTCAAACGGCCGACCATGACAGTTAATACTTTGACGATATTACTTTGTTTTACTTTTAATAAATGGCTATTTTAATTATAATACTGCCTGTTTTCAATATATTAAGTGCCTTTTTGCCTGCTTGTTTTAACCAAAATATACGAATCTGAACTTCCGGGCTCTGGAGATAGGTACTAAGACTAGGCATGAGAGAGGTGGAGGGAGAAAGCCGCATACATTGAAGCAAACGCTCTCTGTTAACCTCACAATGGCCACACAGTTTTAATTATCGTACACGACTAAAAATTTATTTATTAATATCTAAATAACAGGCTAATGTTTTGTGTATGTCTGTTTACAAAGGAGGGGAAATAGGACGTTTGTGTATCGCATCAAAGCTTTCGCTAAACAGTACTGCAGGCATTGGAGATACGAATGAAAAATGCTCTTCAGAGAAGCAAGAACTGTTTGATTACAAACAGAGAAACTGAAAGAAAATAATCATGTTATGGTAACAAAAAAGGCGCGAATATGACACAGCAAATAACAAGATAAACGACGATACTATCACCAGAATAAACGAGGAGCAAGGAAGGTTATGAAATAAAATAGTTGAAGATGTCTAGGACATGGGCGCGTATAACCGTTTATGAAAGCATTGTAATATAAACATTAAGCGTTGAGCTGCTCACTTTCATTAAAAGCTTTCTCTAAACTGAATAAATTAAGGGTATTATCGGCTACGACGATGAGTAATTATCCAAATCTGTCATTTGTACGCAATATTTTAATGTTAACCATTTCCAAAACACTTGAATATTTAAATTGGTATCGGCTTACATATGCACCAGTCAGTTAAATAAACGTGACAAATGATGCCATAGGTATGTCAAGCTACACAATGCAGAACATTCATAATTTCACGATCTTCTCTTCTAGTGGATTATTTAAGGGTTTCAGACTATACATATAAAGAGTGAATCAATAAATAAATGACAATTGCAATAATTCAACACGTAAATGATTAGGTTCAAAATTTTATTCCTTACCTTCTGTGACCATGTAGGAAAAAACGTTATAGTCTTTCAAACATTATAGTCATAACTATGTGTTTAAAATTAATTTGCAAAAAAAAAAAAAAAAAAAAAAACCGCATCAGTTTAGGTAATGAAGGCAAAATTTAAAAATAATTTTGATTACATTTAAAACTTTACCCCCTGACGCCCAGCTATGTTCACTTTGAAATTTTATGACACTATGCTTGGTAACTTAGTTTTGTTATTGTTTGAACTGCGATAGAAAGTAGCTACATAAACTATTCAGCATTTAATGCAATAGTGGTATTTTCGTAATATACATTGTCTCAACATGGCGTATTCCCTACAAGAAATAGTAGTGGTAGTGGTAATGGTAGTGGTAGTGGTAAAGAGTTCCAAGAGTTCGATGTAATATTACCCAAAATAAAATATGTTTCCACCTTTCCTATACGTTCTGCTACAACTAACTAGCTATTTTTACTGTCCAAATTCAAACAATATTCAGGTTGTTAGGCGGCAACAGAAAACAAAAGGTGTAATAACGAATTCTCTTTAAAGTTTAAGTATCAAAAGGGGGGGGGGGTGAAATTTTACACTCGAGGTGGCTGGAGATAAGGGGATGAAACCTAAAATATATTCACCTTCGATTTTAAGAATCCCTCAATATCTAAATTGACAATTTTTGCGTTTAAAATAGGTAGTTACTTAGACAAATGGTGAAATAAACATACTTGTATACATCAGGTGGTCCGCCTATTCCATATTTTAAATGATGGCAGACTAGGCCGCAGCACGAAGTTCTACTAGCGATGATAGAAAGGATTTTTCTGTTATTGGTTTATTTGCGGACGCTCTTTAACATCTCAAGTCATTAGCGTCCCATTCTATTCAGGGCGTGAAACGGCCGATAAATTTTGCTCAGATGTCTCTTCTTTCAAGCTTGAGGTTATTTTACGTGCCGTAAATGTACGACACGGGACCCACGGCTTTACTTCCCTTCCGAAGGAAGTCATACTTAGGATTTTTACGCCCCGAAAAAATTCATCGGTCCTGGCCGGGTGCGAACCCGCGATCTTGGGTTTAGGAGGCAAGTATAGTTACCACTACACTTCCATCCCCTACTTTCTTTCGCAGATTATCTCCATCATTAATGCAATAGCCATTAGCTCCTCATAACGTCATCTTGTATCTTCTTTATTTAATCACCATATTTACCTACGTTGGCTACAACTTTGCGGAAGATTAATTGCTTATTATTTGTCAGACATAAATACTTTCGCTTTCGTAAAAATGGTCAGCATTCCTCACTATCTCCATAACCTGTCTATTTAACGGCACTGCTTTCCGGGATTGCCGCTTTGTGGTTGAGCTTGTTGCCTACTTGTTCACTTCCCGTACAGACATTACCTGTAAAGGTAGCGAAAAGAATGGAATGTAATCAATGTTTTGAATGTATTTTGTTTAAGCGATGGTGCGAGAAATATGCGATTTCACACGTGTGAGGTGGTTAACTAAATACAGATTTGACCGTAATTGTAGAATAGCAGTGTAGAGCAAGTGCTGCAGAATATGTTCTTCAACATTTTATTGAAGATCTGATAGTAGACATAACAGTTAAGACGAGGATTAACTTATATGTCTTGAGAAGAATTGAGAATTTCTGTGTTGATAATATAACCGACAACTGGTGCGTTATATCATCACACGAATAATTAAAATAATTATGCTTCTTTTAAACAGTAGTAATACTAAGTGAGAATTATTTTAAATACCGAGGGTGCCAAAAAATGTATACACACTTTCACAGTAGATATCTATTTAATACATTTCAAAGTTGGACTGAAAAACAACAGTAATGTGCAGTATGATGTTCTGTAAACAAATGCGACTCGCATACGTTATGATAGCGTTGCTACAACAAAACGGAGCCAAGATTATCGTTTGAACAAACTAATTTTGGAAGTGGTATTGGAAAATCGACAATGTTGAAGTTCAAAGGCAATGGAGACGCGTGCACAGAACAGAACCGCCTACTCGAGTAACAATTGCAGCATTCGTGACCAATTTCAGACTCGTGGTACCATATGCAACAGGATGGTATACCACCACATTATCACCGAGATGTATGTGCGTATCTTGATGACAATCTTCCAAGGCACATATGACGAAGAGGTCCGATTGAGTTTCCACTGCGTTCTCCGGATCTAACTCCGTTGGACTTCTACATATGGGGGAACTCTTAAGGATGTTGTATACCGTAGAAAACCCGCTACACTGACAGCACTACGGGAAGAAATTGAAACGGCATGTGCTGCAATCGCTGAGGACACTTTCGCAAACGTTGCTCAATCAACAGTTCAACGTACTCGGAAGTGTATCGGTGTCGATGGCGGGCATTTTGAGCAACTGTTGTAACTGTAAAAGTCTAAGATGATTAGTGCTCATCATTTTCTGTTTGTGTGAATTCAGTTTCGTTACGTTAACACAGTTTTTTCTTTGCTTGAAGCGTGTGTACATTTTTTGGCCTCTCTGTATTCCACAAAGCTTAAGCACAACAGGTTTTGTTGTCTAAAAATCAGCAATAAAACCAACACTTGACCAAATTTCTGAGTTTAAAAAATGTTGCCCCTATTTTTTTATTTTAAAATCTTCTTTCTACATCACACGATCATCTAAATGATGGCAATTGTTCCATAGATAGTTGTCTTGTAGTGTGGCGGAGATTTTCGTTTGAAAATCATGTTAGTTGCTTTTCCCCTTGCTTTTTTCCTTATATGAGGTTGAATCAAAACCGATTTTTTTTATAATATATTGAAAGCAACGAGTACTCGGAAGCTTTCACGGCCGGAGTCAGACTTATAACTGGAAGTTTCTTTCGGGCTTAGGAGCCGTGATCTCTTGGAGCTAAGGAGTCCAAACGTTTCACCCTCAACTGCGGAGGACATCTCCAGTGGCGCGGTCTGAGTCTTCTGGGCGAAGGTCCTGGCACGACTCAGACCGCGCCACTGAAGATGTCCTCCGCAGTTGAGGGTGAAACGTTTGGACTCCTTAGCTCCAAGAGACCACGGCTCCTAAACCCGGAAGAAACTTCTAGTTATTGAAAGCAAATTAAATAAAATGGGATATATCTTACTTTTCCATTTTACTTTTCAATTTACAAACGCATTTTCTTTTTAATTCCATTATTGAGGAAAGAGTGGCGTTGGGTTTCCAACCGGTTGCGCATCAGTGCTTTCAATCTTAGTCGCTGTCTAATCCTCCACCTCTCAATGTTTCTTATAACAGTTCAAATATATGGTAGTCGCAAGGCAATAAGTCCGGATTAGAGGAAAGGTGTTTTAGTGCTGTGCGGTAAAGATTTTCCCATGCAGACGGACGTTGTCTTAGCGAAGAACTTCTCCAATAGGTTGTTACCTATAAGCACGTTTAGCGTAAACCAGAAGCTGGCAATAATTGACTGCTCGATGGTCGTGGAGAAAATCGATGAACAAAATGCCTTGGGAGATCCAGAAAGCGGTTAAGAAACTTTTCCCATCTGACAGGCGAGTGTTTGCCTGGACAGAAATGGATTCCCCTCTGTATTTCTAATCCATGCCTAGCTTGCTTGATCGCATTTTTGAGCCAAAAGTTTCTGACTTAGTTCCACACGTGCAGAAAATTCGAGGACTCGTCTTGCCGAAACTTTTCGGTAATGCAAGTCATCTGAAATGATTAATTGAACTTATTCTAACCTCAGAAGCGATTTTAGATGTCGGTCATACTCGATAAGGTCGCTAACGACCCGAATGGTTGTTTCCGTTAAGTTCGTCCAGTTTTTCCAGCTTCTTCCTCATCTGTGAAACTTCTGTATCACTCAGACTCTTTTGTGTCTTAGACAGTGTCTTATCTCCAAGCTGTGACCTTAATCTTTGCAAAGTTTCCACCGATTTTGCGCCCTATCATACCAAAAACTTAATTTCGCAGCGCAAACAAGTGAATCTCTTGCTCGGACATTATGCTATTGACAAACGAAAGAGCTATGCGAGGCGAAACGGTCCTAAACGTCGCTGAAGTGTCTCGCTCCGCAATACTCGCAAGCGGTAAAATAAAAATTGCGGCTTTTATTTATCAGGACCACCAGGAGTGGGGGGGGGGGAATAGTAGATTTTATATGTTCACAAACTATTAGTGTCACGTTTAAGATATTCTTGTAGCTACAGCTTCTAGTGATGTAAATACAAGATTTTGTTCTATCTTACTGTTTGACAGCATATTTTCATCCGTCTCGATTGATGGGACATCACTTGGGTGTAGATTAAGCACCCCGTTCAATTGGGATTCAAACCCGGCCAGGATCGATGGACTTTTTCGAGCGTAAAAATCCTAAGTATGGTTTCTTTTGAAAGGGAAGTAAAGCCGTGGGTCCCGTGTCGTACATTTACGGCAGTAACTCAAACCGAAAGAAGAGGCCTCTGAGCAAAATTTGTCGGCCTTTTCACCCTGAATTGACTGGGAAAGCTGATGACCTGAGCAGTTAAAGACCGTCCATATTCAGTACAATATAAATCCCCATCAAACTATCTTTTTCATTCAATCAACACTGACACGGGTGGAAATGGGATATTAGCTGGTATGATCTAAAGAACTTAACTGACGTTGGAGATTTAACATGAAACATCTTTAATAATGCCACGGCTATTCATATACTTCATCTGCTATACAGCTGCCTGTTTATTTGCCTTCAATGATGTATTAAATGAACGTTACTAAGTTTGAAAATAAAAATGGTAACATAAAGTGTAGAAGATATTTATAACAATGGTGAAAATATGAAGTCGAATGTAATATGTTTAATATATTTAAACATCTTGGTACCGATAATGTGTTGTTGTAACCTTTGGGAAATGGTAAGTGAACTTCCGGACCTTAGTAATTACATAAGCAAATAATTTATTAAAAGAAACACATTTTAGTATTATTGCTGTGACTCGTTCTTTGTAACAATCAGAAAACTTAATTAAAAGTCCTTTTAGTTACAAAATTGTCGCTTTGTTAATCCAGGCTGGATACGTTCTGACAGTTTTTTGTTTCTCACTCGTCTTTTGCATGTGAAAAGGTGCATGTTGTATCTGAAGTGAAGAAATCACATTGTATTCTACAGTCATTTTTTATTCATTCTTTCTTGTATACGAATTCACACTGCAGAGGTTCAAGGAAATGGTTATAATGATAGTCTTATTCCTAATATTTCATTTATGTGACATTAGCATAAAATGGACCAATAAAATGTAACAAAAATTTTAATTTTGACTAATTACAGGTCGATATCGCAGTGAAATTATCGTAAAGTTTTATCAAATCCCTTTGCCACGCGAAATGTATTTGTCTTCCGGTCAATGTAGTCAACTCTATACACCCACTATAATTCCTAAGTGTCATTCGGCAATACAAATAAAGAGGGAATTCATGTTCTACATTTTCATGTACTAATTCCCAAATGTCCTTTGTATCCAATGAAATTGCGGCCTCTTCATTCAGTCCTTTTTTTTGGGGGGGGGGTTGATTTGTTTATGAACGCTCTTTAACAGCTCAGGTCATCAGCGTCCCATTCAACTCAGGGCGTGAAACGGCCGACAAATTTTTGCTCAGAGGCCTCTCTTTCAGGCTTGAGGTTCTTTTTATGCCGTAAATGTGCGACACGGGACCCACGGCTTTACTTCCCTTCCGAAGGAAGCCATACTTAGGATTTTTACGCCCGAAAAAATCCATCGGTCCTGGCCGGGTTCGAACCCGCGATCTTGGGTTTAGGAGGCAAGTATGGTAACCACTACACCACCAGGACCGACTCATTTAAATTTGACAACTGTATTCAGGCAAACAGTCTGAAATTAATTTGTAAATTATACAACAATGCCTGCCTAAGCAACCAAAAATTTTAATAAATACTTTGTTCAGAATGGAAAATATTTTCTCATTTGATATTAGTAAATAGAAAGGTAGCGATTGTAACAGTCGACTCTCGTCTATTTCAGTCTCACGGTTTCTGAATAGGTCGGTACTCATAAGTAAGTATAACATTTTATACAACTGTTAATATTATATGATCGAATTTCAAATATATATTACTTTTATTCTTATTACACTCATGAAATAGTCCTAAACCCGTATTTTGCTTTTCTTTGTTGGCATTACTGATAATCGACATTCGTATGTTGCTAGATGGCTTGAAAAGCTAAGTATTCATAATAAAAATGTACAATTATTACAATTTTGAAAGCCAAGTTTAGGGGATTATATTTAAATTCTTATTTTATTGATGAAATAGCCCTAATAAATTTATCACTCGAGGGTCTTAGCTTTCCAGATAAATTCACTTAACTGTGTTCGTGAATTTATCGGCATTCTTAAACTTCTTGTAATATTGCTTGTGATAATTGCGAAAAAAATTAAAATACGGTAGCAAGTTACATTTCAAAGGCTAAATTTACAAACTTCTACTTATCCTTCAGCCTTTGGGCTGAAGGCCCAAATTGTCTCCAGAGTTCATCGTGCCCACTAAACAATTGAGCCATTACTAGTTTTGAAGAAGGACGTGCAAGGGTCATTAAGCTCATTTACTCTTCACTAAAATTCTTCAACGAAGACCAGATGAAAGATATTTCTACAGTCTGCAAGAAATGAACTATTTCGAATCACCAAGTATTCCGAAAGCATTGGCTCTGCATTCTGTGGAGATAGACTGAGGCAACAGTTCTTTTTAAAAGACTGTTAGTAATGCTGTTTACAACAATAATGCATCCTAAAAACTATGGGACAACTGCTTTGTTTTTATGTGTGCTCTGGGTTCTATAAACAATTTTTCTCCCGCACATTCATTGTCTTAATTTCTTCCCAATAACATAAAAATACATTTCTCTTCAATGCATTTTAAATCATGTTTTTCACTGTCATATACCCTGATTCCGCTACGCCATCGGAGTTTATATGACACATGGTAGGGAACCATGCTTTTCTGCGACACTTGAAATCACTGACAGGAAACACACAGTAAAAATATTGATAGCCTTCAGAATAGTATGGGAAAAAGATTTTTTAGCTATCCTTTCATGAAACACTGAGAATCCTAAACATAGGATCAATGCAGCATAAACGATTATACATTAACTTATTCGTCTTATCTGGTGACGTTCTCGTTGGGTACTACATTCCCTCAATAATGATCAAAAAGCAGTTGGGGTTCACTGGCAGTAAAAATGCAATGGTGGTGAAAGTTCAAACCTCTGAAACATGAATTTACCGTTAACTCTGGTACTTTGCGGATGAGGCACCAACGACGAAAGCGAGGAACAGTGGAGGAAAACATGTTCTATTCCTTTTACTCAAAAAGGATTACATTTCAACCTTTGAAAACCAGCGTATTGTCATTACGAAACGGGATATCAAGACGTTCCTTCTAGTGGTTCCAAAAATTGAAACAAATGTACCAATCCAAGATAGGACATCTCATGCTGACGCAATAACAGCGATTTTGTTTGTTTGTTTGTTTTTTTTTAAGCAAAAGAACATCTGAGCGCTATCCCTTGCACCCAATTCTTCTATTATACAAATTAGCCTTCCAGCGGTGAAGCCATTGCAGCAAGCTTGGGGTCTGTCTAAGATGTGAAAGAAAGTTTGTTGCAGAACACATTATCTTAGCGATTCGGGAGAATGAAAAAAATGCCTAAATATTGGAGAGAAGTATTTTGTCCATTTAGATTTGTTACCTTGGGACAGCTAAAAACTTTTGGCCTGTCCCTCATAGTGAGGAAACAAAAATATAGCTTTCTATGCTACTAAGCAGAGAAAGTTGGTAGTGTCGCTCCGTTACACTCAGAGGCAACACAAGTTCCGTTACAAACGTTACACGTCACAAAACACGAGGTGCAGTGTGAACAACACCATGCATTAGGGTGCATTACATACACTATAGATCTAAATTTAAAGATATTGGTCATACACGTTTAAGGGGATTGCCACGGGTGGCCAAGGTCGTTAAGGCGCCAACTCGTGACCGGGAAGTCTGGAGTTCGATACCCTAGGATCGTCCTCTCTGACTTTTTTTTTTTTTTTTTTTCCCAGGTTTTCCTAAGTTCTCATAAATGGCAAATGCCGGGGAAGTACCCTAAACTTAGGCCTGGAACGTTTTCTTCCTTAAAAATATCCTCTCCCAATTTATCATTTCATCTCATGTATCATCATTGTCCACCGCATAGGGTGTCTCGGTAGAAAAAACGGCCGTTAAACACCACTTAAAAAACTCTTAAGGGGTGTCGGATGACCCTATCTTACCAATGTTAAATTAAACGAGTTATGTTCCTGTTGTGGCAGAAACATTTGATTAGCTTATTTTGGTATACAATTTATCTGTTAACTAAAACATAATCAAAGGAACTTAATCGCTGGAACAATAATATTTTTTATTTAAAGCTCTTTTTAATTAAACTGTTATATAAAACTTCCATAACTTAATAATTCTGTTTCATTGTTATGTCTAGAAACACCACTGAGAGTTTCAAGGCAATTGATATAGTCGTTATTTTATGTAGACATACCTGCATGTAGAAAAATGTAGTTTTGAAAAAAAAGTTTTAAAAAATCACTCATAGCTCCAACTCGGAGCCTAATGCATGCCTGCGCCATAATCAGGTTGTTTACGTCAGAAAAACTAGCAACCAAAGCTAACTTTCCTACAGCTTATGGTAAACATCAGAGCCTTTTAAATTATTTTTTTCGAAAGTTTTATAATTTTAAAATAAATCATCTTAAAATCAGGAGTTTTTAAACTACACAGAAGTTTTTGTAATTATTAAAAAAACTACTTGTAAGATACAAATTACAATAAAAATAATATCACATAATTAAGAAAGTCGACGGTTTTTTGTAATTCATTTTTTGAAAAATGCCAAAAAGCTACATTTTTACTTTCCAACCCCCGTTAGGTATGAACTCATTTTTTAACGTTGCCAGTATAAACAAGGTGCACAGTTTGTTAGCACAGATAAGGATGGGAAGGCATGTGAAGATTAATGGTGGAACAGCCTTCCAAACTGAGGCTACTGAACAATTTCCCCAACTCCGGTCTGATTAGAAAGCCCATACTGTACTACCAATCAGATAAGGCAAGCCAGACTACGGTCAGCGAAACAGAATAGCAGGGAAATGTGCATCTCGAACCGTAAAACTTGCTTTTACCATCCATTTGTCGTAGCCAGCCGAGGGTTGATTCATATTATTAGGCTTTCCGTATCTTGTGTGCAGTGTCAACATGGATAACGGTGCAGTTTCATCTTCTCAAATAACCAAGCTGCTCTTAAAGCAGTTGATTTATATCTAAGTTGGTATGTAATATCTCCAAACCCTGCTGCTATTATCACAGGACGAGCTCCAGCTCAACAGGGCATAAAAGAAGAGGATAAACTGGCGAAGATAGGGCAAATAATCCCTTTTGTGTATATGGATAAAGCTTTGTCCATTGAATGAGTACTTCATAACACATTTATCACATTAAAATATGACTAATATTTAATACGTACAACGTGTCCAGTATTAACACTGGTGAACACACACACGCACGCACAAGGAAATACAGAAAATCATCTTAAGGATAATATATATCATTAATAATACCATGCAAGGTATATATTTCAAACAGTTTGCACTAACTATGCAATGCGTGTTCTGCCACGTTCCTGAAGTTGGTCCTGGTGGTATAGTGGTAACCATACTTGCTTCCTAAACCCAAGATCGCCGGTTCGAACCCGGCCAGGACCGATGGATTTTTTCGGGCGTAAAACTCCTAAGTATGGCTTCCTTCGGAAAGGAAGTAAAGCCGTGGGTCCCGTGTCGTACATTTACGGCACGAAAAAGAACCTCAAGCCTGAAAGAGAGGCCTCTGAGCAAAATTTGTCGACCGTTTCACGCCCTGAGTGAAATGGGACGTTGATGACCTGAGGTGTTAAAGAGCGTCCATAAATAAATCATTAAAAAAAAAATGTTCCTAAACTACTTCTGGACGGGAACCCTTGGAGTACACTTAAATATAATGTTAAGAATGTAACCTCGTGAAGTAATTTTTATTTTTTTTTTATTTTTATTTTTTTTTTTTATTAATTCTGACCAGATTCCTTTACTTTATTTCTGAATGTTCGCGGTTAAGGAGCTAAACACAGCGGTTATATGTGTGTGATTTATTTCGGAAAATCTGTTAAATTCGAAAATGTTGTTTTGTCCTTTAACTGCCACTATTTAGCTCATTATTCAGACCGCAATCCAAGGTCTGGTTAAAAAAGAAAAAAAGGCTGGTATCAGGAATTATAGTGGCTCGAAAGTGTTAGCTTTAAATATGAAACATAACGGATCTTTATTGAAGTAGAGGGTTTTTTTCCACGCACCTGAGAGTTAGGAAGTGAAACAAGTTTTAAAACCTTGACTTAATTTTAGCCTCGGTTATATTTACATGTGACTTAAAACATTAAAGCTCTTCTGTGGGACCGCCACGGGTGGCCGAGGTCGCTAAGGCGCGGACTCGTGAGCGGGAGGTCTGGGGTTCGAATCCCGTCAGAACCGTCCTCCCTGACTGAGGTTTTTTGCCAGGGTTTCCTCAGTCCTCATAAATGGCAAATGTCGGGGAGATACCTTAAACTTAGGCCTGGAAAAAAATGTCCTTTCCCAGTTTATCATTTCTTCTCATGTATCATCAGTGTCACCGCCTGTGGTGCCTCAGTAGTAAGGACGTTAAACACCAATCAATCAATCAATCAATCAATCATCTGTGGGAGGTTTTAGCAAGCAACTCCTTTCAAAGTATCATCGTTGAAGCCTAATTTTCGGATCAGATTAATGCAGCAAGAAATTGCCAGATTTTTCAATTGACAAAAAGGAATGACTGTGTATATTTTCAGCATATTTTTCATACTTTTTAACTCTATGAATGAACAAGTGACAAAGCCTTTTAAAACGTTCTCAGGAGTTTTTGTTTCAAAATGAATTAGGACACTCTCACCCATTTGATAACCTTAGCTTCCTTTCCACGAAGATATTTCTTCAGTTTAGAGATATTCCTGCCTTTCGTGTTCTTCGTGTTCTTATTCTTGAAAATTCACGGAATTTATGTGTGTGATACATTTCCAGTCTAGCACCAAAGCAGTTAAATGGGGCAGACATGGTGTCATTTGACCAGAGCTCGTTATGTTTTACCATACAGGATAAACTGCAACATATTGTAAATAATATTCCTAAATTGTAGGCAAAATGTAAACAGACCTGTACTGTTTTTGCTTTAAAATCGGAAGAATATGTTGCTTTTTGCCTATTATAGGAAATTCTCAGGGTCTGAAAGTCCAAGCCCATGCATACGATATATCTCGTAGCTACTTGGTCTTAAAACCTGCGAAAATCATCCCGTTTTATTTCACTGAAGTCAATAAGAATCGTTCCATTTGAAAAAGAATATAACTTTGGGCTAGAAATACACTTTCGAATAATTTTGGAATCTTTGTATGTATTACATTTATGAACTCTTGTCTGAACTTCATTAAGGTGACAATATCCATTTCGTTTCAAAAATATTCTCGGTGATTGTTTTATGTGGTACACTTTATACATTCATGGTGTCCCAGAATCGCCGTTTAATTTTGAGGTATAGGCAGCCCAAATAACGCCGAAAGGTTTGGGTAAAAGCAGCAGCTGATTTAACAACCTGTACTTTATTTGCGTGAACTAACAGTAAATCCAGAGTTCAGAATTGCTGACAGATAAAAGAAATAATTATATTTAATATAAGTGCATAAGTGGAGGAGAAAATAAACATGCCCCATTAAAGCTGTGCATTGATGAACTATTACTTTTGTAGTTTATTCATTAATGTAAATATTAGAGATAGTTAAAGGATAGAAACATACTAATTCCTAATTTTGTCATCCCTAAAACTCCTCTAAGATACAACCAATTGTTTATTTAGTTTATTTACGGACGCTCTTTAACATCTCAAGTCATCAACGTTCCATTCAATTCAGGGCGTGAAACGACCGGTAAATTTTGCTCAGAGGTCTCTTCTTTCAAGCTTGAGGTTCTTTTACGTTCCGTACATCTACGACACGAGATCCACGGCTTTACTTCCCTTCCTAGAGAAGCTATACTTAGGATTTCTACGGGCGAAAAAAATCCATCGACCCTGGCCGGGGTTAAACCCGCGAT
Organism: Metallyticus violacea; assembly: GCA_030762175.1. Classification (NCBI taxonomy): domain Eukaryota; kingdom Metazoa; phylum Arthropoda; class Insecta; order Mantodea; family Metallyticidae; genus Metallyticus; species Metallyticus violacea. Next base: position 86,240,303 of record CM060843.1, on the reverse strand, counting down.
CTTGGGTCTACGGGGCAAGTATGGTTACAGCTAGATCACCAGGACCGACTAAGATGCAACCAACTGCATCACCTGTCATAAAACGGCATGAGAGTATAACTGGAAAAAAAATACGGTGATTCTGGGACAGCTTGTGTGTATGTAATGACAAAATACAAAATTCTTTTATATAAGTGATTATAAGAAGTACCTTGGTAAAATCAGGAAAAAACTTTTATTTCCAGATCATTTTCTCAAAATTGGCTTTTCTTCCACAAAGTCCTCAGTTGTCTTTTACATTTTAATGTTTGTGGGAATGTTTCACATTTTAATCGATGTTCAACGTCTCATGTGTCTTCAAGATAATAAAATAATTAAACAATCACACAATTTGTCCTCACAAGCAGACAGACATTAAGTGCCTGAATTATGTGCTCGAACATGGAAATACAGAATTAAACAGTAGTTATAAAAACTTGCAAAATTAGCTTTAACGATTCCGATTCCCTGTCATAAAGAGAAATAGAGTATACAAAAAAAAGTTAATTGTTCTGGTGGGTTTGGCACATATCAGCTTAATGGATCTAAGCGCGAAAAACAAGCAAAAAAGCACTTTTTGATATATTAAAAAAAATATCCAACTTTCTTGACTTTGAACGCTTGCCACGTCGGTCCTGGTGGTGTAGTGGTTACCATACTTGCCTCCTATACCCAAAACGCGGGTTCGAACCCGGCCAGGACCGATGGATTTTTTCGGGCGTAAAAATCCTAAGTATGGCTTCCTTCGGAAGGGAAGTAAAGCCGTGGGTCCCGTGTCGTACATTTGCGGCACGAAAAAGAACCTCAAGCCTGAAAGAGAGGCCTCTGAGCAAAATTTGTCGGCCGTTTCACGCCCTGAGTTGAATGGGACGCTGATGACCTGAGCTGTTAAAGAGCGTCCTTAAATAAATTAATAAAAAAAAAATAACGCTTGCCAAAAGTAGACATGTACTGAGATGAAGATTGAAACGAGAGGAGTAATGAACATGGGCTTACAAAGAGGTAAAGGAACTTGTTTGAGGATGAATAAACTCTACGGCACCACGAACCCCATTGGCCAGTCTTCCATATCGCTTCGGAAACCAGAGAGAGTGTGTCCAGCTCAGTGAGAGTAGGTGGTTCTTTCTTTTCGGACTTGAGTTCAAAGATCGGAGTTCATAACAGGAAGTTCAAACTGCAGAGAGACTCCTGAAGAGATGGAGGAGTGCTCACCGTAGCAAGCAAGCCGTTTAACCAACTGGTATGTCAGGATGTTTAAAAACGTACACAAATAAAATATAAACGTAGACACAGGCTACTTTAGAAGTATTATTCCTGTAATAATTTTACATTTTTCTTAATTCATATTCATAAACAGATAGTAATGATGTTTGATGTAGTGAACATTATATGAGAGTAATTTGCTCTGCTCACCGTGCTATAAAGTGAAAAGGAAAGGTCGCCTTTCTGAGAACTGAAGCCTCCAGGCCTTAGCTCCGGACAGGAAATGGGTTGGAAAATCCGCACATACGCCCGCAAGGTCTATACTGCCTTTCTCTCGCATGACACGCGATGTTATTGAGCCCGGGTGGAATTTTTTCAGTTTGGATGCACTGTTTTGCATCGGGGCCATCGCACAATGCTAGAAATCGAGTGTGGATGTAATGACGCGTGAAATAATTCCTGGAATTCTAGTGTGGTGTCTCCCTTCCACTGCAAATACACGAACAGCATCACAATTTGTGACCGACACGGGTGGCCGAGGTCGTGCCTTGTAAACGCGACGCCTGGGGCCAGGACCGTTCTCTAGGACAGTTTTTTTTTCTTCTTTTTTTTTCAGTTTCCTCTATCGTCAATAAAAGAAGATCCTTAAACATGGACAGCTCCTTCTCAAATAAAAATTCTTTTCCAATTTATCATTTCATCTGATCATAGATGTCCAAACTTTGTGACGTCTCAGCGGTGAAAACGAGCGTGACATACTGTTAAAAATGGGGGGAGGCTATTAAACCCCAATCTGCAGCCCTGATAACCCACTGAACCATCCGGGCGATAACATCCTAATTGAGGGAAAAGCAACCAATCATGTAATTGTATCGCTTTGTCCTAGCAATTCAATACATAATTTTGTATGGTAGCGCTAAAAGTGTTTATATCAGTGATTTTCAGAATTTTCTGTACTGTAAACCCCCTTTTAAGATCTCTCGCTGTCACAGACCTCTAGAATACCGTCACGGGTGGGGGAGGTCTTTAAGATACGGATTCTTGACCGGCAGGTCTGGGGTTCTATTCCCACCTGGACCGTCCTCCTTGGGTGAGCTTTTTTCCAGTTTTCCTCAGTCCTCATAAATGGCAAATGCCGGGAAGGTACCTTTAAACTTAGGCATGGAACGCCTCCTTCCTTGTCCGCCGCCTGTGATGCTTCAGTAGTTAAAACGGCGTTAAACACTACTTACAAAAAAAAAAAAAAAAAAAAAGGACCTCTAGGATCTAGATTTAAGTTTTAGTTAAAAATCTTATGTTCTAGTTTAAATGGTTAGAGATGTGGACAAACAAGTGAACATTTTTTCAATATTTGCCTTTTTATTAGTGTATCCCATACACAATAATAATCATAATAATGATATTAAATTAAAAAGTATAAGAACGCAGAAAAATATTAATAATAAGCAATATTATACTATGCTATGGTAATATAAATTCCCGAATTAAAGGAAATATGCTGTATTGCCGTGATATATCGGACGTGATGAGAAATTTGTGTTCTAACTTCTGATTCTACAAAGTTTTCCAAATCGTTTCAGTGTGTTTGTGTAGTTCTTCTTTTTTTTTTAAAAAAAAAAAGATTATTTCACTCGTGTGTTGCCATCTTAAATCTACTAATGAAACGAAAAAAAAAAATTGAATTTTGACCAATCAAAGCAGAATTGCGCATTATCGGGGGGAAAAAAAACCATCAAATCCGTTTTATCACGCGACGTGCATTTGTCTTGTAGCCAGTGTAGCCAACAGTATGCCTTCATTAAATAATTCCTGAACACGCATCACTAATTCCTTTTGCTAGAGGCGGTGGGGAGTTATTGATAGCAAAACAAAAACCTGGACAATCGACAATCATAACCCAAAATGGAGGATTCTTCAAAGCGTTTTGGTAATGCGTCAAATATGCAAATCGATTTTATCACTAGGAATTCCAAACCACAGAATTCAAAGAAAAGTTTTCTCATTTGGTATTAGAAAATCGAACGAATTAGAATTTTATCCATTGCAGTTTCATGGTTTCTGAATAATATTCATATGATTTTATACAAGTGTTAATTAATATTCTGTGCGCGAATTTCAAATGTATATTGTATCACTTTTATTCTTATTCTGTTCATGAAATAGTCCTAAACGTGTATTTTGCTCTCATTGGCAAAACTGACATTCAGCATTCTTCTGTTGCAAGATTGCTTGAAAAGGTTAAATACAAATATACAATTATTACAATTTTGTAAGTCAAGTTTAAGGGAAATATGTTTAAGTTCTTATTTTATTCATGAAATAGTCCTAAAAATATCATTCGAGGGTCCGAGCTTTCTAGATTCACTACGTTCGTGAATTTATCGGTAATCTCAGACCCTCTCGTGATATTACGTGCGAATGTAGAGAATGAATTTTCGCATTAGTAAGTTGTCACGAAAGGCAGTTAGTGCTAGCGTTTGTTCTTGCCACAGGAGCAATGGATTTCCGGTTGGACTGTTTTGCGCTCATTTCTTTAACTGAATGGCTAGGAAACTTAGGCCATAAAGTCCCTTGACCAAATTATCACATATCATCCCTCATCTGGTAAAATATATTTTAGGTCGCAGTGCAATATTCATTAAAAAAAAGGTTATTATGAAAAGCATCAATGCTTTCATCGTCTTCTATGATAGGAAAAATCAAAGAGGCACACGAGCCCCAGTATAAGCATTTCTTTGAAGAAAGGTCCGTGCCAGGGAAGGTATAACGGCACATATGAGTGTTCTGTTCGGCTTACGTATTTGCATGTTTCCTCTGGAATAAATAATCGCCTTCAACAAGATTCCAATTTACTTTACCTCAGTTGATATACATCATAAATTTAAGTCATCTTTCTTTTTCCCCTAAACAATTGATTGTATGTGTGTATACATTTGAGAATAAGTGCTGTTGGCAGTGCTGTAATGTTTCATGGAATCCCAGGGGTCCGTGAACCACAGTTTTAGAACCGCTAGTTTATACTACACATTTTAATTGTTTTCATTTTTCACCCCATTTGGGTTAACAATATGTCATAACGCTCTGAACTTTGAAAGTGCTTATATGTTTCTTATTTAACTGCGAAATGATAAAAAAGAAATATTTACACCAAACAATTTTTGTACTTTAAAGCGTCACAAGTAGACGCGATTGCAACTGTGAAATCTTACAACTCTCATCTAAAGAGTGGCGAAAACAATTCGAATGCAGGAACTGCTTTGCTTCGATTTTGCCTCACTTTACTCGACTATCAAAAATGCCCAACTCGCCTGAAAATATGCGTGTGATGTAATAAGCAAATTGTAGTAATGAATTAACGTTTTGCTGCAATGATTTATTGTTCAAGTATAGCTGCTTCAGCATATATTACAAGACGTAAATAAGGCTTTGCATTATGGTGGGCTCCGTCGCAGAGCCCAGTTTCGTAGCTTTATTGCATTGACAAGAAGTTTAGCAGAATGCTCCCACGTAACGTACGGGAAATAGAGTTTGCTATGAAGACTGGTCACTGCTAACTAGCTAACGTAATTAGACCGGGCATCCGCCAGTCGTTCACTGAATTACTGCCAACTACTACAAAGAGAAAGAGAAAAACATCCCTGGAATGACACACACACGGGAACTAATGTTTACGTTGGTAAATCAAAAAAGCATTAACTATTATATTTGATACAATTCTGTACAGTAAACTGCTTAGAAACATTCATCTGTATTTTTCCATGCTTATATTGAAGAAGGTCGGTCGATAGCATGCAAACTGCTGTGTGTTTGGACAGCTTAATTCACCTTCTGTTGACTAGTTTATAATTTCAGTAAACATTTAAAAATTAATAAAGTCACCATTAATTCGTGCAAATTCCATTAACGGACGACAGCGTTCATACGAAAACGGTTATTGTAGAAATAGCTAATTTTAAGTAATTATGACATAACTTATTTAGAAATCCTAACATTATTTTCCAGTTGTCAAAAATTAGTGATTTTCAAGAATATGCTGAGATATTAGGCAATGAGCACATTTAAGATGTTAGCTAAAATTTGGAAAAGTTGGAATCCTCTTAAAGAATGCATTCCAAAACAAGCGAAATCTGCAAGGTTTTTACGTTCTTTTTCTTAGTCCCCATTTCCATGATTACACAGGCAAAATTTTGATATATTGAGCATGTAAGGATACATTTATATGTGCAAACAGTTTTTTTAAAAATGAAAATGTCATAGGAGAGCACACCCAGTTACCAATTTGAAATGTACTCTTTGGTTGTATACAACAGACTATTGTTCCAAATATGAAAAAACTGTTTGAGAGAAAATAATAAAAAAAGCACGACTGATGAACAAAAAATAACCTGGTTGACATGCAGAATATAAGATTAAAGAGTTTTATGGATACATGCATTGAAATTTATTATAAGATAGTATTTAATGTATAATAAAATGTTTTTATTCTGTATAACTTTATGCGAGATAAATTATTTGTATTTTCACACATTAACATAAGTATAAGACGCGAATTTAATTAAATAAAACGGTTCTATTATTGAGTAGTAATTATTTGTCCCACTAGCGAAAACTCATTGGGCAGAACGTCACGTGAAAATGGGCTGCCCGTTTGTACGAGTAGTTGTGACGTCACAGGGCATTAAGATGAGGCTGACTTTGTTAATACATTATTATGTATACCGGATGTTAATGAACTGCTTCGCAATAATTTCAGAAATATAGAGGTGTCTTAAACAAGCAGCTTGAGACAGGGTATTTTGCCTGTTCAAATTACAAAGTTAAGGCATTAAGTTTCTATAGAAAGTACATAATTGACTAATGAAACTTAGATTCCAAATGATAGCACGTAACAACGGATGTAAGTTGTGATGAATGTCTTTTTGGTGATGGATAAGTAAAGAGTTCAAGCTTCGCTTTATATCTTATGTTTGAGCACTCTTCTTCATTTAAAAAAAAAAAAAACACAGTCAGGTCTAGGCAGTAGCAATAACATACAAGCAGCGCAAGTCGCAAATGGAGCTAGTAGTCATGCCCTTGTAAGCGCTCTGCTGATGCCAAACTCACTGAATGTGGGGATGCCAAGCAAGGGTGAACATGACAGAAGAAAAGCGTATATTTTCAAACAATTTTAACCACGAAATAGGTTACATTTTTTTTTTTTTTTTTTTTTTTTTTTTTTAATTTTAGAAATGCAAATTATGGATATGTCAATATATAGTATGCAAGACAAATGTGATATGCAAAGAACGTAATTTAAAACGGTTCTAGACTGTGTTCCATACAAATAAATGTGAAAGAATAACATAATTTGTGAAAGTGTTCCAGAATAGAAATAATAATAATAACAACACAGATGGTAATTAAAATTGCAAGAGACAGTTAAACCGATCATACATTTTCTCAGAAGAGTATGAATCGCCGAAAATACGACAGCAATATCAGCTGTCCACAGCGAAACGAATATGAGATCAATGGATCGAGGTAGAACGAACACACAAACATGAGGGATCTCAAGCGAGAAGATAGACATCATTTCCGCATGGCTATTGCAAACACGCACAATGTAATGCAATTTTAATGCCCATCAGTGTAATGTAAGGCATTTTTTATATATTCTGTTGATAAAAATCAATGAATTTTGGTAGTTTATTAAAAATTCCATTGCCGAAAATTGCAATTAACGGTCCCTTGCTCAGTAAAACCATTATGAGAAACGTAAACAGTGTTTGCCGCTGCTGCTCTAGTTTAAGCTACTTGTACTTAACATATTAAACCAGTTAGCCGTTGTCCAATGTCATATGATTAGTCCGCGACTATAGGTATAGCGCTTTTTACAGCAGTAAATCATGAAAAAACTGACGATCACTTATCGAAAATCGTAATTTCCTCGCCCGCGATGCACGTTTGAGGACGTTCGAGTACAATTTTTTATCCCATTTTGCTTTTATATTGACTTATCAGCATCTAATTTCAACTTCCCTTTCGTTCTCTAGCCTTGCTCGTAGGTTTCAAGTTTACTAATGCGGTACGCTTGTGGTTACCCATACTTTGAGTATAGCCGAACCGATTTCCTAGTGACCCTAATCTATTTGTCGTAGATTGCGTCACTTCCATTCCTTTCCATACTTCTGAGATCCCTCTATCTGTCTTAAACATCTCTGTCCTTATCTCATCTCTCCTTTTGTTTGTAATTTCTACGGAAACATTTTTTTTCTTCACTAATGTTTACTCTTATTCCAAATTAAACCCTGTCAAGATTTTGCCATTTGTTCCACTTTTACCTATAATAGGAGGTCAAATATTTACGATTATAGTATTTTTTTTTTTTCGTTGTTTATAGTGAAATCTTCTTCCGGTGTTATGCATATATACTCTTGTTTTTAAACCCATATTTCCATTTTTTTCCCTGCATTATGTATTTCATTTCCTCCTTATCCTGAGCAAAAAACAACCAGTTCATCTGTGAAAAGTAACGAATGCAATATCTTTTCTCCTACTGGTATTCTCATTTCTGCACCTTTTTATACCGTATTTCTAATGCTTATTGCATATTTGGATATGCAATTTAAGGATAGAAGCTTATACATGCCTTGTCTTCTTCTTCCACCACGGATTCCTGCCTGTTCCGATCTCACATTTTTGTTTCTTTTTCTTTTTTTCCTTTTTTTCGGGTTATGTGTCAACTTATTTTTTAATATTCTGTATGCTGTCATTCTTTTTATTCTTGTCTATAATTTCCTAATTGTTGTAATATTGATTGCAATTCTAATTCTTTTCTTGTGCAAACTTTGGCTGATCGTATTGAATTTTATTGTCTTCCTTTTTTTTCTGAAACTCCAAGCCTCACTTCCACAAAATAATAATAATAATAATAATAATAATAATAATAATAATAATAATAATAATAACAACAATAATAAAGCTGGTAAGTTCATGAGTGTATGGAACTTTAATCGAGTGTCTTTTCTCATTTTATTTCTCAAAGTATTTCTAATTGTTCAACTTGTAACTTTTGTATTTTTATATTAAAATCTCGATTTTCTTCACATGTTAATTCACAACTTAAATATTGAAAGTGTGATACTTGTTCTATTATTTTTTCCTCTATCACAATTTTGTTTTTATTGGGTATTTGCCTCGGAACGCCATTGCTTTTGTTTTAGTCTTTGAAATTATCATATTGTATATTTTATTTAGTTGATATATTGCTTTTTGTAGTCTATCTTCTTTGTCAACAATTAATAATATATTAGTTGCTAACAGCAGAATATTTACTGATCAATTCTGTCCTAACTCTATTCCTTTATTGTTCGTACTTTTTCCTTTCTTTAAGGATGCCATACACACAGATATAATAATGATGATGATGATGATGATGATGATGATGATAATAATAATAATAATAATAATAATAATAATAATAATAGAGACTGCGTTTTTTTACTCCACAATTTGTTATAATTTCTTATGTTGGCTTCCCATTTATATGTATTTTCGTTTTTATATTCATATATAAATTGTTATGACTTTTTATTAGATTCTGTTTGACATAATACTTTCTATAACAATAAGGGATCTACTCTATCAAATGCTTTTTCTAGGTCAACAACATCATATTGTTTCTAAGTTGTGTTTTCTTCGTTTTTCCACATTTTGTTTATTATAAAAATATTATCCATACATGATCTGGCAGTTCTAAAGCCACTTTGTTCCTCACTAATTTTTACATTACATAAAATGTTTAATCTGTAGATAATGATGCTTGCGTACATTTTAACCATTATATTTAATAAGCTCATGTGTATAGTTTGTGCATTCGCTGCTTGTATCATTAATTTTTAATTTCATCTCTTTATAAAGCTTTTAGTTCCTAACCTGGGGATGTTGCCATATGCTTGTTTTAGACTTGTCTCCCAAACCATGCTAATATGATGTAATGCTACTATTCTGCGTTGCCTTCAGTAAAACAAAGGAAAGTCGTGTTTATTGATTGTCACCATGGGGATTATGTGAGGTCAGTTATGCAGACGGGGAGTGGTTGTGCCCGTTTTGCGCACATTTAGCATGAAACTGGAAGTTTTTCTTTCCGGCAGAGTTACAAGAAGTTGCACATCCTGGTCCAGCAGCTGTGTCCTGATTTATAACCCCCATCAACATCCGGTCCCTTATATGTATGGTATGTTCTCTCCAAATGTTCAGCTCCTTGTGGAAATGAAGCTGAGATGGTTAAAGTGCGGTGACTTGACGGTTTCATTCTCTTTAAGGGTTCATGCACAACAACCTGTTTACAACGTTGCCTATTGAGGGGGGGGGGGGCTCGAGTTTTCTTGTTCTATACCTTGGTAACAAACATGTGGGATTTTTATTAGAACTATTCTATTATTATGTATCGTTACTGTATAAAATAACCTAAATATGAGTAATGTATTATTATTTAACGTAATTACCTAGTTTCCTATACCGATATAAGAGAGTGTATGAAAGCTTTTGGCAATCCATACAATGAATAAAATCATGTAAAGCTTTTTTATTTTAATGTTTATTTAAAAAAGCTCTTTATTGTCTCTTTTCATTAACCTCCCATTCAATTCAGGGCGTAAAATGACGGATAAATTTTGCTCAGAGGCCATTTCTTTCAGACTTGAGGTTCTTTTACGTGCTGTAAATCTACGACACGGGACTAACTAACATGGCTGCTGAATTTTAACATAGCTAAACCATATTTGAAGATAGCATAGAGAAGAACATCCAAAACATGCAATAACATTGAACAAATTCGTGATATATGTAATATGAGATTTTAGCGAATTAAAATGTTTGAAATTCTGCGACTATTGGTGTTTCAATGGTATGTTTTATGAAGAATTACATAGAAAAAAGTTTTGAGCAAGATATATGCCTCACTTATTAACAACGATTGAAAAAAATGCATTTGTATGAAAATATTGCAAGCAATGTTTGAGGGCTCTTAACAGCAACAGATCTGATTTTGTCCGTCGACTTATATTGTGCATGAGACTGCGAATCAGAATCGAAACAGCAACTAAAACAGTGGACAAAGTCGATTGTTTAGTGTCAAAGAAGACAAAACTGGTGATGGAATGTCTTTTGAACGATAAATGAATTTTAACAATTTGTTATATGCAGAAAGGTAAAAACATAACCAGAGAGTGCTATTCCAATATTTCAAACCAACTGGATGAAAAAATTCAAAAGAACACAATTTTCTGAAAAAAAAAAATGTTTTAATGAAGACAGTGCACCGGCTCACAAAAAAGATTTATCGATGGGAAATTTTAAGAAATTTCATTTTGAATTGTTGGACCATCCACCGTACCGTACCGATTTGGCTCCTCTGACTACCATCTATTCTTAAAGCTCAACTTTTTCCTCGTGGTCAGCGTCATTTATCAAATCGAATCGACTGCAGTGATTGAGGAGTGTTTTGTAAATCATTTCATTGTCATTGGAGCATAGCTGATTGTGGTAAATGTATTGACCTTAAGGGAGGTTTTTTTTAATAAAATTAATCTTCATATTTTCTTTCTTATTAGACCGAGAACTTCTCAGAGCGCCCTTGCACCCAGTGAACTTATGAAACATCTAGGGTTTTCAGTTGTACCAACATTAATCCTAATAACAGCTTGTCTTACAAATATTGCTCATAAATTATGAATGGCAGAAGATTAAGTTCTAAATTTGATGAGAAGCGCATCAGGAGATGTATAATTTTGTTCCCCAAAACTCAAAAGTTATTCTGTATTAATTGTTAAAAACCTGCACCTTTGAGCTTTGGGACGAGCATGGTCTACGGCAATGTAGACTGCTCCGGAAGGAGGGAATGAGGTGAGGGAGACACCGGCCGCCCAGGATCTACGGGGCGGCAACTATGTGGACGTAGATAGGCTCTTATATATTTCCGTTCCAGACGCCGGAGCAGAAAATTTTAAAAAGCGCAAGCCACCGTCACACCGCGCCTGGCACTTTCCGCCCAATAACACAATCAACAGAATGAAACCATGAGAAATTGGAGAGCGGAAAAATCATGAAATGTAAATATCCGTCCTAGTATTCGCCTAAGTGACTAGGGAAAACCATGAAACAACCCATTGATGACCCGTTCAATGGGAATTGAAGCCGTAACCTCCCGAATGCTAGTCTCAAGCGTTACTACCTGAATTATCTTGCTCGGTAACTAAAGGTATTCGTCAATATGTCAAGGCATATACTCCGATCTTACACACTTATATTTGTGCAGTAGTTTTGTGACACTTGTACCCTCTGTTCAAGCTGCCTCCGTAGATGTACAAGAAGTGAAAGGTACTTCATGTGTTGCACATTAGGTAAATAAAACAGAATTGTTTTCTGCACAGAGCGCGAGAGTTTTAATGACTGCATAGTTTTACCAAATTTTGTGAACTAGTACGCTGTATTGAAATAGATCAACTAAATTATAAATCGCAGCTGATAACACCATACTTAATTATTTTAATAACAGCTCATGCTTAAAGCAATTTTTTATCACATACCACTCAAACTAGAATACTTGTAACACTCCAGTGTTACCAACTTTGGTGTATATAAAATGTGGTAATAATTAATCTATTTAGGCAAATAGAATTACATTTCTTATAATATATTACTTTTTTTTTAAATTTTGTTTTCCCCGCCGGGGTTTCGAAATCAGGCCATAGTGCATTTAGTGATATTACGTGTATTTATTTCTATACTTGCACGTTGCAAGTATGGAATCATGTCTAACTGAAAGAAAATCACATACTGATCATTGTATTTACCAAAGTGTATACTATCAGCTCCTTGAGCGCAAGAAAATTTACATTTTTTTGTTATAATAAATAACAAACATTTAATTTGTAATTAAATTGATGTAATAAACACCGCGATACCCAGAAATTTAGATAATGTTTCTTCCATGTTCCCCTTAGTGAGAGTTTCTAAGCGGCTGGCCAGTTTGCTAGCTGAATTTTTTGATGGGTTGGTTTTACCTCAGTGCCTGCGAAACTTAAGGACACAAAGTTCTTTGAGTTCACTCGGTCGAATTATCGTACCCCCCCCCCCCCCCCCCCGTACTTATCCTTGGAATAATGTAGCGCTTCCAGGCATCCCAACCTCAAATCTTGCCAGGCTGGAGAAGCATTTCACAGTGGTGGCATTTGGAGGAAAAATCTTTGAAACAAAGAACGACTGGAATAAATTTAAGTTGTAATTACTGAAGTATTTAATAATATTATGTTGATTTGGTTTAGTTATGGACCTACTTTTAACATCTCAGGTCATCAGCGTCTCATTCAATGCAGAGCGTGAAACGGCCGACAAATTTTGCTCAGAGGCCTGAAATTCTTTTTCATGCCATAAATATACAACATGGGACCCACGGCTTTACCTCCCTTCCGAAGAAAGCCATAATTAGGATTTTTACACCCAAAAAATCCATCGACCCTGGCCGGGGTTAAACCCACGACCTTGGGTCTACGAGGCAAGTGTTGTTGTCACTAGACTACTAGAACCGACTTAAAAATATTAAGAGCTATCTAACAATAGTGTATAACACATGCGTTAATTGTGATTGTATTTTGTGAGTAGAAAGCCACTTTTGACACATTTATCATTAACAAGAATATAAAAACAGAAACAGTTTTAGCAAGTTTCCTTCGACTGCTTTGTTTTTCCTTTAGGCCTCATACCGCCTCGAGTGGCCGAGGTCGTTAAGGCACGGACTCGTGAGCGGGAGGTCTGGATTCGAATACCGCCAGGACCGTCCTCCCTGACTCAGGTTTTTTCCAGGTTTTCCTCAGTCCTCATAAATAGCAAATGCCGGGGAGGTACCCTAAACTTAGGCCTGGAACGTTTCCTTCCTTAAAAATAAATCCTTTCCCAATATATCATTTCATCTCATGTATCATCAGTGTCCATCGCCTGTGGTGCCTCTGTAGCTAAAACGGGCGTTAAACACCATTCATTCATTCATTCATTCATTCATTTAAGCCTCACAAACCTCCTCGAAAAGCATTTCACAAGTCCAAATGGACAGTGGTGGCATTGTGGAAAAAAATTGTGAAACAAGGAACGTTTCGGAATGAATGGAATAAATTTAATTTGTAATTACTAATGCATTTAAGAGCTATCTAAAAACAGTGTATAGAACATGTGTTAATAGCAATTGTGTTTTGTGAGAGGAACGTTCGAAACATGTATCATTAACAACAATGTAAAAGCAGAAACAGTTTTAGCGATTTTCCTTTTACTGCTGTTTTTTCTTTAGGCTTCACAAACCTCCAACACGTTCATGTTGTACTGAACATGTATGTTTTGTGTTTCAAGTTGGCGGGGCGCTGTTCCACTCAGGAAAAACCTATACCCATTTGAGTGTGGTTGTGCATGCTAGATAAGATCGCTATGTCAAAACACAGCTAATTGTTTTCAAGAATACCGGAGGGAGCTCATTTGAACGCTGCAAGGTACAAACTCTGCACCGAAACAAAAGCGAACGGGACTGGGATTTTAATTAGCACACGTTAATTATCACATAGCAGGCAACAGGTCGCAAAACCACTTCGGGCTTTTTTTTTTTTTTATTGGGAAGATGCGCGAGTGAGTTGGAAAGCAGATGTTTATGTTCTGTGCTGTGGTTGGGTGGCGGATATAATGCATACATAAGAAATAAATGTCCAATGGTGTAGTTACCTTTTTAGCCCGCTTGTTTATACCTACTGGCTATATTAATTATTGCACACTGGATTTGTACCACAGTGTGCAGTACGGAAAACACAAACTATTTTGTGATGAATAAAGTATTATAAAAATATTTGACCAAAACGGCAAAAGAGAAGGTCGTAGGTACTATGTATCTTGCGATAATATTTCCAATCAGTTTTGTCACCACGTTTCTATTACAATTCAGATGTATACTGGAAGATAAACAGCACACGAGTTGAAAAGATGCTAATTATAAAATTTTATTCATTAACCTTGAGTTTTTCTTTCAATTTTTATTGATTATTTCAATTATGCGACGTCATCATAAAATCGACCAATGAAATGAAACAACATTTTGAATTTTGGTCAATCATAGCCCGATATCGCAGTGAAATTATCGTAACGTTTTATCAAATCCCTTTTATAACGCCAAGTGCATTTGTCTTGTGGTCAGTGTAGTCAACTCTATACTCCTACTGTATAATTTCTGACCACTTTTCAGTAATTGTACATTTAATAAATTAATATCAGTTAAGCAATTGTTTTTGCTTTTTTAGCCAAACAGTCTGAAATCATTTGGTAAATTATATAACAATATCGGCTTAAGCAACCACAAATTTTAATAAAAACTTTTTCAGAATGGTAAAATGTTATCTTGTTTTGTTCAGTTGGTATTAGTAAATCGAACAATGCAATTGTAATAGTTGACTTTAGTCTATTTCAATCTCACGGTTTCTAAATAGGTAGGTATTCATAAGTAAGTATAATATTTTATACAATTATTAATATTCTATGCGCGAGTTTCAAATATATTTTACTTTTATTCTTATTCCATTCGTGAAATAGTCCCAAACCCGTATTTGGCTCTTCTCTATTGGCCTTACTAATAATTGACAGTTGTCTTTTGCTAGATGGCTTGAAAAGGTTAAGTATCCACAATACAAATATACGATTATTACAATATTGTAAACCAAGTTTACGGGAATTATATTTATTTTTTTTCCCCCCTTAAATAGCCAGACGGTCTAAGATTGCCGATAAATTCAAGAAGCATAGCGATATTACTCGTTATAGTTGTTTTTTTTTTTCCCTTAGAGAGAGGGGGGGAGGTTCAAAGAGCAGATAAATATCGGATAATGCAGCTAAGAGAGCCGTACAAGTATTGAACACTCCCGCGGTTGTTTTGTATGTATTGAACGTGCTACTCTAAGGGTACTTTTCGTTGTCGATATGCACAAATTATGCAATAAAATAATATTGATTTCATTATCGGTTTGCGCCTCTATAGCTCTTCGCAAAAAACTATAAGAAAATCCTGTTTATTGCTAAAGGATTGCATGGATTTTGTAGAAGTTTGCAAGCAATGACCAGTTTTATATGTTGCCTCAATGAGAACCGTTGACTTTTCTCATGTAACACTTTTCCACCTTTCTCATTAAAAGGGCATGCACAGAGTAAGGCTTTAGCTTGACTTTTACAGTGAATTATATGCAAATGTTGATCGAATAAGCCGCTCCAATTGGCGAAGGTGTGCACAATCAGATTTCTTGCTCTTGCCAATTGATCACTTTTTCAGGTGATAAAATAAACACTGCAATGTTTTCTTCCGAAAATTAGTTACAAAGACCAGCAAAACATGACAAGTCCTCACAACAATTATACAAAATTAAGCAGCACCCCCTCCCCCTTGTCCTCAATTTATATCTTCATATTTTTTCTTTCAACTCATGTTTCTCCTTATGGATATATGTGGGGTATTGACAATTTTTACAAACAATAACACTTTATGTAAATTCTCAATTGCTGCTGATTGTAGAAATTTTGTTCTATTTGTGGAAAGTAATTTGCATAGGGTGAGAAAGTAATTGCTGTTTGATTTTCTTCACAAGGATATTTTAGAGGCAAGATATTGTTGGAATGTGTCGTGGTTGGAGAGGAATTGAATGAGGATAAAATGTTGAGAATAGAGCTACAATCTGCTAAAGACAGATGGGGAAATGTTGAGTATTAGAGGCATCGGAAGTTACATATATAGCTGGCTCCTTAGGATACAGTAGTAGTTTTGTAGGGTATCCCCCTTGCAGAAAGACACTGGAAGTCTATCAAAAGCTTGTGGTCAACATTTATGGAGAATTATTGTTAGGTGAACCGCTCTCTCATTACCAATGTGACCTCCGATGAAATGGAGGAACAGTTGATGCTGTTAAATAAAGTTGCAAGAAGGATTCTGGTTTGGAGCACTGTCAGATTTGTTGGTTTGCTGCATGAGCGTGGCGTCAACATTTATACACAGTTTGGTGTCTGTTCCTAGATTGTCTTTTATTCATTTATTGGCATTAGGATTCTCTGAATCTGTACTTGGAACACTGTGCATAGTGAGTGAAGTCCCATTGTTTCTGCAAAGACCCCTGATGCGCCATAGGAAACCACCATTCCTGCTTCGTTGTCTTTCGTCTTGGATTCATCAGGTAGATTATATAGTTTCCCTTAGCGCCCTGTTATGTGAAATCTACTACTATTGTTAAAGTTAGTGGTTGTGGGTTCAGTTCTCTCCTTATGGATGGACAGTTCTGGAATAATTGCAGCTGTTTTCAATTCAGCGACATAAGTCGTCGCATAGGTCGATTTCTGGCTGTAAGCTATCAAAGTAATTACTTCATTGGAAGTGCAGCGCTGAGTCTGCAATTCCTATTAAAGATGCCCGCAGAGGGTGGGCAAAGTAACAACCCTTCATAACCTTTATATTGACTTCACAATCGAACCTCCCTATTAGGCAGCTTCAGGGTTCACCTTATGAGGTGGGTTCACCCGCCTTAAACTCACATTTTTGGAAAAGGTTCTCGACAGTGCCTCAGGACGAACTTGGGTCTTCGGGCCAGTACTGTTGCTGGCACTACCATAAGAATTGGAGGGTGACTTTTTCTCAAAATGAATAAGTGTTTGTGTTTTCCTTTCCTCTTGGCCGAGCCTGTATAATTACAGCTATTCTCAGGCCTTGGAAAAACATAACAGAAGGGAGCGAATTACTTTATTGTCTGAATTTCCTTTTGCAACATTAGCATAAAATAACTAAAGGCACTTTTTTTCTTGCTTGTTTCAGGTAAGAGTTGGTTCTGCAGAGGTGTTACGCATAGCATCACGTGCCAGTAGCAACTTCCACGGTAATAACTATTATTATTCCATTGTCATTGGTCGTGGGAAGCGATTTGGTGCTTGTTTTCTGTCAAGGTGAGAGAGAGAAGGGGGAGAGTGTTCTAGTGCGCCCAAACTTTAGATTTGAAGCAAGAGTAACTCTTTTATAATGTATAGGTATATATCTGTAGTCATTTCTGAAGGAAATCCTTATCTTTTGTCTTTCGCTTTTCTTTGGGAGTTTACACCAGCTGTCTCTGAATCAAACCAATATGAAAGCAGATTTTTGAATGGCGTATAACGCCCGCTTTTACTACTGAGGCACCACAGGTAATGGACACTGATGATACATGAAATGATATGTTGGGAAAGGATTTTTTAAGGAAGGAAACCTTCCAGGCCTAAGTTTAGGGTACCTCCCCGGCATTTGTCATTTATGAGGACTGAGGAAAACCTGAAAAAAAAAAATCTCATTCAGGGAGGACGATCCAGGCCGGATTCGAACCTCAGACCTCCAGCTCGCGAGTCCACACCTCGTGACCATCCGTGACAGTAATCGAAAGGAGACTCAATACAAGAGTTACGAAATAAGATAAGGGATACGAGAGACAAGGGACTTCGACTAGAAGTGTTGTATGTAGAGGAAATTAACAATTACTGGCCTAACAGTTAAAAATATTTCCAGTGTTGTCCGCGGAGTTGAATTCTGAAGTTTGTGAGGTGTGACATTAAGACGAAGAGAGCAGCGGCAGTCCAACAACGTCGGTGACTTTGTTCTTTCACATGTAGAACAAAGGATCAGAAAAGATCCAAGTTAGCATGTTTTACAGTTGACTGTAAAGATGAATTTTCCAACGTTTCTAGTATTTTTCATGAACGTCCATAATTGACACAGTCGATATCGAAAGGCAGAAACTCTGCAGGACGTTATGGTGTCAAGAAAACATGCCTCAAGGATTCGACAATGGAAAGTGTAAGCATATCTAACATTGTAACGGGATATCCATCTATTTCATCCTGAAACCAAATATCACTCTCATTTGTGTCTTCCCTGATGACCCTTACCCTTGAAGGTCATAAGTGATGGTCACCTGTTTCACAGGTGATCGTCTGCTAACTGTTATTCTACGAAATCTTAAATCAGCTACTACAGAATACTATATTGAAGCCAGACTTCGCTTGGTATTAAACAAAATCCAAGAAAGGGTTTAAGATGCAGTTTGTTATACTGATAATCGTTCTGTTCACACTTCCAATAGAGAGCACAGGAGCAAAACTCTCGACGCAGCCAACGTACATGACACTGTGTCGCAACCTGCGAGAAAGAATTGCTTGCAGTGTAAGAAAACGAGTGTTGCTTTCGGAAATAGTTCCAGAAGACTCTTCTTTGACTCTCAGATAATGAGAATATCCAAACTTACTTACCTGCGATTCTCGTATTTAGCAATTGCCTGGTTGTCTGACTTAATGTTATAGGTAAAAATTGAAGGGTACGGGGAAAAAACAACAAAGTCAAAAACTGTCATTTTACAGGAGAGAAAAACGCCTAAACTCGTATAGCTTTGCACCTTTCCAAGTGACAAATTTTTTGAAATATTTGTAGAGTACTGACCTTGAACTGCCGAAACATTATTTTACTTGGAAAATTAATTATTTAATAAAGTTGTGGTTGAACTCCGTTGGTTTTTCCCTGGATTTTGTAAGATAAAAATATACTTAGGCCTATTAAATTATTTTAACTGCATTATTTAATTACAAAAACAAAATATGTAGTTGTGTTTACAGACAGAGGTCCAATGGTTCTCATTGTCTAGTCTTTTTTGAATTTATCTCTAAAGATCACCTTCGTCGTTAGAAAAATCTCGAATGCAATTGATGAGGATGAAGATCTTAAACAAAACAATAGCAATAGCCTCAAATGTAATATCAGAGTCAGTACACTGAATGGGCCGATTATAACTTTAATGGAATGTGTATATCAAAAAGTGACTGTTGGTTTTTCAATTGCACGCAGTTTCTTCAACAGTGGATCGTATGATTGTTCCCTTGTAATGATTTGACTTGATGAACGGGTAGTATGCAGTTTACTAATATATCATTTTAAGTTTTTTTGAAGTCTATCGGTCTTTCCTCTGTATTCTTAAATTATTTTGCATTAAATGCTTTTGAAAATGATGAGTACAGAAACTATACATTCTAAATGAGAAAATTTGGAATTAATTATCAAGCATCTGTACTCGTGCAGAGTTGTAAATTTCGTCCTCTGCCTGCAAGTGAAATCCGACCCAATCAGGGAGGAATAAAGGAGATGCACTAGTTTATTACAACTGCTAGTGCTGCAAAGGAGAATGGGAAGAAAACTTTAAGAGTCAGAAGAAAGAAAAAAAGGAGGAAGCCCGGAAATGGTAACACCCTTAACGCCTCGGCAGTTTGAATAAGACAACAAATCTCTCCCAATAGGCATCTTCCGGTCAACCAGCCAACCCTGCGCGATTTCCTGAATCGTAAATATTCCGGCGCTCTCCGCGGATATGGTGTGAGGCGTTGTGTTACAAATGTATTGGAACAGATTCCTTAAACTTTAACCTGATGTTGGACACTTTCAGGAGTTATACATATAGTGCTTTGTTTTATAAGAATGGAGACTTTGGTTAGATTTTGAGTTCTGTATAAACAATGGTACCACACTTTATTCAGAATTAAAAATAAAATATAAAATCACTTTTTTAAATGTGGCACATGTTAAAGATAAATAATTCGGGAAGAGTGAGTTCATTAGCACTAGATGGGGGTACCGTGACCATCACAATATATGCTTATTTGGATAACTTTATTTTCTAAAACTGTATTTGCTACTGGAAAACCAGCCATTGTATGGTCAACTCTCAATAATTTTTCATATCATTTCTTATTTGAGTGCATTCATCGTATTTGTGAATTGTGATTTTTGTTCAGTCACACTCAGTATTCAGCAAATCTTTTGCTTAGAATTAAAAGTAATGCCTTTTATAATCATTTGTAATTTTCACAATTTTGTAAATTAAATTAAAGTGGTTTTAACTGCTGTTCTATCAAACGCTGCATGAATTCATATGTTAATTATTACTCCTCATCTTGTAATGCGTTTCTACAGTGAAAATATTTCAGTAACAGGCCGCCAAAGCCTAGCTGATTACTGGGAAGTACCTGGGAAGAGGGAGCTAGATTCACCGAACAAAAAGTTTATTATTTTATTGCAGTATTTATATTCTTACTGAATGCATAAAAAGATAACGATTTATAATAATAATAATAATAATAATAATTATTATTATTATTATTATTATTATTATTATTATTACAAATCGGTTTTGAAGGGATGTTGAAAATGATGCCCCTCAGTAGCAATACATTGCCGGCATCTGGGTTAGAACATTTTGTATTTCTTTTGTCCTTTCTTCAACAAGAACATGACGGCGCGTTTCTTGTTATTGTGAGAGGTTGTTTCTCTTAACCTTTTACAAATTGGCGAACAGTTTCTCTACTTGGAACATGATTGCCAAGATATTTTCTTGTAAACTGTCCTGCCACTTCACTGCAAAAATCCTTTTTCACATATTTATCATTCATAAAATCATATTTGTATAATGTCATAATTAACGGAGAATAACAGCACACAATTTACACACATTGAAAATACCGAGTAACACATAAACTCACAAGTCACCTACAAAGCTTCCCTCAAACTATCTACAGGCTGCTACCTTCACATGTATTTACTGACTTGAGTTGAGTTCACTCAGTACACAGCAACGCTCTGCTGGTCCGTAACTCAAATAACCTCACTCTATTAGCTTCAAATGTCATTCCATACATTCATTGGCAAGTGATTTAGTTTGATACTAAACAATACATGATCAAAAACCCATTCTTGTTATTTTGTGAGTTAATACGTTTGTTAAAGAGGAAAATCGGTGAAAATATTAAATATATTAGCATTATAAAATTTTGCCATGCCGTTCACAGTAATTATAAAACGGGTTAAAATATAAATAGGAGAAAAATATAATGCTTAACGTATAAGATAAAAAATTATTAATGCGCCAAAATTTGATAGCTTACACGGGACACCAAAACAAATATTTTATCTAATGCCAACGTAAATAAATTATTATTATTATTATTATTATTATTATTATTATTATTATTAAACCTAGCTTTGTAAGACAAGATTGCAAATTTGTCGCCACTACTTTTTAATATTTATACAGATGAATTATAAGACAATGGCGAGTAATATCTTATTTTACTCTGGAAAATTTAGTATAGAATTCTGACACTGATGAAAAAATAATTTGTCTAATTAAGAGAAGTCAATATATGAAATGAATAAAATAGCAACGTTACATTGCATGATGATATTCATGAATAATAGCAAAGCTATTGCATTTAAAGGAAAAGAAAGTAAAGAGGTGGAAATTTGTAATAGAAAGTTAGATAATAGAACAAGCGTGGGAATTTAAGTTTGTAGGGTGTCACCTTTCATACAAAAACAGTAAGCATGTAAAAGTTTAATTATATGAATGGTATTATAAGAAAAGCACTATAAAATTAGGCAAGAAAGCATGCTTTATTAATGTTTATGAAGTGTTGTTAATGCTAAAACTGCTATATGGAATAATGATAGAAAAAATTAAATAGACAAGTAAATGAGATACAGTTTCCAAGAACGAGTACAGGATATAAGAAAACCTACCATAAAATAAATGAAGAAATAAGAGAGGAATTAGACACAGATAATCTAAACGAAAAAGCTAAAGAATGTAAGAGTAAAAGGATAACTTACATACAGAAAAGGAAACCAGAAAAACATGCAAACATTATAAACCAAGAAGAATTAGAAATAAGGACGATTTATGAACAGGACATGTACAGAGAGTAATATCAAAAGCGTGCAGAAATATTATTATTATTATTATTATTATTATTATTATTATTATTATTATTATTACAGAACAAGCCGCTACACAAACATGAGCATTAAAAAGAGAAGAAAGTACATTACTTCTGTTACGGGCACAGTGTATGAAAAATGTTTACAGGGTAGCATTGATTTTTCGGTGCTAACTTGCGTAGCCACGTGCCACCACAAGCCTGACCGTGACAACGCCATGTAGGAAAGAAGAAACATGCATTTGGTTATAAAACCGATTAGAATAAGCGGGAGAGTTCCGCTTATGTGACCTTAAGACCTTCAGGAACGTGTCTTCATTTGTTATAGCGAATGCAAGGCCACGCTGTTATGTACAGCCTGTAAATTTCTTTGAGAAAGTCCTTGAGCAGGCTCTGCTGCATTTCTTTGCATTATTACATTCTTTCCGGTAATTACTGTAGGTACTTCGAAATAAACATAGTTTGCTTTTTCATGTAAGTGCAGATCCTCTGTAATGGGATATACTTTCAGAAACTGACGCTGATTCTAATTAAGAACGAATGAATGAAAATTCAAAATGCATAGTCATATCTACGGTATATTCTGAATTCTGAAGCTTGAAGTTTCAAGTAAAATTGAAGATACTATACAAGTATTTGTTCTTAACATAACACGAGTAGTGTCAACGTAGAAAAGATGGCACTAAAGTGTGTTCGTTGAAATCATCACTGCTCTAGAAGATTTTCTTTTTCTGTGCTAGGTCGAGTTGAATGCAGGCTCAAAATAAATATCGATATTTATTATTGTTGTTGTTGTGTTATTCTCATCATCTGAATGTTGCTTTAATTTACATACTTAGCCAAATAAAGGCAGTAAATCGCCACGAGTGGCCGAGGTCGTTAAGGCGCGGACTCGTGAGCGGGAGGTCTGGGGTTCGAATACCGTCATCTCATTTCATCTCTATCATTAGTGTGCTAGTAGTAAAAACTGGGTTTAACACTATTCGCAGGATCGGCGTCAGGTAAAGCGGAACCGCAGGGTCTTGCACAACTCGAACGGGGGGGGGGGCTCTGCGTCATCGCATTTCCCATCCATGGATCCAGATGCCCGATGTCTCCCTTCTCCCTTCCTCTCAGGGAAGGTTCATTGTAGGCGTAGGCATAAACGGCCCGCCGTGAGGGAAGTTGAGATGCCCAAGTGTCCGCCCGGGCCAATGGCTAATGGATAGTAACTATTTTTGACTGGGAACCAGTGCTTTAGCTTATCCGATAGTATGAATGTCGTTCTAAAAAGAGTTATCACAATTTCTTGCGCTAAAATTTTAACTTTACAATATTTTGTTAGCTTAATGCGTAACGTACATCTGTTAGTAGTTTCATTGTTCTCACTTATGGTGAGAGGTGTACAAGTTGAGACATGTTCAGCTCCGCATATAGCAAAATTGAGGTGACGCGACGAACATGTGCATCTCTGATATTCTGCTTTCGTCTCAACAAATCTTCAGCTGAGGCCTATAGAGAGCTTGCTGTTTCCTAAAGTACAGCTTGAAGATGATTTAAAAAGTTTAAAGAGGAGAGGAAAGCAATTTTAAAGGACTTCAATCAATCCCACCCGGCGCTCCAGTTTGTGCTATAAGGAAGAAATCATTAACCGCTGCTGTCATTGTAAGAGAGGATCGTGAATAACATTGAGAACGCTTTCAGAAATTCTGAAAATTTCACAGGTATCATCCACATACACATAGGAACTGAAAAGTTCTGCGAGTCGTTATGGTGCATGCTGGGTTCCAATACTTCTCATTCCCGAAAAAAAATGCTCGCTAGCAGGTTTGCATGCAGTAGAACGTCATTTTACAGAAAGATACGCGTTTCTTTAAAAGATAAACTTGGCTACCCGTATCCATTCTAAGAGCAAACAGCAGAAATCTGCATCATCAATCAAAAGTGGTTGCGTCTGCTGGGAAATTTATAGTCATCGCATTTTTCTACATTCAAGGAATGGTTTACCAACATGACAACTATAACTAAAGAGATGTCCTGTAGACTATTGCAAGGCCACATTTCCTTGCAACTAGCTGGATGCTACACAGCAATAATGCATGACCGCATATTACAAATGTTGTTGCTGAATATCTCACGAAAAGCAATGCGAAGTATGTCCCTCATCCTCTATACAGTTCAGATTTAGTCCCTTGTGACGTCTTCCTTTTCCTCAGTGAAAGGCATTTTCCATCATCAGAAGCAGTGATGATGGCTGCGGAGGCGATTCTGAAGGACTTGTCAAAAATAACATCTACGTGTATTTGAAGATAGAACATGTGCACTGCATCGAAAGATCATCAAAATTGTGAGGATGTGTAAAGCAAGCATGTGTGAAAATCATTTTTTTATTGAATAGCCCTCGTATCTTTGGGTTAAAGAAACTAAGCGGGTTGTTCATCTGCATCAGCTGACTCAAACCGACTCTTCAACTAAACTGTTACGAATAAGTCTTAAAAGAACAGTATCTTGTCATTTGATACTAGTGTGGTACTATCAGAACTTGTACATGACAGCAATCCTAGTTATGTTCTTGTCAAAGTTGTTGCATATAAAACGAACCCTTGTTCTGAAGGGTGTAGTTTTCCCGTTCTTTCTTTCAACGCGATAAATGGCATAACGATGGAGTACTAGTGACAGGGAAATGAAAATTGCTCGGCTGCTCTTTGTTAAACGCCCCTGATATGGAATTGGTAGAGGGTTCTTTTGATGTCGTTAGTGAGGTGTTTTTGAAGATTTCGTAGAAGTATGCTGTCCTCATTACATCTCTTTCCCACAAATACTTTTGTCATCGCTGCCGGAGAAAGTACTCTCTACAAAAAAGGATTACACGAAAAGGAAAGTCGTATATGACATTAGGAAAATAATGTGAACGCTATGAAATTTCCCTCGCCAACCATGTTTGACTTTGTCTTATTTTTTCATGGGTGTACTTCGTTTATTTTCCTGATCTATGCTTTAGTAATATAATATAATGATAAGAGCTGGTGAATGTGTACATATCGCAGGAAAAATGTACTGTATTGACCTCGCCTGACATTTATAAATGGCAAAATAAAAAAATTTAGAGATAGAAAGTGAAAGCTATTTGTGCGATCATGCTGAAGGCTTTCAAACTATCCATTTGTAAACATCAGAAAGTAATGTAGAGAGTTTTAGCGATCTCAATAGAAGTTTAGCATTTTCCTGGCTATATAAAAATGATAACCAAGTCAAGTAACATTTGATTCCAGAATTTCTCCCATATCTAGACTCCTAGTTCTACAAAGATAGCATTATAAGATCGCTGGTGTTAGTAATTTAATACACAGTTCTGCCAATTCATGTGATTTCAGTTTCGCCTCTAAATAATGTGATTATTCTACTTGCAATTATTTGTATTTAATTTTTTCTAAATACTTCTATAGGACTTTATGAATTGTTCCTTATTTGCGTGTCCTTATTATTTTACATTTATTTCCTGGGTATTTATATCATTAAGTGAATTGAAGATTTATTTTTGTTTTGATTTTATAATAGTTACAGTTCAGTTTATCTATATGGACGAAAATCCATGGATTTTACTGTGTGCAATATATAATTTTTTCTGCATTCCAATATTACAGTAATTAGTAACTGATCTCTATCGGACTGATCATTCACCATAAGTTTTTCGATACTCTGTAAAAATCTACTTACATTACACTGCATTCATCCATCCCAGAGCTTGAGTCCTCAGTCTTTGTTGAATCATAGCTTTCCAATCGCTACTGCTGCTACTTACCCAGAGCGAAGTTTGTCCTGAGGAAAGTCACGCTTTCTTTTCACGATCGGCAGCGGAGAAAACTGAACGCCCCCTAGACTGAAACGTCGCTTCCTTAGTATTAGTTTGGAGTTGTGTATATTATCGCGTCTCTTCTTTTTCGCCTATTGGAAATCGCAATTAATACATATACACACACTAACGTTAACTTAACCGCAAATAAATCCTAGAAACCGGTGGACCCAGTGATTTTCAGCCATCATGTAATGGTGGCCAATATCTTTTAACTGCAGCAAAAAAAAAAATCAGAAATATAAAGTTATTCTAAATTGTGTGCGTAATACTATATTAGCGGGTAAATCATTGTAATAGTGTAGTCGATCATGGTGGTGTAGCGGTAACTATACTTGCCTTCTAAACCCAATATCGCGGGTTCAAACCCGGCCAGGATCGATGGATTTTTTCGGGCGTAAAAATTCTAAGTATGTCTTCCTTCGGAAGGGAAGTAAAGCCGTGGATCCCGTGTCGTACATTTACGGCACGAAAAGGAATCTCAAGCCCGAAAAAAGAGGCCTCTGAGTAAAATTTGTGGGCCATTTGACGCCCTGGATTAAATGGGACGCTGATGACCCGAAGTGTTAAAGAGCGTCCGTAAATGAACAAATGAACAACAAATTGTAATAGTGGCAAACCTTTAAAAAATGTTACAGCGTGAGGAAACTAATACACTGTCTTTCCTTCATTAACATTCCATATATATCCACTAGTTCCAACTGTCTGAGCTATCATACTATAGTGAAGGTTCAACCGATTATTCGCCTATGTCTGTTAAAGTCAGACTGCCTTCGGCTAAGGACGCTCTCGTCCGCTGCCGTTTGTGAAAAGAGGCGTGACCATTTGCCAGGATGAACCTTCTGCAAGGAAAATTCTTGAAGCGAATATACACTGTCTATTGCGCATACAGATTGACGCATGTTCTTGACAAAAGACTCGCCTGCTATACCTGCTAGGTTTGCCATGGACCTCATGTAAATAAGCCTGTTCTACTTCTTAGTGAAAACTTCTAAAAGAGTGGAGTGTGAATAAACAGTCAAAGAAATAGAAAAACAAGTAATTTTTATATCATGAGGTTACGACCGGTTGTCGAACCACGGATCTTCGGTTTATCGTGCCAATGATAGAGTCATTTGAGCCAATTCGGCTACAGTCACGAACTTCTATCTATCTTAGTGCGCATGGCCTCGAGGCCTCTAAGATTATTTGGTTCCATAAAAGGACCTACTTTTGCTTGAACACAATATAAAAGTTAACAGTGTTCGGGATGCGATCAGTTAGACCAATGATTTCCAAACAGTAATTCGCGAATCTCTTGCGGTTTCCGAAGTGTTGCAAGAAGTTCGTCAAAAAGGTTTACTATGGGCGGATTTTTTTTACAGTTTTTATTGTAAAAATATTACAAAGAATATTTGGAGGGGCTTGGGGAAACCTTCAGGAAATAGTTTCGTGTTATATTCAATTTAACAATTGGATGCATAATCCAATTGGAAGAGACTGCAATTGTGGAATCCACATTCAGCGCAAATGAAAAATGAACAGCTTCTAGAAATGTCCACTGGATTTCAAGAACAGAAAAACCATTAATCTTTATCATTATCTACATTAAGTTTAAAGAAAGGGTACCAAATCTTAGCGAATAAAGTTATGACCTTATTACTTTTTTCATCCACAACTTGAAATGCAGATATAGACATTGTGCTAAAGTTATCTCTGACGTTATTTAACTTCTGCTGTTCCTGCGGTTAAAATATTGAAAATATCCTTAACTTGTAACTTAAGCCTGCATAAAAGTCTGTGATTACATAAAATATTTCAATAATATCAAAAAAGTAATTATAAAGTCTGGTTTACATTAAAATGTGTGAAATATAATAACGTGACTTTAAAATAGGAAAATATGCTATTACATTATTAACTTACCTATTTTATTTGGGTTTAATGTTGTAAATGCAATATTTTAAGCACTGTTGCGTCATTTTTGGTGGGGAATCGTAACGTAGGTCTATATACAGTAACTACAGGAATTTTAGGCTAATTTAAGACTGTTTAAACATTTTGTGTATTAATAAGGGGTTCGCTCAACCCAGATCTTTATAAAGAGCTCTGCGAATCGAAAAACTTTCGGAACCACTGGGTAAGAACATGGTTTGGTAAGCCGTAAATCCTTGACATAAGTCCAGATCATGGCCTTAACTTTTTTGTACTTAACTCCGATGTTTTATGTGAAAACCATATCTAAGACACAAAAGAAAAATTAAAAAAAAACATTGAGATGTAAAGGGCCATTTTCTACATCTCCTTCAATGGGACTGTTAGTAATATTGGGTATATGGCTAGTTGATTATTTAATCCGCTTGACAGCAGCCTCTCATTGGCTTAAAACAAAATAATTTAAAAATAAGGCATTGTTGGCAAAAATTGTAGAAATAAAAAGAAATTAAAAAAAAAAAAGATTACAAATGTGGCAATAAGAATGAGATGAAATAAAAGAAGGTACGAAATCTTCCCATCCATAAATGTAAAATGGCAGAAGAGTATATAAACAACAAAAATCAAATAAGAGAGAAAATCCAACTATCAGAAATCGTATATTTCCCTAAAAGATCCCAGAGAATGAGAGAAGGCAAGAAATATATTTACAGGAAGAATCAGTGCAAACACAAGAAGATGAAGATAACATCCAAACTGAATGAGGAGAAAGGGGCAGAATTAACAGAAGAGAATAATGGTAGTCTTCGGGCGGAAAGAAAGCAGCTGGGAGAAGATGAAGTAGACAGAAAAAAGATATAGATAAGAGCTGAAAAGTAGAAAATGAAGGAAAAAGAAAAGGAAAGGAAACTTCACTGTCAGCACAACATGGTCCAGTATAGCTGCTGCTTGAGACCGGCAGCAACCTCATTGATGTCCAAGTCCTGTTGCCTACAATTGCAGTGGGAGCACCCGGGTACCCAGCGTCAGCAGAAATGAAGATTGTAAATATTAATTTTTAAAAATAATTGTAAATGTAATTATTGCTATTGAGTGCGAGTATTAATTGTAGGTTTAATTATAAGTTATAGTTGAAATAGCCGTAGTGTTGGATTCCAGTACCGGTTTAATTCTTTGAAATATAAGTTTTGTTTAGTTATAGTATTAGTACTGTAGAATTTAAAGTGTAATTGTATTGATAAATGTAAGAGGACTAAAATAAATAATAATCTGGAGTAGTATGTCCTGATATAGAATCAAGTTATCAGGATATAAGCATTACAGAATAAAATAAAAATATCTAAAACATACAATGTAATATTCCATTAATTTAACAATAACCGAAATAAAGTGAAAGAACATAAGGTATTGTGTTGTGATTGTTCTTGATTACAAGTATTTAAAAGAAGAAAGCATGTGTGTTTGGGGCCCACATCTACTGTATATGGCGTTCAGGTGGGTAAGAACAGAGCTGTAATAAGCAACATTGTCACGTTCCACATTGTTCGTTTTCAATGGAATATCTTAAAAGTTGGAGAACGAAGCGAACACTCCTTTGAAGCACGCAAGGCCTACTTTTCTCTTGTAGCGGTTGCTTGACCTACTTGCAGTACTGGACATTGACTACATCTGGACATCTCGTGCTCCACTTTTACAATTAAAAAAATTATCACGTCGATGAATGCTATACTTGCTTTGAAATGCTTAGATAACATGATTTGAGGGATTGGTTTAACAGCGTGAAAACTCGAAATGTTAGCCAATACATGGGGTCACTAGGAAGTATTACTAACGTATCAAAATAAATTTTAGTATTACTATAGAGAATTTGAGTATATTGTATATATTGATGATTTCATTATGGTCTTTAATATATGGTTTATTATATACTATACTTATAATACTTATATTTCACCAAATATCACTTTTAACGTGATTCCTTGAAGTAAAATCAATGTTAAATAAAGTGTGGGACATGCCTTAATAACCTCGCCCTATCCTATCGAGTTCCAAATGATTAGCGTTATAGCTTTCGTTCAAACAGCAACGTACTGTCACAGATACCTGATAATTCTCCAGCGTTGCCATGGTTACTTTTGTACATCAGAGATTGACTAGAAACAATTCCTGTTTCAAATACTATTAAGAACACCTAAGGTGCTTAATTAACCACGCTCTTGGACTAGTACTTAGCATTGCTAACTTTGGCCGGGAGGCCCGGTAGTTGCTTAGGAATTTTTCTAAGTTAGGAGGTCTGGAACAGGTCCCCTCAGCCTCGAGAAGATAACTGGGAAAGAGGTGACGTTATTTCATCTACGGAGCCGCGTAATAGGCTGGTCACATGCTCTCCTGAAATACTGCCCTCTATCAATGAAGTCGCCAGACGGAAGTAGAGAAAGCAGAGATCACTGCGGAAGACTAAGGTTCATTTCGGGATGTAGCGCCAATGAGAATGCGAAGGGTGCTTAATTAATAAATAAAGAACAAATGAATAAATAATTTATTCTCACTTCCTCACCCGATCTCGTTAGCACTAAACGTCGGTCCTGATGGTCTAGTGGTAACCATATACACACAAATCGCGGGTTCATTCCCGGTCAGGATCGATGAATTTTTTCGGGCGTAAAAATCCTGAGTATGACTTCCTTCGCAAGGGAAGCAAAGCCGTGAGTCCCCTGTCGTACACTTATGGCATGTAAAATAACCTCAGGGCTAAAAGAATAGGCCTCTGAGTAAAATTTATCGGCCGTTTCGCGCCTTGAGTTGAATGGGATGCTGATGACCTGAGATGTTAAAGAGCGCCCGGAAATAAACCAAATCAACGTTAGCACTAAACACACTGAAAGAGATTCAGATATGTGACAATGTTGTTTTATTGAGCTGATACACCTCATCCTCACCCGTATCATATCAACGTAATACAAATAAGCCTAAATCTCAGTTTCAAGGGAGAGAGAGAAAAAAAAAGTCGATCAAGACCGGCCTATACTGTATATTTTCGCCATCCCCCTGCTAGCCATTCATCTACAATATCATTCTGTAACTTATTTAACGAACTGCAACATTAAAACCATCGTAATGTAAAGCATGGTAAAATTACGGAAATATCAGGCATATATATACTAAAAACACAATATTCAGATTATGAAATGAATTATATTTATGAGACTAATAACGGTTACTTGCATGTATGATGGACGCCGACCAAGATGGTTACCCCGGAGCGGTCATGCGCAGACCCTAATTTTCTTTACGTAATATTTCCAACGGTCACTTCAACTACTTAATGAACTTTTTTAAGGGAGGAAACGTTCCAAGCCTACGTTTAGGGTACCTCCCCGGCATTTGCCAGCTATGAGGACTGAGAACCCTAGACCTCCCGCTCACGAGTCTCTTAACAACCTCGGCCACCCATGGCGGTGTTTTAATAATAATAATAATAATAATAATAATAATAATAATAATAAATTGCACCCCACTTCCGTCCACTGAAACCGGTGTTCGTGCTTGAATTGATATGCAGTTGGGCATTTCAAAGTGTCTACTGGACGCCTGATTTTCTCGTATTTGATAGTGCACTAAATGCTCCCAAACGAAAGGTAGCATAAATTTATTCATCTATCTCAGCTGATTATTTCAATAAAGTAGCGCGCTATCTGCCCATTGTTGTTGTTCTATGGGCTGGCATAGGATGATAATTAAAATATATCGGTCGTGAGGAAGAATTAAAGGAAGGATGCAGTAGTAAGAAAACATAAGAACAGTTCTGAAAAACGGGACAGTAAAAGGTGAAGAGGGTTGAGGTATTAAAGCCAAACAAGTTGCCGAAACTAGATTATGGAGAGAGGAACCGTCTGTTTGTATGTTTGCTGGTTCAAAAGGAGTAAAAAAATAAGAGAGAGAATAAGAAAAAGTTAAGTCCGAAGAGAATTGAAGGAATAATAAAGGCAGAAAACAAAAATAGGGGAATACTCTAGCAAGCTATCAAAAGTTGGTCAGGGACTGGATGCATAGAGCGCGCAAAGTGAAGGCACCGCTCCAGCGCTCGTAAGGTCACGTGACCGCACACTAATAGTCTTCTTCCTGTCACGATTTATTGCTTCATAAGCCAAGGCGTGTCATCTCAAACTCCGGGGTCCACCTGCCATGTGATGCACTTCCAGGCAGGAAAGCCATCATAATAGTCTTCTTTTATCTCGCTTTTACTCCCGGCAGAAATACATTGTCTCACGTTGCAATGGTTAGTGAAGAGATACATCGGGCACTATGCTTGAGGCGATACTATAAGTGCAGTCATATCTCACTGGCTGTATGTCTCCCTACTTTCACACATAGCCTACTTGTAAAATTGTTGTGAAACAGTTTCACCGTTTTATGTCCATAAAATGATCTTGTCTTGTTTCATACTTTCGCTGATGCGCGCTTTAAAAATAGCAATGGTTTTCGGAGAGTTTGTGAAATTGCTGGTAAAAGTAATTAAAATAAATAAATAAAACAACAAGAGAAAACATTTAAGAGCTTAAATAAGTTTATTTTACACAAAATTCAATAGCACATGCCTTACAAATAAAGATTTAATTCATAAATGAGATACTTGAGCTTTTTTACACAAAAGCTCAATTGAAGACAAAACACACACGCATTTCATGTTCAACTGAGAGAAAACACTCGCGTTTATTTTCTTCTTGTTTCTTTCATTCTTTCTTTTTGTATGTGTGTGTTAACCCCCAAAAGTGCAGTTTGTACACATAGGTGGTTGTAAAATGTAAGAGGTTATGGACTGCTTCTACTGTTTGGGTAATCCTTCTTCGCTAACATCCTAAACTTGAAAAATGGCAGTTCACCACATTTCAGTTAAAGATGAACGTCCTTCTTTCTCCAAAAGGAGGTCGGTTCTTTAATTCTATTTATTAATTTGTTTATTAAGAAAGCGTTCCAGGTTTAAGTTTAGGGTATCTCTGCGGCATTTGCCAAGCATGGAGATGATTTAAATCAGTTCTGATATCACTGGGTCATCTTCAACATTTCTTCTTTGAATAAGAAACATATCCAAACACACTTAAAAGCAAAATTATCACATTAATGTATATAACACGTGTCTAACTACCAGACAACCTCAAAAACATGCCAGAGCGAGAACGAAATGGAGTTTCGACTGCAAGCCTACAAACAACTGAAGGTAAAGTGCGCGCGCATACCGAGTCTCTCTACTACGAGGGGCGTTCTTAAAGTTCTCGCGGCCTTACCAGAAAAACATAAAAATTAACATTTTCTATTTTTTTTTTCCCAAAATAGTCATCTTGTAAATAAATACATGTAGTCCAACGACTTTCCAAAATTTTTAATTTTAGTATCATTAAAGAGTTTCTAAGATCATTGTGAGGATTATTGTGATTTAAGTCCCGTTTACCACAGTTTGATACATTAAACCCTTGCCCCAGTCACCTAATTGTCCACCTAAAGGATTAGACCTAAGTTCTTATGTACTGACAGGCTCCTTGACAATATAATTATTATTTATTACGACCACGTTTTAGACAAACCCCAGGCGGACTCAAATCACCAACAACTCGCCGCCGGAATAAACATGACTACCGAGCAATATCGCGTAGTGTTTCCCACAGCTAAAAGTAGGAGTGTCGTGTTTTCCAGCTGAATGAACGGCAAACGGTAGAAACCCATTGGGATCGAAGTAAGAAAAGAAAAAGCTGTGAAACGCTATTACTGTATGCCCCAGTCTGCGGTCCACACCAGCAGAATTGAAGGGCAGCCATCCAGAACAACCGGAAATGCCGTAACAACAAGAGGAGGTGACTCTTAGTTTCACCGCTATCTGTTGGCAGTACTGATGCCTCGTCACTCAGATGGACAAGAATATTTCGCGAAAACAAGCACAGAGTTAAAATTGAATTTACAAATCCAAGAAACTTGGCTCAGGTGGCAATGCTTGGAACCATATTCAGGAGGTCACAGGTTCAAATCTTACGGTCGACTAACCTGATTGAGGTTTCCGAGTTTTTCATTAGTCTATTTTCTCTGAAACGAATTCATTTTCCATTTCACTATTCATATTCATCTTACCTCTGTGCGTATATGCCTGCGAATTTCTTTGTTTGTGATGTCTTCGAGACGACCTTGACATTGGACACACCACCTATTCAGGGAGTCCCTCTATGTGTGTTCAGAGATAAGCGGCTCCCCGATAGTTGACTTGTTAAGTCCTAATACGGGTACTAGAGTAAATACCCAAACATGAAGAAGAATTAAGGAAGAGAGCAATTTCATAGGATTTGTTATTTACAACCGTTTCAGCATATACGTGTAATGTGTGTAACATATTTATATCAAATTATTTATTTGACATTAAAATTAAATCACCAGCCTTTGTCGTTTTAGTGTTTATATTTAATTAAAAATAACGCACGATCCTGTTTCTCTGTCTCAATAAACATTAATATCATATCCAGTTCTGTCACGAATTTGACACAGAATGAGCATTGCATGCTTTATCGGGAGGACAATCATAGACTTTAATTTCATGCAAATTGTGCTGCGATACCTAAGTTTCGATACATGCTAGAAGAGCTTCAGTCACTATTCAGTATTCTGAACCTCTAGAGACATACCTGCACTTTACGGTTCAGTTCAGATGCAAATATTTTCCAAAATCTGAAACAAGTAGCTTGACAGATAATGAGGTTACGTCCTAACTTGGAAAAATGATAAACAGCTGGCCTGTGTCCTGCTCTTGAAATTTGACCTTACATTCCCCCACTCCTGCTCTAGCGATTCGCATTTGTTCGGATCGGTAAGGAGAGGTGTCAGTGTTGTTTTCAGGTCACTAAACAATTGCAACATCAGCGCTGGGTTTAGATGTTGTTCTGTCACACAAACTTGCATTCATCACATGACCTTTTTGCATGCTTACACAAGTCTTTCCACCACGCTCAGTGTTTTCCCTTAATATCATATCTGCACTTCAGTTAATCCGGACGACTAGAGCCTGGAAGTTTAGATATTTATTTTGGTTAAAATAGGAAGGCAAAAAAAGCACTTACAATGTTGAAAATAGACAGTAATATAATTAAAATAGGCATTTATTAAAAATGAAAACAGAGAATTTAAGGTGCTTAATAATATCTTTATTACACAATTAGTTTTCTTGGTTACAAACAATAAGAATATGTTTTGTCAAGATATCAAGTGTCATAGCCTCTTATCAGAGAGAACATTTTTCATCATTAAAAAGAATATTCTACTTCCACTAAAGTAATAGGAGCATATTTAAAACAAACTATTTCGGAAGGACTAATACCATTACATTCATCTTTCAGGACAAGGTGTAAAAAACTACCCCTACTATAACAAAAAAAAAACCCCAAAACTAAACTTATTTCTAATAATAAAACATATTCACTAATCATTACCATGGAAAGTTGATCAAAACAAAGTAAAGTAGTTTTGAATAGTTCTGGCGAATGAGAAAAAGATGCGCAGTAGTTTTTGCTCGAGCATTTTCTGTTTATGAGCCTATAAGGGAATAAGGGTAGTATCTCTTATTTCTGTACTGAACATGTTGTAGGGACAGTTTATTGCACAGCTGTACCTCTCTCATCTTTCTCGCTTGCAATTGTTTATTACATTTATGCAGCTGAGAAGTTACCCCCATCACAAATGTCCTAGTATAGTCGCATGCAAATCGATATAAGGTCATTCGCCAGGACTATTCAAAACTACAATATTTTTCTCATTCTTTCTATTTCCTGGTATTCATGTGTTCGAGGTGACCTGTGTGCTTCTTTCACTAATGAAGGTTCTGCTAAAGTGAATGGGTTGAAGAGAAAGATTTTGATTGCTTGAAAAGAAATAAATGTATAACAAGATTGTCAATAGAAATTTTGGTGAGGTGAACATGCCATTTATTTTTTTAATTTTTTTTTTTTTTCAATTTGATGTATTGAAATTCTTTATGTTTTTTTAAAATGCGTAAATAATCGCAGAAAAAGTCCATAATGACCCAAAACAGGAAGGAAAAATAACAACTGGCCCTACCGACCAGTACCCAAATGAATTGAAAAATGTTCATTTCTATCGACTCTTAAATATATCCACCCAATTAGAAAAGGCATTTTGCCTAATCTTCCGGGCTCTGCTGATGACCAACTTACCAGAACAAGGTAGCACAGTGCCAGATGACCGAGGTCAGGGTATGTACATCTGCCCGACAAGAAGCTGGGGAACCCTTAAGAGTAATTTATAGCCTAGTTCGTGATTCAGTACGACAAGAGCCTTGTGGTTTCTGTTGACATGACAGTTTGTTTTGTTTTTTCTTTCTTTCTCTTCAGCTATACTTGCCTTCCTCATACAGCTACAAGTAGTTATGGATTCTGTGGCACGGTTGTTATAAAAATGTATTATAATTTTAAAGAAATGGCATTCATTGACTAGCCGCAAGAATCTATATTGCAGCCGCGTTATTTACGCTGTTAGATGAAAACTGGAGTCCAATTAACTAGGCCTGTGCTGTAATAGTTCGGCAACATACTAAATTTGGACCGCCACGGGTGCGGAGGTCATTAAGGCATGTATTCATGAGCAGGAGGTCTGGAGTTCGAATCCCGCCAGGACTGTCCTTCCTGACAGGTTTTTCCAGGTTTTCCTCAGTTCTCAATGACAAATGCCGGGGAGGTACCCTAAACTTAGGCCTGGAACGCTTCCTTCCTTAAAAAAAATATGTCCTTTCCCAATATATCATTTCATCTCATGTATCATCAGTGTCTACCATCTGATAGTAGTAAACATTGTATAATAGCTGATAAAGAGGAGAAAGAATTAGAAGCATTGGAAACTAAACAACAAACTCACTAACTCCTGACACAGTTTTAATGCTTGGCGCTAAATGTACCCAAAAAAAAAAAAAAAAAAAAAAAAAAAACTTAAAACTTCTAATTAATACGTGGGACATATGGCTGTCCTAGGTGATAAACGAACATCAGAATGAATTCCATAATTGGGTGAACGACAATGAGTTCTAAGTGATACATAAGAATCGTCTCAGAGGCTCTGAGCCTCAAGGCTAAATGTCCAGCTTATTTTCTTCATGTATGTCTACACATTTTTGTCAGTGCTTCTGTAATACTCTGATCCTTGTCATAGAAGCTTTTCTCGAGACTGT
Organism: Metallyticus violacea; assembly: GCA_030762175.1. Classification (NCBI taxonomy): domain Eukaryota; kingdom Metazoa; phylum Arthropoda; class Insecta; order Mantodea; family Metallyticidae; genus Metallyticus; species Metallyticus violacea. Next base: position 86,203,302 of record CM060843.1, on the reverse strand, counting down.
CAAAATAATCACTCACAATTACGTTATCATCTCGCTGAAGTCAAAGCTTCTTTCAATTTGATGAACAAACGTAAGACCGACGGCGCTAGACCAGGCAAATAAAGTGGAAGTTTCAACAGTTATGCAAGGTTGTATTTACAACAAGAGATGTGTAAGGGATGCATTTGCCTTGTTGGAAAACAATCTCTTTGTAAATCTTCGCCCGTTGCTTGATCTTCAAAACCTCCGGTAAAGGTTTGGCCTTTTGGTTTATGTGATTTATTTATGGACGCTCTCTAATATTTCAGATCATCTACGTCCCATTCTATTCAGGGCGTGAAACGGCCGAAAATTTTTGCTCAGATGCCTCTTTTTTCGGGCTTGAGGTTGTTTTTCGCGCCGTAAATGTACGACACGGGACTCACGGCTTTACTTCCCTTCCGAAGGAAGCCATACGCCCGAAAAAAATCCATCGATCGTGGCCGGATTTGAACCCGTGATCTTGGGTTTAGAACGCAGGTGTAGTTACCACTACACCACCAGGACCGACTTGGCCTTTTGGGAGATGGTCCACCTACACAATACCCTCATCCCACAAAACTGTCATCACTTTCCCAGTTGATGACATGAACTTTGCCTATTTGGGGGCGGGGTAGCTGGCATGTTTCTATTGCTTTGATTGCTCTTTTGTTTCTGACGTATAATAGTGCGCTAGGTTTCATCAACAGCCACAATTTGTTCTGAATGGACCTCAAAAACGCCAATGTTGTTTTAAGATCATGCTCTTGCCAACTTTGCTCATTGGTTACAATTTTTGAAACCCAACTTGCAAAAATGTTTTCATCTTCAAATGGTCATGAACAATGTGCGCCACTGTTCATTTCAAAAGTGCAGTTCATCCCCAATGGTCACACGTCTGTCTGCCAAGAGCATTTTGTACGCTTTGTTCACTTTTACCTCCATAGATCTGCCTGAGCGAGGACCATCTTTCATGTTCATTCATTTAGATATCCATATTATTCTCACCTAATGTTGTCACCGAGCCATCTTCAGTTTCCTTAGATTTTAATCCCTTTTCTATGCAGATACTTAATCACTGCTCTCAACTGTTCTTTCCTCCCGCACTTTACATTCTTCTAGGCCCTGCAACGACAAAAATGATCATCAAAACGGGAACAAATTCGTCACATAGGTACACAAAAGAAAGTACCATGGACACGCCAATTAATTTTATAGTGTGATTAGAGTATGTAGGTCAGGATCAGGGCTTCTGGGACGACCTTCTTTTACCTGGGACGGTTAAGCTACCTGCAGCACACCATGTGTCTCTAAAGATAAATTGTAGATTTAGTACCGTGAGGTCATTTGAGTTACAGGCCGCCTAAACAGTTTTCTGGAAAAGTACAACCGCCGCAACCAGAAAAAGGGAATCTCTGCGCTTAAAGTTAGTATTTACATTTTTACTAAAATCATCAAATGATACTGTATTTAAAACTTATAAAATAGGCATTAAGTAATGTTATAAGAGATGTTGAAAATGACGCAATACATTGCCAGAATCTGCATAGGAAATTCCTGTGTTTCATGTAACTTTTCTTCCTAAGATCATTGCGGTTTGCAGCCGGTCCTGGTGGTGTAGTGGTAACCATACTTGTCTCGTAAACCCAAGATCGCATTTCAATCCCGGCCTGGGTCGGTGGATTTTAGGGAGTAAAAATCCTAAATATAGCTTCCTTCGGAAGGGAAGTAAAGCCAAGGGTCCTTTGTCGTAAATTTACGGCACGAAAAGAACCTCAAGCCTGAAAGAAGAGGCCTCTGAGCAAAATTTGTCGGCGTTTCACGCCCTGAAATGAATGGGACGCTGATGACCTGAGATGTTAAAGAGCTTCAGCAAATAACTCAAATCAACAATCAACTGCGGTTTGATTTCCTTTCTTGTCGCAGAGAGATGCTATTTCTTGTAAATATATAATAAGTTGGAGTACAGTTTCTCTAACTGAAACGCAATTGCCAACATATTTTCTTGCGAATCTTCTTGCAACTTCTCTGCAAAAACCCACTTTTCAATATGTATTGTACAATCGAGTAACTCAAGAATGAACTACCAGTCGTTGACAAACTTCTCCCAAACTAACTACAAGTGATACCTGCACGTGACAACCAGTACGCAGCCGCGCTCTGTTAGCTTATAACTCAAAATAGTTTAGTGTACTTTGGGCTGTAAGGCTTTGAACAACGTCCGAAGGGCTTCAAGAGTGACAGATCTGTGTGCAATCTAAAAGTGACAACAGCTTCAGTTTTCCCTTGGTTTTTTTTTTTTTTGTCTTATTCTTTCTGAACATTTATTTTTATGTGACCCCCCCCTTTGGTATTTGTTTTTAAACATTTACTTCTTAATTGTGATTTGTTATATCTTTCTCTTTCATCCGGGTACTATCCAAGAGTATGTTTTCCTATCACTTTTTAGCTATTTATTCTGAATTATTTATATCCGTTTTATTGACTATTTTCGTTCCTATATTGTTTACATATTTTTCCTTTTGTATTAATAATATTTGACTTTTCTTCCTCATGCGTTATTAATTTGTTTATCTCTTCTTGCCACTAAACACTTCGTAATCACCCTTATCTATGTTAGGTTTCTTTCGGGATGTTTAAGTGTTACAGTTGGGACTCCAACCTTTTCCTTTCGAAGTCTGTGTAATCATGTTCTGATAATGTCATCAGTCGAATGATCCAGCGACTTTCCTGATGACGATATCCATGATACAATGTCAGGCAGTTAAAAAGAGTTATGACTTCTTAATGGCCGGGAAAATTTGAAGCAAGCAGCAGAGTAATTCAATTTGCCTTTCTCTTTTTAGTTTTCATTGTTTGCTCGTTTGCCCACCGCACCCGCAGTCGTTTGCAAGCTGAGGTGGGGCAAAAGGGATATAACGCTCATGGCTTATATGAACTGCCGGAGAGGGCTTATGGTGTGTCACTTGTTTGAAAGTATGCAGCATAATGGCAATGAAGAAAATATTCACGTAAATGAAACAATTAGGAACTTCGACCCTTTCGAGATTGGTAGAATCCGGCAGTAAAGGTTCAGAGCGGAATAATAAAAAGTATTTTGTTGTCGTTCATTCCATGTCTGAAGTTCGTCAGAAAGATCTGTCCCACAACGAATGGTGATTGGGGAAAGCTAGATGCATGTGCAAAGCGGATGGTTTAGGAAAGGCAAGCAACAAGCGCAAGTACTTAAGTATAAAACTACCAGCTAAATGCTGTGTTCAGAGATTGGCACCATTCTCAAGGAAAACAGAGTCTTCTATCAGTTGGCATGGCCAAAGTATTCCATGATATTCAGCAGCGGACAGAAACTCAACTAGATATGGGTCACAGCAGTTGCAATAATCACGAGCAATGTACCGACGGATGCTGAGTGTACTATGCTTGCAGAAAATTGAAGTTTGTTGCGGAATATCGGGAATATTAATGATGAATCCAATATTCCTCAAATCAATTGTGATACCTCGTATGGGCAACCGTAATGGCCATCTAATACCAGAAAAACAAATATACCGCATTTTCAAATACAGATAAGGCAACCTTATGCGACTCATCATGAATATTTTCAGAAGAACAAACTGTCAGCGTGAGATTACAACCACCAGGTCTCTTGACTTGTCCATATGGAGCAATTTAAGGCGGAAAGCGTATGCAGTAATGCGCATTCAGTGGATGAACATCACAAGCGCCATCCAAGAGCTGTAGACAGCGTCAGTCAACAAATGCATTGAAATAAACGGGACCCACTTCCAGCACCTCTCACAAGACAGTTATATAATCAAACTTTTAGAAAAATGATTTTAATAATAGTAATAATACAATCCCGCACAATATTTTGTTTCATACTTTGTCCAACTGCTGTATTTTTATTAAATATTGTAATGAATGTTGAAGACGTACGTAGGGCCCATAACTCCGGACGTTGAAGAAATAGTTGAAGTAGCCAACACGCAAGCATTCGAAAGTGCTGCTTTTCGTTTTAGAGATAAATAATTATTGCAGGTGCCAAAAAAAAATGTTAGATGAATTTAACAAAGCAATGAGAAAAGTTATCCTAAAAAATCCGAAGAAATATAAGAAAATTTGTATAAAGAACTTTGTCATTGGATAACAGTATAAATCTTATCCAGCAAGTTATTGAGCGGGGTGGCTCATGTTTCGATTTAAACCTCTTGGAGCTATTTTGACTTTTTTTTTTTTTTTTTTTAATGGTTTCCCTGGTCCATGGACCATTCCTTTCCAGGAAGTGTCCCCTTTCCTATTTCATAACATTTTCGTCCCATCGATTCTGCTCCATTGTCGAAAGTGCCCAGGCGAGATGGATGTTGTGGTATGACAGTGTCTTGCGCTTTGGAACTATTTCTGCCTAGGCCTCTGGTATGAAAACAGAGGAAGATTCCGCTGATGTCGGGGTGTTATATCTGGAAACAATGTAAGGGACTCGGTCTACATCCGGGCCTCATCGCCCGAAATCTTCACCTCATCCCTTCCTCCCGGAAGTTCTCTCATTGGAGAATAGCCACAAACGACCAGCCGTTGAGCAAGGCAGAAGTACCGAAATATTCTCCTCCATATCAAACTTACAATTGCAAGTTAACAAAGATGTATGTTCGATTTAATAAGCATTAAATATATACCTTTGCAGTTTGAATTGCATTATACGTATAACGATGTTGTTGTTGTTCTATGTTATGGTTAAGTCAGTCCAACATAATTTATTTTATTTAGTACTATGTTGCATTTTCTTCTTAATAATAATATGGGGAACTTGTAGACACAATGCTCATTGTAGAGTAGGCCTTATATTGATATACCAGCAACCATTTACGCAGACTTGTAGACAGTTGTTTTGTTCGAATGTCTTAGGTATTCATATGTTTGTAAAAGTGAAGTTCGGAAAACAATTGTAATTATGTAAAGTTCGATTTCTCCTATTCTTAAGAAGCGAAAGAAAATTCAAATCGATGTTATAATATTTTTTTAAAATTTAGTTGCTTTCCCGTTGTTTCTGTTTGACGCTATGTTTTCGTTGTCGTTCTGTATGGTAACCTCAAAGAAACGTCGCATATTCTGTTTTATAGGCGATCATGCTGATTTCGAAATATAATTTGCCACACATTTAACATCGTACAAGACTGTAAAGAATTGAAAGCAAATCCCGAACCGTCCACCTTGCAGAGATGTAACATACGAGTATTATGCTGTTTCAAATAGAGAGTTTGGTGGGAAGCGACCCTGAGTAACTGCATTGCGTTCGTTTGCATTCCAATACATTTTCAATTATGTAACAGTAAGTGGGAAGGGTACCAGCCTCTTTCCCAATATGAAGGTCGGTTCCGCCATGAAGCTAACAGTTGACCAGCAAAATTGCTTATTCTTATCAGTCTGTCATGCGTCATGACGCAAAGCAGTAAACTTTAAGTAGTTCATAGGAGTCATGTAACAGTCGGACATCATACACGGATAAAAAAGGAGGGAGAGAGGAAGGGGGGGAGGGAATAAGCAAATAAAAAGAAATTGGCCTTCGGCGAGTTTATTTTTAATCAAATTGCACATGGAAAAGCCTTAAGATTTTGTGATTAGCACAAGCTGCTCGGGACTGCTTTATTTTTTTTGGGGGGGGGGGAGATTTTTACAGCTTTAAAAGTGGAGAACGTCGGTCTTGATCGTCTAGTGCTAACCACATTTGTCCCAATGTCGCGGATTCAAGCCTGGCTAGGGTCGATGGATTTTTAGCGTAAAAATCCTAAGTATGTCTTCTTCGGAAGAGAGGTAAAGCAATAGGTATCGTATCGTAGATTTACGGCAAGTAAAAAAACCTCAAGCCTGAAAAAAGAGGCATCTGAGCAAAATTTGTCAGCCGTTTCACGCCCTAAATTGAATGGAATGCTGATGACCTGAGATGTTAAAGATCGCCCGTAAATTTAAAAAAAAAAAAAAAAAAAAAAAAAAAAAAAAGCGTTAAACACGATTCAAAAAAAAAACAGAAAGGATTTAAATGTAATTAATGATCATTAAACAGTTTATTATCCATCTCTTAATTAGTATTGAATTATAAAATATTTCCAATTTAATACAAAATAATTTATAAATTTTTTATAATTCATTGTATGTCATAAATTGTGAACAACAAATATACACTACTTCAATGAGTAAATTGGCATTTTTGTTCAAATTTTTGTATACTTTTTTGAAGTTTTAGATGATTTTAAAGCAGTTCTCTCTCATGTAATAGACTGTTTTTAAAATATCTTTAATTCATGAAAATCTCGGCGCCGGATATAGCTGAATTCATTTTTTCCCCCTAGTTGGGATTTTGGTATTTATTGTGTCTTTCAGAGAGGAATGAAATTATAAATTGAAACGAACTCTGAGAATAATATGAAGTACTCTGCTGCCGAACTTAAGAAGATAAAAGTCCTAAGCATTGCAACTTGCTTCTGTCAACACCCAAAAAGTTTTTTAAGGAAATGAATGATTGTATGCTATGTTCCTTATTACTGTATGTACAAATTCAAATGTTCCAAGAGATTTTCGCCACTCTGAAGAGATGAAAGGGATTCCGAATTCAGTTGCTGCTTTTTAATTTCACTTAATTCACACTTTCTTCCCAAAAAGTTGCAATCAATAACATTAACAAACACAAATCAACGAAGGAAAATAAATTGTTTTAATGTAAATATTGAAATAATAATTATTAGTTACTCATAATATCCACAGATTCTGTCGAAAGAGAGTTATCTTGTTTGTCATTGCACTTTTAATTTGAGCATTGCATACCTTGTTTTCTTCATGTTACCTGTTTATTATTATATACTACGTAATATTTAAATATTAACCGAATATAAACACAGTTAAAAGACCTTGATGCATGGTCTGGGGTCAAGGATACTTCTATACTTCAGCCTTGTTCACGACTGGCCATTTGTGCTTACGCCTTCAATCGGGGCACTTCCGGGAGGAAGGGATGAGGTGAGGAAGACACCTGTCGGCCAGGATCTACGGTCAGTATTCCAGGTGTTCCATTCAACCATCTGCTACCTACAAGTTCACCACTCCTGACAGACCGAAATCTTAACACCTTCTTTGCTACAGACGCCCGCTAATGGGACAAATCCCGGAGTTATCGAATAGTTCAATAGTTTCTATCTGTAAAGTTCTAGTAACTGAAGTAATTCAAACTAAAAACTGTAGTACGAATTGAACGATAAACTCCAAGTCCTTTTATGTGTCCACCTTTACAGAATTCACGAATATTACTGAAGACAGGATTTACTTGGAGTAAAGAGTAGAAATTAGAAATGAGTTTATTCTACGTCACGGTAGAGCGGGTGGACATAGCAACAGTGCAGTTGCTAGAGTTGAATCTGGTTGTCAAGTATGCATACCAACTACGTTCTACTCATTCCTTACCACAGTTTTCGCTAGTGAAAGTATTTCCTACTGTTCATAATTTCCACGAGGAAATGCAGAGGGAAGGGCTTTTCTAGAAAGACGGGAGGGGAGCGTAGCGGATGTAGCTGGTGTAGAATAATGTGAAACATCCTGCACAGAGGCTTTTTTTCTTTTACATTGACATTTTCCGTTCAATTCTTCCTCGTCATAGCCACACATCATTACCTCCCTTACGCTATGCGTCACATATTGTACAACGCTTTGACTATGACGCCAATGGTGCATTCCTTCACCTGTTGTGACAACTAAAAATAGTTTATTTAACAGTAAGCCCCGGTACACAGAACATACATTTCAAAGTCGCTTCAAAATCGATTCGGTAATTATGGTAATATACAAAAATAGGGTAGTAAATGGTAAAAATGGTAAGAAAGGTGATTTAATATTTGTTCTCGCACTTTGAACTGACTGATCTCTGTAGAGGTCCCAGAGCCATACGTTCGATAGATTGTGGGCAGAATGTACACTTAAGAAGATCTCACAGACAAGTAAGTAGTCACAACATTATGATATATGGATTCGCGTCATTTGTTCATGATTTCTGTCAGTGACCCTTTATCGTATCGTTTTCATACCTGCCGCTTATGTTTTATGGGTTGACTGATCGTTATATACACCCTCACTCGGCTCTTAGAACATTACACGTTTCCAATTTCTAGAAAACTCTAGATTTGAAACGTCCACACAATGATCAGTGGAAGGAATCGCCTGATGTGTATGCAATAGGATGAACATACCGCGTTGCATCTTACTGTACCAGCTATACCAGGTAAAATACCGTATTTTACCCTTTCATTTTGTATTTTGCGGTATAATTTGGGCGAATTAAAACATCCATTCATTCATCCACCAACCTACCGTTCTATTTGCTACAGATCTCCAGCATCTTGTTATGTTAAACATCAATTTGTGTTTTCATAGCATTGCTGTCTTATGTTGGGCTGTTAAAATTTGAGTAGTTAAGAATGGAAGATTAGGCAAACAAGAAAAACAGAATGTTTGGACACATTTGAAAATGAGATGCAGGGTTATTTATAATTTCGAATTCAATATGAGCTTAGTGTCACTTCTTCAGTGAAGGCCAGCATGCTTATCTTTGGAGTGTGTAAAATTACTAGTTGTGCCCTTTTTACAAGGAGGTCCGTTTGGGGCTGCAGTACCAAACCCCAGTATAGTTGGAGCTGAACACGTTGCAGTGTGCTTTGTTTAATTTCTCTTGATGTCTGAAGGGTTATTTGTCTCCCTACCCCTGTTTCTTGTGTTTGTGCCGCACCCACCACAAGATTTACAGCCGCTTGTCCGGAGCAGGGTCGCTTAAGGCGCGAGCTAAGCCCGTGAGTTGCCACAGACTTCATTACCATGCAAAAAGATCTCTTCTCAGTGCTGTTTATATCCGCATATTTACTGTACACGCTTTTATAACGTTCTAAAGTCAAACATCTGAATGACACCAGAATGTAAAATTGAAGCCAATGGCTATCCAGTTTATGATGTCACATTTAGAGAAAGTCTCAGAGATAGTTGGAAAGAAATGGTAAATGATTCTCGGAAAGAATGTTGACACTTTTCTGCATATACACTGCAATTGATTACAACAATAATTTTACTTTGAACATGGTATTTACATTGTAACGGGTATAATATATCGTTTTTACAAATAAGGAGCAGAGAGGTGAGCTAATGATTAAACCGAACCTTTCAGCACTTTTTCATAAATAAGCATATTTAAGAAATTTATTGAGGAATGGTTGGATTGCATTGAAAGGTACGGAGAAGGAAATTCGGGAGTTGTTTGTGTCTACATCCCCTAAGGGAAAGAATGAGGGAGATATCGGGCAGCCAGGAGCGAAAACAGGGTCCCTAACATCGTTTCAAAATTCAGCTCCTCAACGCCGGTGAAACCTCCCCTCAGACGCCAGAGTAGAAACTTTCCCAATTAGCAAAGCATCCGCATCGCCGCACTTTCGACCCTGCAATCAGAATCAATGGAATGAAATGAGGAGAACGGAAAATTTGAGGAAAGGAAATATGCAGCAATCGTCAAAGCGACCAGGAAAACCCACATAAAATAAACCATTGTCAGGATGAACACCCCCAAGGAATTTGAACCCGAAGCCTCCCGAATGCACAACCACACTCGCTTATTAAGACCATGAAATGAAAACAAGTCAAAGGAGCGAGTTTCTTGCTCTGCAAATGCATGTACGCTGCTCATTACAGGAATCATACGTTCTATACTTCCAAGCCATTGCAACACTTGTCTTGTTATATTCAGGTGTGAAATACTCCTATATGGCATATAGACGGTTTGTACGAGAACCTTAGTGGAGTTAAAGAAGTGCTATGGATCACACATACATTTCACCAAGAGACTTCCTCTAGCAGTCTACTAAATGTTGTGCACGGGACATCAGACTAGTTCCGACCTTGACCATTCTGTATACATCTTATATTTAAGTGTGTTTTAACTGTAGCAGAGGCAATGAATTTGTTTTTGAAACATTTCTTAGAGCATTTTCATAATTTTCCTTCTTATCACCGTACCAATTTTCTTAGGGAAACCTTAGAGAGAAACAAATATAGAACCTGAGAGTATTGAGTTTAAGGGAAATGTATGGAAAGGTATAAGAAAATAAAAAGTTGAAATTGAAGGGAGTTAAAGTTTTTTTTTTTTTTTTTGAGTAGTGTTTAACGCTCGTTTTTATTACTGAGGCACCACAGGCGGTGGACACTGATGATGCATGAGATGAGATGAAATGATAAATTAGGAGAGAATTTTTTTTAAGGAAGGAAGCGTTCCAGGCCTAAGTTTAGGTACCTCCCCGGCATTTGCCAGTTATGAAGACTGAGGAAAACCTGGAAAAAAACCCAGTCAGGGAGGACGGTCCTGGCGGGATTCGAACCGCAGACCTCCCGCTCAGGAGTCCGTGCCTTAACGATCTCGGCCACCCGTGGCGGTGTTAAAGTGTTAGAAACTGAAAATAATGATAGAAAAGATGTGGGATATTAGAAGATTTTCTAGAGAGCGGGAAGGGAGTTCTCTAAGTGAAGTTTCAAGAATTGTTTGAATTTATTAAGAAATTTTCTGAACAGGTGCTGAAACAAATAAGTAATTTAGAGAAAAATAAAACTGGTAATTTATGGCTCACCTGGACATTTACTGTCACTGTAGAGTAAATATCTTATGACCTCCAGGTATTATTTTGAAGTCCATAATACGCCTTGAGTGCTTCATATGATATTTAAACGGTAAGATATGATATAAGTACCCTCAATCATCTCTGAAGCAGATACGTTTGAACTTAGTAGGACAAATGTATATATTTTGTATATATACGAATGTAGTTCAGACTTCGCAATTTCGTATTTCTACTTCACTGTGCGAATAATGCACCATAATTTAGCTAAACTCCAATAGGAAACATTTACATTTCCCTAAAAAAAATTCTAAATAAAGAATCAAAACGTTGCGTGAACGTCCCCAGTAAGTTTCCCTTCATTTTGAGCCAGGGAGTCTGTATGTGGGAGTGTTTGCAATCCCCTCTAGAGAACTTTATTCTTATTGCATGGTACACGTGTGTCTCGTTTGCTAGGTCGGTGGGCACATATGGCGTTGAAGCATTTCCCGCAAGCCTGTGTTTCACTGACTAGAGAACATAAACGAACGACTTTGTTGACATTGCTTAATCCGCGAAGCAAAGCTATTTTGTGTATCATCCCTGTAGTATGTTATTCGTATCTGCAGATAGTTCTCCCACGTTTAAGGACTGATGCTTCAAGTGGTGTGGTATGGTATTACTGTTATTATTGCCACTGTTGTTATTAACCACCGGCAGGTTAAAGAAAGACTCAACAGTAACGCTTAAACTCTCCCGGAGCCATAGACTAGCTGCTACTTGACACGTGGACTTCGTCTGCTGTTAATTCTAGACTGCTGTTTACTGAAGCTAAAATAGTATTGTTAAAGTCATAAAAGGGAATCTCTATCGGTAGGCAAGTAAACATTTGATTAAACCCAAAGTCTCTCGGATATTGATGAGGAACACATGGCGGCCTTACTTGGGTTTTAGAGGATTAAACAGGGGCACTGCAAAACCACATCACATTCCAGGACTCCCTTTGCCTCAGGTAACAAAACTGCACTGTTACCCCTTTGTATGATGTTGGCTGCAGCACCGTGATCATGAGAGACGTGTGGTGCCCTGCAGCATAGTTAAGAGTGAAGTGTGTTGCGTATCATGGAGATGATTTTCTAGAAGGTAACTGGTTTGGTCTACCCCTAAAATTTTCGAGTTTAATTTCCTACAACTATTGCTTAAAGCGTTTTATATGTGTGTGGAAGTCTGCAGAGGACTTTTGTTTTGGTTATCTGTAGGGGCCATGGTTTGCAATTGCAGTGCAAACCAAAGCTTTTTTTTTTTTACGTGGGGAGATGAAGGGAAGCAAATAGGAGAAGCCTCTTGCCTATAAGTCATGTGTATGCACCGCTTGAAACATCACCTGCTTTCCAGGGCAAGTTTGCCTCCAGTTTTAACATAACAGTAGTCAATTGTTAGGTAGATGTTGCAACCATGGGAAGAGAAATTTGAAATTATAAAATCGGGTAGATCGCTATAAACATTCATTTGAACCAGTCTGTACTTTTAAAACACAGGAAGTGTACAATGCTTTCTGTAGAGAGAGGGTTCGTCTTGTAGATTATTAAAAGGTTCCTCGATTAGTTTGTTCACAAAAGAATGAACTTTTTTGTTTAAATAGATGCATTACAACGTATTTTTATATTAAAATGTCTCTCTCACTTTCTCTGGTGTGTATGTTCAGCCACGCACGTATGAGTGTTAATTTGTTTAAGAACCTGGAAGCTTGCAGTAGTAGTAGAAGTGGTAAAGTTGTCTACCCTGGTCTGTTTTTACTCTCAGTTTTTTTAGTGTGGTGTTTCCTTCCACCTTCCAAATTTTGCTCATTCTTTCACAGTGTTATTTTTGCTTAAATATTACAAAAAGCTTGGAAAAATTAAATTGATAGAGTTTGGAACCACCAGGAAAGTTATCCGTAACACCCAACATCGCATTACAAAACGCTGCACAGTAGACTGAGCAATCGGTAGTGTTGTAGACGGGCAGGCAAAACACACATATTGCCTCTCACTCCATGTAAGTTCAGTAGTGTTGTTTACAACGGTTGTAACAGATCACCTCCTGAGAATAAGTAAAAGTGTTGTAACGCCGCGGACTCGCCATAACAATGATTAACTTGTAGACATGTCGATAGTGTTTGGAGAGTGTTTACTTAATGGCAGACGAGCTATTGTTCTTTAAAGGGTAGATAACAACGACTGCACCAATATGCTCGGTTGTATACACCAACTCGCTCAAGACGTGAGACAATGGTGCTGTAACTGAGAATGCTCACTGAAATACTGGTATTACTGCACATCAACTTCAAATAAATCCAGCTGGAGTGCACAAACCCTTGCTGGTACCCTGTCTATTTGTGTATATTAGGCTTAGACATAGGATGTCGAAATTAATGCAAGATCTAATTAATGGTAAAAATATCACAATGGCTCTGCAGTGTTATCATAACGTTTTTAGTTCAAAATTATAGCATTGTGACTATAACAATGTAAGTGGTAATTAAAATGCAATATTAAAACAAGTTAATGTTCCATTACTCATTCTTAAATCTGTTTGTAAAGGTATATAAGTTCCTCCTGCCCTATTTTTTTGCAAAAACGCCAATCACTCTTTAACATTTAACTGTTTCTTTCTCTATAATACTCTTACAATACTATGCTGCTGTTGCATTATGTAAAAATAGAGGAAAAACAGCTATAAAGAACAGCTACATATCGTCCGCGATCCGTCATAAACTAAAATATGACTAAGGGGGTTTAGCAATGAATGAATGTAGTCAGTGTTAAAAATGAAATCATTTCATCATTTTATATTAGCACAATACAATAAAAATAGTGCAATTGTATATTGTGAATTCATATCAACTGCATCTCATGGTTCTTCTGTTGGACTTCAGGCCCTGCTTAGCTCAAGCCTAGCCTACACAGTAACGAAAACTTCACAAAAGATCTTCACATTTCCATAGCAGTGACTTGAAAAAGCATTACTACGCCTGCGTATGGCAAATTGAACCTTCGACGTTTTATTTATGATCGTAGTTCCAGGGAGTAGTTCAGTTTGTCAATAAATATGAGCACATACGAACGAGCACACTAATTCTGAGTATGATCAGCCGACATTGCTCGTAGCAACTACACCGATATCTCACCTCCTTTCGAACGAAGTTATACTTTTTATTCTAAGTTGATTACTAATGGTTTCTTTTTAAGACAAATTGTTTGCACCGATGAATTAATGTTTTGAAATGACGATACCAACCGCCACAACGAACACCATTTTGTAAAGTATAATTCTCAATACAGAAAGGAAGTGCTTCACTGTAAATACGTGGATGATTATAGTAAATGATCAAATCATGATCTCCCATATTTGCAGCAAAACATTCCAAATTTCTTAAAGGACATTTATTACAAGATAGCCGTCTAGCATTGGCCGGGACATTCACAGATCTCGAAACATTTTGAACAGGAAATATTCCTGCAGGTGGATAAAACCCCATAGCCCTTTACAAGAGTGATTACTGACATATTCGGATCTCATCTTATTGACTTCGTAATTGCTCCGTGTTACCTTATATGTATCCAAATGCATTTTTCTTTGCTTCTATGTATTGCGTTAAAGCCTAAGTAGGTGCTTTCTTGAGTGCGGAACATTAACAAACATTCTAATGCTGTTTAAGAATCAGGCCTGCATCGTAAATATATATTCAAAGTGCTTCAATTTATGTACTTTTTATAGTTTATCTTTTACTAAAGAAAACGAGCCATGTAAAAAAGATATTACGCTTTTTTTTAACTGCAATGTAAAGCTACATTATAACGTGCTTGTAGAATATTGAATTTCCACAAGAAATGTTATTTTAGGCTAAAGAAAATAAATTTTAACGTTGCTTGAAAGAAAGCTTAAACAGGATGATCCATATAACCAAATTCTGACTTTTTATAAACTTATTCCAAAAAGAGGCCTTCGCAATAGCACCATTGGCAAAGTTTAAGTGCCTCCTTATGGGACTCTGGAGGGAGTAACTTCAGAATTTTAAATGGAAAGATGATAAATATTTAGCTATTTTTCAACAAATTAGGCAACTTGTGTTTAAAACATTCTTTTCTAAAGTTAAACATTGATAGTTATATTGTGCTTGTAACAGTATTAATACAGCTTATGAATCCGAAAAGGACCCACTGGAATGAAAGGATAATACTAAAACTCTAGTAACAATTAGAAATGCGTTATCTACACTATTGGAAAAGTGTAGGGGGGAAAATATACCAGCAAGATGGAGCACCGCCACACCTCAAATGAATTATTAAACGAAAATTCCACGAGATATGATTGAAAGTGCTGGGCATGTGGTATGGTCACCCCGACCATCTGGCCTTACACCCTTAGGTTACTATGTTAAACAAAATTTAATGGCTACAACACCCTCTTTTTTTTATCCCAATAGTGGACATTCCCCATGGCAGACGATATTGTAACTAATTTCTAATGTTGGAATGTTCAAAGAGTGCCGCTACGTTGTCCTAGTGGCTATGATGCACCAGAGAGGCCTTAAAACCCATGGAAAAATGAAAAAGCAACCAGCATGTTGGGAAACGTTAGAGAATTTTTTTTAATCCAAAGAGTAGCTAAATGTGGATGGAATTTATTTTGAGTATTTAATAAAATTATGTAAATTAATGTTTTGGTTTATCAATGTTGGTCTTTTATTTATAAGTTAAAAATATTTTAATACCATATGACTTCTGAAGATTTAATTTTATAGAAAAAATAAGTAAAATTGCTTAATTTGTTGAGGGTTATCTAAATATATAAAGTTTATACCATCATTCAATTTAACATTCTGAAATTGTTCCCCTCACGGAGCTTCTTAAAGTCGCCACTAAAGTGTTACCCATGACGCTTTAAAGAAGACTCATACCTGCAATAATTTAGTTTTATTGATTCATTTAAGAGATACCAATTTGTAACGCATTTCGTGACTCTGCAAAAATGCGACTGCATTTAAAGAACAATGTTGCCATTGTCAATAAACTGCAATTTTGTTTTTGCCGTTATATCGCAAAGGGTTCAAACTAGGCTTTTCAGTGTGAAATGTTATGGTACCATAATTCTTGCCGACACTTTTGCTACAGACGCTACCTAGTCAGAAAGAAGAATACATGCAATAAAATCGGAACGAAATCGTCAGCTCAAATAAACTTGTGCTTTTTATGTATATTGGCAAATCCCCGTTCGCCTACCGACAAGTGAAATGCTATCCCGCACAGCACAGCTGCCAGAGGAGTTTTCTATATAGCCAGTGAGGCAACATGTCTATCATGTAGCGCGCCGTGGCAACACAAAAATCAACACTGTATCGAGGTGAAGCACTAATTGCCCACGCTTTAAGAAGTGACAGTGTCGCTTAACTGCTGTGTTTCTCTTAAAGAGCTAACGAGAAAAATAAAAAAATTACTGGACTTCGTCAAAATTGTGTTGGGTAACATATAGGTTCGTAATATTAGACGCATGAGAATACTTCACATGACATGAATCAAAATGAGAAATGTGTGCTAAAGAAGTTCTATAAAATAGGATAAAGGACATAAACTGATTAATAATTAGATAGTGATGATATTGCACTCCAATACGCAAACAAAAAAATCGGTAGAGGATTATCTTCGTTAGGAAAACAAATTGGAGAGAGACATCTGAAAGCAACATTACGCACTGTGAACTCAGAAAGGAAAACTGACATAGTTCGCAGTGAGATAATTATATCTTCTTGAATACCGTAGTTGATGAGAGAGAGAAAGCCTTAAAGCAGAAGTGGGTGACTTACATGTTAGCAGAGCTGGCCATGTGCTCACGGCAGGAGAACCCGTCACTCTCTGGCAACCAAGAGAGCAAGTTTTAATTACTCAAACTTTGAGCGGAAACATTTTTTCCCTCTCCACATCTACTTGGTTTGGAGGGAGCTTGCTAATTGCATTCGCCTCTACCTTCCTTCTAGCGAAACTTTAGAGGGAGTTGGTTGTTTGTAACAGTGTGTACTTTGCGTTAGGCGGTGCATTTTCTTACTTTCCGCAACTTTTCCAACCGAGTTGATCTTGCTGCGAAACTATATTCTCCAGTCTGCGTTATGATTTTTGCTACCAACCTTACCATCAAGTACCGTATTACAGCACCGCCTCTTCCGTGAATGTGACATTTTAGCGCCCTAAATTTAAATATTCCACAGATGGAACGAAAGATATATAAGGTAATATAATACAAGGGTTCTCAAACCGGGGGTTTCACATGCCCTCCAACGGTTAACAGCATTTATTATTGAATGTTTGAATACAGACAAGAGAAAATGAAAATAATACAAATTTGCGATGTACATAACGTAATTTGTTCCGAATAGAACTTTCAAATAGGAGGTAGCCGAAAACGTGAACTAGGGTGATATGCGCCGCCATTGTTTCCCTGGCAACAGCATGCACCTTTCGGCAGCGAACTGAGTAGATTGGGGCTCGCTGCCTACGCAGTTCGCTGAAGAGCTTTGATGGCTTTCATTACGAATTACTAGTGTTAAAAAAAAAAAGAAAAAAAAAAAAGAAAGAAAGAAACATAGAAAAGTTGGAAAACGTAGAATCACAACTCAGAATAATAAGGTATGTTAATAATCGTGATATATCACGGCTTGTAAGTGAAATGCAAGATCATCCTCTCATTCAGAAATTAAAATTAACGAGTAATGTGCTATCGTATTTTGTTAGTTAATAATACTTATATTTTATATATTTTGTATGCTTCTTAATGCAATACTATGATAATTATTACTGCGTGAGGATGCACTAGAATAAAAAAATAAAAATTGAAGAAATTTGTATTTATTTGTTTATATCTTTAACTTTTGTAAGCCAGTGATGAATAACTTCAAAAAATATTCAAGATGCAAATTTAAAACTTTAAACTTAGACTTAAAACTTACGGGTCTGCAGTCAAAGAGCATTTGAAAACCGTTGATATAAACTATTTAATGTAAAAGATGCACACTGATAGATACAGATTGTTATTAGAAATACTAAACGTACATAGGAACACTGGGATGTTAGGTTTAAATAGTTTAATACAAGCCAAATTTTGGGAGGAAATTTTGGGGCTTAACGGAAAATCCAAAAAGGAAATCTTTATAGGGCATTTCTAGAATTGTTAGACTTAGAAAAATGAGACTATTAAAATGAAAGCTATGGAAACCGTAAGTCACACTCCAATGTGACCTGCAGAATGGACTAGGATTGAAGAATGTCCACAAGAGATATATATGTAGAATTCAGCCATGTGACAGCGGACCAGCAACCATGGAATTTAGAAGTATACCGCATCCCAATCAGTCATCTGCCGGTCATGCCGTCCTGGGTTTATCGATCACTAAGCTCCCCAATCATAGCCACATTACATCAGCCTAGTCAAAATCTGGGTAACATAATCAGTTGATGTTGGCTTGCAGGGCCTTAACAACAGCAACTAGTGTGCAAAATTACTATTATTGTGTGTTTGGATTACACTTTGTGCATGACAATGCCATCACACAGGTTAACAACAAGAAGAAAAGATTTACATATGACTCTTATTTGAAAATAAACTCTTGTAAAGCAAGTATAGGTAATTTATAGAGTGATTATTGTTGCTCCGGTGCCACATAGAAATTGTGTAAAGAAACTTGTTCTTAGATATAGGGATACAGGGTCGATAGACGATAACCGAAAACGACGTGTTCTAGCGGAAGAATAAAGTTGATGACATTAAAGCGTTCTCCAAAGGAATCTGTATATTGTGTGTCACAGGAAATATTAATTTGAAAGATCTCTGTCCATGTATGAGTGATTTGATAAAATTGAATCCTCACACAGTCCAATAATCATAACCGTTTGATGACGTAAGTCGTGTAAATTTCTGTAATTTATTCTGCAGATTGCTAGTCGGTAGTTAAAATTTCTCTCTCTTCCTCTTTAATAGTATTTAATGCCCGTTTATACTCAGGCATCTTAAGCAATGCACACTGGTGACACATGAGAGAAAATGATAAATTAACAATGGATTTTTTTAAGGAAGAAAAATTTTCAGGTTCAAGTTTAGAGTACCTCCCCAGCATTTGCCATTTATGAAGACTGAAGTAAACTTGGGACAAAACGTAATCAAGAAGGCCTGTCCTGGCGGAATTCGAACTCCAAATCTTCCGCTCACTAGTTAGCGACCTTAGCGACCTCAGCCAACCGGCCAGTCAAGAAACCTTTGTATGATAATGATAGACAGCATGGATATTTTTAACAAGCTTCAGTCACAAAACACTCCCGTTATTCTATGGAGGTTCTAAGGAGTTTATTTTTTTTTTGTTTTTTATAATTGAGTCATTTCTAGAGGGTCATGGTCTCCCGTTTCCCAGATCATACCGTGTGTCATTATTATTTGAGCGGAACTATAAAAAAAAAGTCTGCAGGAATAGATATCTCACACTACAGATTAAATGCAAGACAAATATAAGAACAAGAATTCGCAGCATAAAATTTTCTAGGTTTATTAGATATCAAGATACCTGAATGCATATGGACACCACTTTGAACATGTATTATAAAGAAGTGTAGTATTCATGATATAAAATAATATATTATACGTGTTTTTTAATCCTAGTTTTACCAGGGTTAATATATGTTGAGATTATGGATCAATATAGCCGGAATCCGGTCGGTCGACTGGTTACCTCGGCACGCACGCCTGGTCGACAGATAGCTGACTGGGACTCAGGACAAAGAGGTTGAAAATGTCATTAATATGAGAGCTAATGATGCAGAAATTATTTAACTAATACCATCGTGGATTTAAAGTTAATAAAAAGACAACAGGTTGGCCATAAAAATAATCTTTGGTCACATCATCAAATGACACTCTAATTTACATTGCCTAGGAGTATACGTGTAGATAGAACTTATAGATAGGGAAGTCAGGTTCAGTATGAGACTTGCTTTAACACTTTCGTACTTCGTATAGTATTTGTCCGAATGATAGTCAACTGCTCATTTTAACCGCCTGAGTTAAATGTATTGAGATAGTCCAAATGTCTTAGAAACCTTATGGCGATTAGGCTAATAATTCTCCGTAAAATGAAATCAAGTAATCCTTTAGCTTGAATTAGAATGCTGCAAAAAACAGCTCATGTAGGTTTCATACTCTGCTCGGCATTCTCCGCTCCTTATACAATTATTGTTGCTACTAATGGGTAGGAATAAAGCAAGAGATACATACGTCACAGCTACTTTTGTATAGTTGAGAAAATGCTTAAACTTTGAAGCACATATTGAACAAAATTAAGCATTTATGCTTATTTTAATATTAATTTATTACTTACATTCGCACAAGCTGAAAGTAACTCCACCTGTGGCTAAAAAATTTAAAGATAGAGGAAGAATATTTGCATTTCGGTATCTTATCGAATACCTTAATTTATTTTTTATAAAGTTTAACAACTGAAGGAACTTTTTATAACTTATAACTTATAACTTGTTCACAGTAACACGACCTTTTTCTAGTATTGATTTTGGAAAACGATAAACACTCATATAATGTGTTTAAAACAGTTCTGTTGGTTCCAAAGCATCACGTTCTGAACAAAATTATATCTTTAGTACTAAACATAGTCACCACCACTATCGAGGACCTTCTGCCAACGTGATGGAAGATTATGAATTTCATCTTTAGAGCAGGAAGCAAAAATTCCATACCACTGTAGTTTTCAGATCGGCAAAGATTCAGAATATCTGTCATAAGATGTGATTATACAAACAAGAAAATGCTGTAACGTGGTGAGTGCAGTAGTCTTCAACCAAGCTGGTAAATGGCATTGATTGTTTAACCGGTTGGCGATGCACGGCTCACCGAACACTGAGTATAACATTCTTTGGTGCAGTAGTGGTTTCGGTTGTTCAAGACGTAATGTGGCTTTTTGAGTCACTCTCAGGTCGTGAGAAATCCAGCGACCAAGTTTATATATATTTCCTAGCTGAAGGAGATAGATCCGCGTGGTCTTTGAACTAATATTGAATTTTATGCCATGTTATCTTAGGTCTGGCTGTCGCTAAAGACGCCCTTGTTATTCATTGATCTTGGTTTTCCTGTAAGTAGCTCATCTTCGGGAGCTTGCTTGCGTTCTTGGTATTTCGAGAACCATTGTTCACTCACTGCGTGGCATATTTTCCGCGCTACTGCAGTTGCATTGTTTCCTAGTTTAAATTCTTAGAACGTACAGGCTGATATAATCATATTCGAGTGATGTTTGACCGCGTTTCTCCGAAATACCAACTAACATTAGGAAAAATTGAGCCTGGCAGCGTTATAAGCCAACTGCATGCAAAAACTTGTTCTGGCCATAACTTTTTGTTGCGCATTTAATTGTTTCAAATTTGAGCACCACGAAAAAAACCGACAAAACTTTTTAATCGACTGTAAAAGATTTGATTCTTTAAACTGCTAAAAGAACCCAACGTCTGGTTCAAAGGAGAAAATAAATAAATAAATTAAAATAAAACTAAAAAATAATATTACTTGGAACTTTTATTTCTTATGAATTAAATATTCTCATCTTAATAATTTTACACATTTGTTGAACGTGTTATAAAAAGAAACACGATATTTTATTTGTGAAATTAGAACGTAAAGTTTATTAAAGTGGTTGTGTTACTAAATGTGCAAGCAATGTAACAAAGTCATGTTTGTTATTTGAACTGTAGTTTGTGACATATATCTTTGCAATTTTTAAAAAATGCCTGTAAACTTTGATTTTTTAAAAAATAATTTTATATACGTTTGGTACAATTTATTGAAATAATTTAAGTTATTTATATCATTTGAATGTTTTAAATTGTAATATAGCTAGTACATTGAATAATGCTTTGATAACAGTATTCATAAAACGAAATTTTTTCAGTTTTCAATTTTACCGTTCATTTTATGGCAGTGATGGTGTTCTAATGTCTGTTTTTTGTTACAGGTAAGCTGAAATAAAATAAAAAAAAAAAAAAAGGCGTGTGTCTAGATCTAGCCGGTAAGTCCATATTTATATCTGATTTTATCTCACACCGAAGAAAATTTTATACCATTCTCTGTTGATAGAAACTCGATTTACCGCCTGTGGTGCCTCAGTAGTAAGAAACGAGTGTTAAACACTACTAAAAAAACTCATGTTTCACGTTATGAAACATATTTATTTTTCATGGGACTAACGAAAATTCGGACTAACGAAAATGAAAATTCGGACTAACGAAAATTCGGTAGAATTTTGCACACATAAATTTTGCTTTATTTCAATTTTTTTATTTTTACAGAGGTTATTATGGTTTTTTCATATGAGTTAGCGATAAAGCAAAATCAATAATGATTAAAAGTATTTTGTGACATGCCATCTGTCTTATACTTCTAAAAATTATATCGTCGGTAATACATTTCATTTCACCGAATAGACAACAATATAAACTCTAATATAGTCTGCTATTACCCACAGTAACCCTATGGACCTTTAACAACTTCAACGTTAATAGCAGCAATCTCACTGGAGAGCTTCTGTTTCAGTAGCTGCTGCTATCTGGTGGATTACTGCAGAACACGATGGGATGGATTGCTACCGCCATCTCTGGAAATTGATGCAACTACAACGAAAGCGACCTCCCGGAACGCTGCTGTAAAACGGATATTTCAAACCTGGAACATGAGTAGGAAATGTAATCACAGTCGCGAAAACACTTAAGCAAAGTAAACTAAATCGCTACTGGAAAACAAACAAACGAACCTCGAGCTAATTATAAAAGTGGATAGCCTAGCAGAATATCAACATAGAGAAAGGAAACAGATGAAGACAGAGGGGGGAAAGCTGTAGTTTCTGAACGCTGTAAGAGTTAGGCTTTTAAAGAAACAAGACTTTTAACATCAGCCAACACAGGCTAAAACTTTGCTAATGCCAAACTGCAAGAAGATGAGAGCTTTTCATTCTAAGTCTCAAATATAGGAATATTCATTTTAGGAGCAATAGCAAGAGGCAATAGACTTATAATATTAATGAGCCCCATAGAGTATGTTGCATGCACGAGATTTTTTAAAAAGGAATATCCAGCAATATAAATGTTAACAAGGTTGCCACTGCCTTATTCTTATAAAAATGCTGAAATCGCTCCAAAATGGCAGAAAACCTTATGAGAAATTAGACGCACTAGACCATGCTTCTCTACACACAACAACAGAATTATAGCTAATGAAGGTGTTTGAGAAGAGCAGATCAAATTACTCAGCTAGTAGCTTCAGAGAGAGGGAAGACAATCAATAAGTAGCAAGAGGTGCAATAGCTACGCACTAGATGGCAGTGCTTTGTAATGTAGGCGTAACTTCATCTCAGTGTTTACGACACATTTTACACTTCCCAAAGTTGAAATCTGTAACATGTATTAAAAACTGTAACAATACCATAGACCTTTTCTTGATTTATATATTATTTGGTGTTTATTTCCAAACAGAGCATTGTTTTCAAATGCAAATTTTCCTGGTAGTTACAGTTTTATGGTACGCGTACATATCAACTAGCACTGCTAGGGAGCTGGGGAGATGGCTAGCGACATATGTGGGGGAGAGGGCTTTATCTGCCAAGTAAAACATTACGCACTGTATGTGTATCATCAGCTATTCATATATTTAAGAGTCGGCCCATCTCTTTGCCTTAACAAAAGCAGAATATTAATTGTGAACAGTTGGACGTTATCAACACATACCTCTGACCAGCCATCTCTCCAGCTCCCAGCAATATACAGGATGGCGCAAAAGTAACCCCACACTTAGCGAATTTCATTTACCATATTATTTTACTTCTTTGTATGTTTATGTTCAAACCTTTTTCCATCTTCATTTGTTTATATGTTTCTAGGTTGATGATAGTGTCAGAGGGAAGAATAGGAAACAGGAAATGAATCATAACTAACATTTGATGATGGTAACGAAAGAGAAAAAAAAATTGCTGTAAATATCGGTTACCAACAAGGTTTAAGTGTTATACTAAGGGAATGAAGAGATCATTTCGAGCTACATCGACCATCACCCAAGGCTGTTTACATGTAATTTGAAAATGAACGTTCTGCTTTGAATGTAGCTCATAGTGGGCGATCTAGAACAGCACGGACTGAAGAAAGTGAACTCATGTTTGTCTGACTGCCACGACTAGTCCAAGGAAGTCCACCAGACAATTAGCGGTAGAATTTCCAGCAATGTCACGCCTGTCGATTCAAAGGATCAACAGAAGTTCATAATGTACATTCCACACATGACACATGTTTTGTTGGAAGATGATGCAGATATTTTGCAAGATTATGCTCAATCAGTATTCACATGGAACCATTTTCTTTCTGAACGTTATGTGGTCGGATGAGGTGACCTTTAAGTTATCAGGACATAACTGTACTTATTGGTACACGGAAAACTGTCATGTTGTTTTAGAACAAGCGCTAAATCAACCCGGCGTAAATGTGTAGGGAGCAATATCGACACGTGGTGTGATTGGGCAGCACCTTATTAACGGAAATCTCGATGGTAACAAATACTTGGCTCTACTTCAAGAGGTTACAACAGGAATCATTAGACGTTTGGATAACTTTGAGCAACTTATTTCCAGCACGATGAAACTCCTGCGCATTATGTTATAGTTGTTCTAACGTAGCTGATAACATTTTCAGTTGAAGAGGCTTGAACGTCGTGCAACATTTGAATTCTCACCACGATCCCGTGGTCTTACCTCCATGGAGTTCTTCCTTTGGGGTATAGCTCACAGCTCATATATGGAAGTAAACCACAAACTATTGAAGCGCTGACTGTTTGAGTACGCCTTCCACATTCTGGACAACATTCAGACGTGTTACTTGTGTCAGGGTGTTCCAGGTAGACTTCAACAGTTTGAGCACAAAAAGTGCAATCCTTTGTTAACAGAAAGTTACATTTGCGCCACCCTGTATATCTCGTTGGAACGTATTGCCCTCAAGCGGCTAATGTACGGAATGAAGCCATTTCCGAACTAGTAGCGCCGGATAGTAAGAACTCCAAGTGTATCTTTAACCTGCAGGCAATTCATTCCTGCAACAGCTCGTGATGAGTTGCAGCGCTCACTTGCTCAAGTACTACTGAGAGGGGTAGCTCAGTCGGTAACGCTTAGTACTCGCATTCGAAGTTCCCGGGTTCTAATCCTTTGGGGTCGGCTAACCTGACTTGGTTATTTTTTTTATTTTATTTATTTATTTATTTTCGTGGTTTTCCCTAGGCAATTGGTGGTTTTATAGATCTCTCCTTACCATAAAATTTCCGCCATTTCATTCCTTTGGTTCTGTTACAAGCCGCCAGTGCCAGTGCAGATGGGCTGGTGTGGTGTGGCGGCGGCTTGCGGTTTGGAAAACTTTCTGCCGCGGCCCTTCTTAGGGGCTCGGATTCCTTGGAAGGTCTAGGGCACGGCTATATGGAAACATGATAGAGGCCCTGTCAATGTCCATGGTTCACCGCTGCATCCTAATCTTTCACCTCATCAGTATCTCTAACTGGGGACATAAGCACAAACGACCAGCCATTGAGTAAGATTGAAGAACCATCCAATCCAATACGCAAAACTTCAGCAATGCGTAACAGGAAAGTAAGACGGTATACTGGAATAGGCTGTTACAATATTCATAAAAATTAAAAGTTGAGGTAAAACCTCGACAGCGTATATCTCCATCGTTTTGAACGTGGAGAACATTAGTGCTGAACACAATGAAGGCAAAAGCAACTTTTCAGAGAGCACTCTAGCAGTATTTCAACTTTTCCTCCGCTTTCACTTTTGAAAGTTTTGTGTTTGTTACACAAGGGCAGGGCTTGACCTTTTGTGCTACTCTGTTGATTTTTGAAACTCTGAATAATTTACGGGTGCTGGATACACATTTGACCCCTTCCAGCCGGGTTGCGTTTTTTCCTGCATCAATATTTTCTTCTCTCGCAGACTACTAGATGAATCAGAGAGGAGGTAGAAATTTAATGCTTTCTCAGTTATATGGCCTCATCACAGTACCTGGCTTTATTTATAAACCTTGTCCGCTAGTGCGGTGTTTGACGTCTTATCTACTAAGCGCCAGTATTTGAACTTCGTTTCCTGAAACGTATATCTTGTGTAACAATATAGAACATGTTGAAATTGTCCCCTTTCTCCCAGGTTTAGCAGGCATTGTATCGGGAAAATGCATTCAGACTGGCAGGGCAATTTTCGACCACTTAAATATTTCTGATATCTTTGCTAATGTTTTAATTTGAGACACGTATAATCGGGCACGGTATTCCAGATGAAATAGTATCGGCACAGCAAGCCAAAGAGTCACGGTCGCGCCGTGACATCGAATTTTCCCTATCTGATTCTGTTTCCAAACCTAGCCTAACAATTGGTTTGAGTGAAAAAAAATGTTCAGTATCTTCAGAAATTCTGAATATTTCCTATAAAGTGTTTTTCAAATGCATTTTAAAGCTTGATTTCAGTTTGAGAAAAGTGTCTCTTAAATACTTACTTCTAACTTAGATATTCCTTCTGGTGAGTATTTCAAAGTCACAATTTTTAATACCAAGAGAAATATAAATGAGAATACTGCATCCATTATTTGTGGTTTTATGACGGATTTTTCCAATCGAAATTGAGCATTATTGGTTTAGAACTGATATTTTAAATCTATGTTTTCGCAACGAAGCAAATGGTCTACTTGCAACCATACGTGCGTTCAATCCCGACCAAGGTGATGGATTTTTTTTAGAACTAAAAATTCTAAGTATGGCTTCCTTCGAAAGGAAAGTAAAGCCATGTGTCCCATATCGTAGATTTGCGACATGTAAAAGAACCTCAAGCCTGAAAGAAGAGACTTCTGAGCAAAATTTATCGACCGTTTTACGCCATGAATTGAATGGGACCTTAAGGATCTGAGATGATGAAGAGCGTCCGTAAGTAAACTAAATAAATAAAAATAAAACAACGAGAGCTAATTCGTATTTTAAGTAAATTGTTACATACAAAAGTACTTGCTTAAGTGTGAATGAATGTATACTGTCGTGAGACCGGTAGGAAATAGGTTCTGAAAGCTATGTTCAAGAACATGGTAGAAGGGCAAAAGTGAAACCTCTAGTAGCCGAGAGGGAAACTATTGTTGTAACTAAAATCGTTTGGTAACCACCGTGTTCAATAACCGATGAAACATTTTCGAAATCTAAGGAAACAAGGAAGATGGACATCTCTTTTGTACTCTAATTATGTTACTCGTATCTTTCCGATTGTTGCTTTTGCTGGAGAGAATTACCAGGTACGTATTAAGTAGAGCGTCTTCACATTACGTGTCTCACGTATGAACACAATGACAGGATGGTATGGGTAAGCGTATTAGGGACGTGCACTTTCTTTATTTTCTATGTTCTCTCATTAGCTTTATGAAAACCAACCGTTACAGAGTAAAATATAAAGAGCAGGTATTTTCTCACGCATTGAAAAGCACGAACCTCGTCCCTTGCCTCGAGTCTAGAATCAAATCACCGAATTTTCTGCATTATTGTTGAATATGCACATATACCTGTTTAAATGTTTGTCAATTGAGTCCGGCAAGAAAAACTTCTAAAGTAGCATACAAAAGTGATTTAAAAAAAGAACGAAGATCAGATCGATGCCTTGCATGGTAGGATTTTGAAGGGTTGACGTACTGGATTTACTTTGAACATATTTCAGACTGAATATTTCAAATGAATGTGTTACACTTTTTTTTTAAACGCCCGTTATAACTACTGAGTTATCACTGGCGATGGACACTGATAATACATGAGATAAAATGATAAAGGAAGGAAGCGTTCCAGGCCTAAGTTTAAGGTATCTCCCCGACATTTGCCATTTATGGGGACTGAGGAAAACCTGAAAAAAACCTCAGTCAGGGAGACGGTCCTGTGAGAATTGAACCCCAGACCTCCCGCTCATGACCTCGGCCACTCGTGGCGGTGTGTTTCACTTTGATGGCATGATTTAAGTATGAGAACATCAACTTAAATGCATTTCTTTTCTTTGTTTTTATGTAAAGAGAAAAGATTTACAATACTTGTATTTTCATGACAGCAATTTCCAGTCGAAGTTGAACAAAATTAGTTTAAAAGTACTATTGAGAATGGAACTACAGTCTAGCACGCAAGGAGATGTATGGATTTTAACTTTTCTGTCACAGTATTGTTATTAGGCAATTAATATAGTGTTTGCAGAATATCGATCATAGAATTTAGAAAACATACATCATTTATCTCTAGAGATGGGACAAACGCTTCGTGGACAGTGCGAGTGCTACGCAAACTATAATGAGTTACTTTAGAGCGGGGTGGCACGTACGCTCTTTCATATGCACCGCTTAGAAATAGGTTTCAGTTAACATGTTCAGCGCGGAGAGCAGGTTTTGTGTTTCACCAAAGTGTTCATGTTCGTGCCTCAGTACGTATTTTCTTAAAATCGCAATGATAGGATCCAGCAGTTGCATTGTACAACTACAACATCTAAAGCTGCAGAGATACCGCGTTCAGTGATAACTATATGTAAGTCAGGCCTCAATGTTGTATCCAGCCCAGATAACATTATGCTTTGTTTTGAGGGTTATGAGAATGCAAATAGCATTTGAGTGATATGTTTTTCTATCCAGTTAGAAGCCTAACTCATGATAATGCATCATACCTGTATTGTTATGATAGATTCATTATCATCCTAATTAAAATACACAACTTCTTTTTACGATGTTAAGTCTTTGATACTTAAGCTTTAGTTCACCATACACGTAACAGAAATTGTAACGAATTTGAAAAATTTCTTTGCATTATTAAAAATAAGCTAACTCATTAATAATATTTTAATGTGTATAAAATATAAACGGAACGAATTGTTTACAATGTTGCGCTAGCAGGCTCAGTACAGTTCACTATTGGCAATCTGCCAACAGAACGTGTTAAATGTAAGCATATCTCGACATGCCACGACCTGAATAAACTTATACATTGTTGACTATCTGTGATTCAGTGCAACAGAACATCTTATAGATGTTGAAAGAATTCAAATGAGAGCAAAGGAGACAAGGTATTCACGTGATAGGCAGTGGACAAAAGTTTCAATATAAGTGGTTGTTGTCAGAGAAAAACCGTGTCCGACGAAAAACATTTTTAATCGCATAATTGAATTCGGCGTTTAAAATACATTAATTTAACTTGTTGTTTTTCTTATGACAAAAATAATGTTCGCTAGAACACATATATTCTGGTTTGATATCCTCACCAATAGCTGCAGAGCTATGCTATAAAGAAATGACTATCTAGTATCTTTTACAGGATATTAATAACATTACAACGTGGGTAATTCATCATTCCAGACCTCTTTGGTTGCTGTGGGGGAGCACGCCCAGGCTTTCGCATCCAAGTGGAAAACATGTCAAAAGATTGTGTACATAATTTATTGCTTCCTTTTTAATTTTAAATAAGAGATAGCCCATAATATATTTATAAAAGGCGGCTGCAACGATACAGAAATATTGAGAGGTTGGATGAACGTATTAGCAGAGAGTAAAAATTGAAAACTTGACAGGAAAAAAAAAAAACTAAAAGAATCAGCAAAATGGTACAGATTGGACGTCAAAAGAAAAATATTTATGGGAAAGAAAAATAATAATTTAAATATGCAAGAATAACTATGTTTATAAACAATAGAAATAATAATGACGTTCTTAACTATATGGTTTTTAAGCTTCTCAAAAGCAGAAGAAATATATACTTACCAACGTGTCAGCATGGTCCCCGCGTGTTAGATACTCAAGACAACGAACATATTTTAATATTCCTGTGTTCGAACCCGCGACTTTTCATCACCAAATACAATTTGTCCATAAAAAATGTAGTGAAAAAGAAGAAAGCCTATATTAGAAACTAATGCATTTATTGCATCGCGGTTTGCATGTTTATAAAACGAAATTAAAAGGTGTTAAATACACTGGCAGCAAACTGCTTGCATACGTATATCTATTTCTTCCGCGTTGCGATTGTTTGTTATTGCAACGTTCTTATTGTTGCTGCCAGTCTTGTTTTCTTTGCAATTCGGAGGTATGGAGAAAGAAATTCAGTCAAAAGAATGCAACGTAACTCGTTCAAACGGAACGGTGAAAACTCATGACAGTATCCTCGCGTGTGGCAAAAGTTTGAGTTTCGCTTAGATATACCTGCCAAAAATGGCACATATCGAGATGTACTAGAGGAAGGGGAAAAAAAAGTAGTTTCTCTCTCTAAACCTGAAAGCTACGAGACAATAAATGCATTAATTTCTGAACTAAGATTTCCTTTTTTTCACTAGGATTTTCCCGGACACCCTGTATACCGTATCAAGTATCGTCTCCATGACGGCAACAGATATTTTACGTTTTGGTAGGACTACATTGCATGCAGTCAATGTTTAATCCTTTTGCTTGAGTAGTTAGCTGCTTTACGTCCAGAAGCAGTGAAAGGATGAGAAATAACCACGCGATTATAGCAGTGTTTGCATGCAGCGATAATACCTGTATAAATCGCATGTCCCGTAGTGGTCTTTGTGAATGAAAAAAATCAGAGTGGAGTTTTTGTGGTGTTGTAGTGATTTCATGTGTGTGTTTTGCCTATTTTGTATGTTTTTATTTATTTATCAGTTATAATCTCTTGCATATAAATGCCACTCCCTTTTTCATGGTTTTAAAATACTAAATTTTGTGTACAAGTTTCGTTCTCACTTTCTTTATTTACCAGCCTATCTCATACAAAATGCCGGAAATGATAAACAGAATTTAGTTATCAGCTTGCCCCCAAGTGAGCTTCATACTTTGCAATATGGGTATTGCGAAAAAGGAAAAGTTCATGGTAAATAAGGAATGTGCTGGAGTTTATAATGCAGTTAATAACAGCGCAATTAAAAGTATTACTAAATTCGTTATTAGAGCACACATTAGCTAACAGATCTTAAACTCTGTCATGCATTTAGCCTAAAAGGACAGATTTATGGCGAAACTACAAAAGAAATTCAGAAATGAAACAAGCAACATGGTCTTTAGTTTGTTGTAATGGGAAAACTGGGAACCGTACCGAACTGTAAAAAAGTATTTAAAATGGCCAAAATATTACTTTTTGTTTTTTGTAGATTAACTAAGTTCATTTCTTTTAGATTCATATAGGGACGCTATTTTGTGACTGTTTATATGATCTTGCACACGGGTAAAGATCATCTCTTAAATATTAAAGGTCCATTTTCACAAAACTACGTTTTCTTGCACATTTGCAAATTCAATTTTTCCTTGTGGTGCTAAATTTCAGCAATAAACCAGAAATGTTCAATAGAGGCTCTTGAGAAATGAATAAATACAAGAATTTATGGAAATGTAAATAAAGAAAAAAGTATTTGCTCATGCAGTAGTTAATTCATATTTAAAATTAAAACAAAATGCAACCAAGTAATTCCGATAATTTATTTTCTAAAATAATACTCTATTCTATTAAAACTCATGCTTATAGTTTGTCACTGTTATGTTTGTGGCCCTGGTGGTGTAGTGGTTACCATACTTGCCTCCTAAACCCAAGATCCCGGGTTCATCCCGGTCAGGATCGATGGGTTTTTTCGGACGTAAAAATCCTCAGTATGGGCTTCCTTTGGAAGGGAAGTAAAACCGTGGGTCCCATGTCGTACATTTACGGCACGATAAAGAACCTCAAACCTGAAAAAAGAGACCTCTGAGCAAAATTTGTCGGCCGTTTCACGCCGTGAATAGAATTGGACGCTGATGACCTGAGATATTACAGAGCGTCCGTAAATTAAAAAAAAAAAAAAAAAAAAAAAAAAAAGTTATGTATTTGAAACAAACTCTGCAATATATTCCGATCATTTTGAAATTAGCCCTGCAGGGAGCATTTTATTAGAAGGTGTATAAAATCAATTATTATTCTCTCAGGAAATATTTTATGCATTTGTGTGAATTTGCATGCCATATATTTATTATTTGTTATTTATGTACGGTAAAATTAAGTGAATTGGTCAATAAATGTATAATATTTGGTTTTCTCATGTCGGTAATATCCCATTCTCTATGGTATTGGGGCAAGCTACTGGTTTATATACAATTTCTTCTTCGCTAATTCCCTCGTCCACAGATTGGTATTACCAACCTCTAATTAAATTACTGCTTTATCCTTTTATTCCTTTTAATTGTTTCTGTTCTTTTTCAAAAAATTTGGTTTTTTACGCATTCCAATAATTTTTTATTTTTATAATAACCTGTATATACAGGGTGTTCTTAAATAAGTTTGAAGTATTTTGATCAATCGATCAATGATTGTTCTTAACCCTCGTGAGGACTAAGCGGTTATCAATATCGATTTTCTTCTGTTTAGAAAAAGAGTTTAAGATTGTAATGTAGTAAAAGTTGTGCCGTGTTTCCCTTAATCTACACGAGTGGCCAAATCTTACGGACTCGTATACGGGAGATCTGGAGTTCCATTCCCGTCTGGACCGTCCTTCCTTATTGAGAAGCTTTGCAAATGACGGGGAAATACCCTAAACGAGGCCTTGACTCCTTCCTTTCTAAGATTTCTTTCCAAAGTTATCATTTCATTTCAAGTATCTTCAATGTGCACTACTTGTGATGTCACAGCAGTAAAAACGGGCGTTAAACGCTACGCATTATGTTTTCCTCTACAGCACTCTGTTATGTCCTCTACAGTTTTTTTTTTTTTCAATAACGATATAGTAGGTCATATTTATTGGCCTTGCTCAAATTGTGTGATACAAGTACGCTACGGGTTCTTTTTTTTTTCTTTTTCTTTTTCTTTCTTTCTTTCTCTTTTTTTTTTCTTTTTTTCTTTCTTTTTTTTTTTTTTTTTTGCATCTCTTGGGCATAACTTTTCGTTCATCCCCTTTACCATCTCTTTCATATTTAATATTTGTTTCCGAAGTCATAGATCGGACCATTCAGCCGCAGGATGCCTGAAGTCTTTCTTCTAGAATGGAATGTGCTTACACTGTGCATTATATGAAACACAGCGATATGAATGGAGCATTAGGTTAACAATAGATCCACCCGCCATGTAATCCGTCAAAAATGCTGAGGTAACATAAATCATATTCTTTATTAAAAAAGTTGACTGGTGGAGCGAGATAAGCGGATCACTTGAGATTCAATTTAAATGAGCATCTCTAATCCGGGTGGAAGTATATGACTAGTGGTTTCATCAAACGCTAGACGTAACATCTTTACAACGTGTAAATGCTAAAGCACATACGAAGCAGTAAATATGCTTCCCTGCAGGTGCTCAATGCTAAGAACATCCTGCTGGTACGATATTTCTTATTGTATTGGTGATTAGGAATAACGAATTTCTCCCCTTGGCTCAAGAGGCAGAACTGGCGAATCTACATATGGTTTGTCTCTCAGCAGGTAAAAGTGAGCCAGATAATTTGAGGAGCTATCTAACTCTAGTCTATTTGTGCTTTCATAGTTAATTTACCACTACAGAATTCTATGAGATGATCCGAGTGTACTGGATATTAGTTCATGAAGTTCTACTACCCTAATAAACTCATACAGATAATAATGGCTTAGTACTGCAATCGTTCCTGCCTGTGCATACGCGGGGCGTTTACAGGAAATTGAATCTTAAATTAATTTCTCCCCACGGCGCGCTCCAATTTCGATTCCTGAAGTTTAAAAATAGGGACTACAGTGCAGACTATGAAATGTTATTAGCTCTCTCTTCTCGTTCTTTCATACTTACCCTAATGTCGGATTTGTCTGAAAAATTAAATTTACCTCTTACAGCTAAGAAATGAGGTTATGATTATTGCATGCACACTAGAGCTCATTCTAAAGCATTTCATCAACATTGGTATAACAAGAGTTTTAGACATTTGTTTAATTAATGTAAAGCTATAAGGACGTAGAGTGGGGTTAATTCTCCCTGTTTCTGCTGGCGTAGGAATAAAATTGTTTTAGAATCTCGTTAATCGAAATAAAAAATAGTATTTTATGTATATTAGAGATATTAATTATTGATTATATCATACTAAAAGAGTTTTTTGTATAATGATAAATTATTAATCCTAGGAATAGAAGACCTTACAGTAGCTGTGAATCGGAAATAAGATTCGAGGCGAATTTCCCTCAAGACGGCCTAGCTTGTGACGAGAAGTTAAACGTCATGAATAATCTCTATATAACCAGAGTGTTACAGCTTTCACCTTCGACATCAATGACAAACGCTGGTCTTAAGATATTTTTATGCTGAATTTTTTGCACCATTCTCATTTTTCTTTCTTTCTTCCTCTTCTTTTTGTTTGTTTGATTTTTGTTACAGTTTAACGTACTCATAACAATGAAAGTCTAAATAGAACGATGAAAGAATGTTTTTTTGAAATCAGTGCCAGTGCATAAATGATCCTGGAGTCCACGACTCTTAAAGTTATCTCCATTGATCTCTTCAGGGTTAAGAAATACTTAGAAAATTTGCCTTGTGGCATCGAATTTGAGACCTCCAGGTTTGCAGGCAGACACACTGACCGCAAGGGAGTCTCATAGTAATGAAATGTTGGTCATGTCAGAATTTCATGCATGTGTAACGAAAATAACTTTCTGTATTCCACAATTAGAAAGAAAAAAAATCCCTCTAAACTCCCTGGTGCACTTCCTGTTTCATTATCCCCAAGGAATATTTCCTTACTTCCTTAACAGAGTCTTCTCATTTAGCATTACAGACCGGGGTGATTCTTGGCCTGCCGCGGCGACCACTGCTTCCTCTAGCTCCGTCTTTCAACTTTATTGATAGAGGGCAGTAATGCAGGGGGGACATGTGATCATCATGCCGGCATCCCGCCGGTCGCCTATCAAGCGGCTTTCGTGATAAAAGAACGCCACCTCTCCACCAGGTAGCTTCCCAATTGCCCTCACGACATTGGGTGAGCCCAGTTCTAGACCCCCCTAACTTGAAAATTTCCTAAGCAAGTACCGGGAATCGAACCTGGGCTTCCGGCCAGCAGCCAGAAACACTAACCAATAGACTAAGAGGTGGCCTCCTTAAGAGAGTAATTGAAGCAAAAGAGGAGAGCAAATGGAAAAGAAAAGGCTCCACATAAGGAAACAAAAGGAAGCAACGTCACTTAAGTGAAATACTACCCAAAGTTGACTTCCATCCTTGCATAGAATTGCATTGGGTTGCATTAATAGGGTCCTAAAAGGCATTTTCTATACTTCAGCCATACTTAAGGACTGGCCGCTTGTGCCTACGCTCTCAATTGGGGCACCTCCCGGGCGGCGAAGATCCAGGGGCAGTAACACAATCCCTAGCATAATTTCTTCCCGACATATCGGCGCCGGCCGGCCCCTCCCTTCTTCAAGGAGTTCGGAACGCTTTCACATTACATGCCGGGATGGAAACCTTTCCAAAGCGGAAGCTACCGCCATACCGCACAAATCCATCTTGCATAAAATGAGGTAAAATGGGAGAGCGTAAAATTTGTATAGATGAAATATTCATTCCAGCATTCGCCTAAATGACCAGAGAAAACACGAAAAAAAAAAAAAAAAAACCAAGGTCAGAAAGGTCGGCCACAAGGGTCCGAGATCTCGCGAACGAGAGTCTTAAATGTGGCCAACTTTTCATTAACTCGAAACTTCTAATGGTATGTACAGTATTTGGAACTTGTGAATGAAAACTAAAAGCAAGCCTGCGGTGTTTTAAAGCGACTATATTTACTTTTCTGGAAAATATGAGAGCCCCAAACTATACTGGGCTCGTGTAAATGATTTGAAACACCTTTATTGTCTGTCTGAGTGTCTGTAATTTTCTTGAACTCAAATTTGATTGGTTTAGTAAATGACATCGTGGTATTAAGGACATAGAGAAGAAGCATAAATTAAAATTGGAAATATGATGGGCTTTTGGAGGTTGCATATATAAACGTTCAAAGTAGATAACGAAATCATAAAAATGAGATGGGCATCGTAATCTAAATGTTTTGTCAGTTAACGCAACGAAGAAAATTTTAGTTCTCCCAGAATGTGAGCGAAATGCTGAAGTAATAACCGGTGTATGATATGGTTTAACGGAATAAGTAAAATTAACATGTAAGCTATTTTTCGCTCTGTATATGCGGTTCCATTATTCGTGAATAACTTTCATACTTCTTGAGTTATCCAAAGGGTGCAGTTATTGGTCTCTGTTATTATCATCATTAAATTATCCCATATTTAATGTGCTGCGGCATCTGAGCAAAGGCGATGGGGATAGTTTGGCAAGTGAATATTTTAAATTTTATTATTATTCTTATTAGTGTTCTGTATAGCATCAATATTTGCTTTTTAGATAATCCCTCACATATGAGGGCAAATTAAATTAAATATAAAACTTTTTGTATGCTTTTGAGCAGTATAGAGTGAGACATGCCTTTTGAGATGTTACGCGTGGGGGTTTCAAGAGTAGGACATGGGGGGGGGGGACCTGTTCACCTCACACAGCTCTTTCATTTGTCGGTAGCATAATATCTAACACACGTGTGTTTGCAATGTGTTATTGTCAAGTTTTGGACGCGAATACTGTAAAACTGGCCGAATTTCTGCAAATAGTTTGGGGATAAGACGCTGTAGTAACACACAAGTGTAATAATGGCACTAAGGTTTGACGGGTGGACGAGAAACGGTGGAAAATGAAAATTACCAACGTTGATCTTGGACGAGCATAATGAAAAAAAAACATTCGAGTGGTTCGGGATCTTTTTAGTGCTACGGCACTTCTGTGATTGGAATAAGATATTAAAGTGTTCAATTATCGTTTATTATCCTCTGGGTTGTTTCCTTTAAGTCTCACTTGTGAGAGTGTTAGAGACTATTTTCTCCTTACAGGGATCAAGCAGAAATGCACCGGTAATGAAACGTGGGTATGTCCGGAGTCAAAGCAAAGTGGAGGTGCCTTCATGGATGTCGAGCAGTCAACACAGCTTCTGGTTGAGGGAAATCCTGCTTATCAGCCATTGATTGATCCATTTGGTTTATTTGCGGACGCTCTTTAACATCTCAAGTCATCAGCGTCCCATTCAATTCAGGGCGTGAAACGGCCGACAAATTTTGCTCAGAAGTTTCTTCCTTCAGTCTTGAGGTTCCTTTTCGTGCCATCAATCTACGACATGGGATCCTCAACTTTACTTGCCTTCCGAAGGAAGCCATATTTAGTATTTTACGCCAAAAAATACATCGCACCTGGCCGGGGTTGAACACACGATCTTGGGTCTAAGAGGCAAGTATGGTTACCACTAGAGCACCAGGATTAACCTTATCGGCGAGAATGTCGACAACCCATTCGAGAAGATATTTTCCTCCAAAATGACACCTGTCCGCATGCAAGTGTTTGTCAAAAATAGAGAAACAATCCACTGGACAGCATTGGAAACCCTCTTTATAATCCACTCCTTGCTAAATCCACGTGTTTGGACAGTTAAAATAGTTGAGAAGTCAGCGATTGGACAGCGACGAATTGTGGAAGCATTCATGCGCAATGTCTTCGATAAGAACCTTCCGATTCATTGAGAAAAGTCGGGAAATAGTGTAGAAAAATCACGTGTATGCCCATTTGTATTAAATTTTGTTCCAATAAATGTAAACATCAAAGAAATTTGTAAAGATCAAGAAATTTTCATGCAAATAAGAATGAATTTCAATCCTAAAAGCGGTGTAATTAATACCACGTTTGCAGTTGAAAGTTCGAGATCATTAAGAGAGAGATGGGTGTGGTGCATAACTAGTTTTTTGATTTTCATTTTGTATTACGGTTCACAGACTAGAGATGCGATAGTTACCCGCGCCATCCATTTTCATTACGCTTCCATTATCCAGAGCAAAATGGAAGCTCTCCCATGTGCCATAGAATTTTGCTGTTTGTGCAGTTCTTCGCTTTTGATTGGTGAAAAAACAAACACTACGATTTCGCATCGAAGTTCATCGATGTGTTATTAATTTGATATATAGAAGCAGAGCGGTCTTATTTGTCTATATGCATTTCATTTAACTCTCCATTTGGTTACAGTTGAAATGGTATTCTACCCCCTCTCCTAAATTCATAACAATCAAATGTCAATTATAGGAAAACGATTAACAAATGCGACCTGATTATGATCGTATATCAAAAACCCAACAAAAGTTGTCTACTTATTATGTAAAAAAGAACAGCTATGTTGTCTTCAGTAATTACGCATAAATATAAGAGGAAGAAAGGCATGAGTATAACAAAGCGAGACAGAGAAAGAGGGTAATAAAGTAATTAAGCAACAGAGAAGAAATAAAACGAATGGGAGAAAGAAGGAAAAGAAAGAAGAGTTTAAGAGATATACAGAACACAAGGGCGTTATAAAAGGGGAATGGAAAATAAATTGGTACTAAGACGGAAAGAATGAAAAAACGGTTTTAAAATATGGGAAAAGAAAATTAGGAAGATAAATTATATACAAGAAATTAAAAAAGAAGTAAAGTCAGAAATACAAAGTAGAAAGACCGCCTCCCTGGTCTGGTGGTAGCATTAGCGGCTATTAATCCGTAGGTTCTGGGTTCGAATCCCGATCAGGTCAAGCTGTGGCAACGTTTTTTTCGGAGCTTTTCTTGCCCTGAGAAGGTTTTTTTTTTTTTTTTTTTTTTTTGAGTAGTGTTTAACGCCCGTTTTTACTACTGAGGCACCACAGGCGGTGGACACTGATGATACATGAAATGAAATGATAAATTGGGAAAGGATATTTTTTTTTTAAGGAAGGAAGCGTTCCAGGCCTAAGTTTTAGGTACCTCCCCGGCATTTGCCAGTTATGAAGACTGAGGAAAACCTGGAAAAAACCCCAGTCAGGGAGGACGGTCCTGGCGGGATTCGAACCGCAGACCTCCCGCTCACGAGTCCGTGCCTTAACGACCTCGGCCACCCGTGGCGGTCCCCCTGAGAAGGTGAATACCTGATAGCTTTAAGGCGCCAGGGAGTCGTCCAAGCTCATTTGCGTCATTATTAATTCATTTCATTCATTCTTATAGGTTTATACCTACATTATTCACATTCACAATCTACAGACCAATGCGTCAAAGCGACAAAAAATAAAATATATAAAGGAAAATAGATAATAGGAAACAAATCCCTTTCCCTGCCGGTGTGAGAGAAAACTGCTGTATTGACTGAACCATTGATTTAGTTTTATATCGGAAATATCAGGTCTGCAATTTTCTGATGGTCGACGCGGCAATAGCGGACTACATCGGACGATAAACCATCGCTCTAGGTTAATTGGATATACGAGTTGTGGTGGGCGGACGGAGTTTGCCGAACTGCTACGTTGGCCTTGAGTCTTACGGCACCCAGTCAGTGGCACATGAACAACGAAAGAAGCAGCAACTTGTCTAATCGTAAGTAAAGCCTACTAAGAATACGAAATGGCAAATACTAGACTGATTAATTCTATTCTATAATTTACATTTATTTGGAGAAAACCCAGCTAATCGAATTCCCAGTTGTAAAGTGATTCAAGGCATTAAGAACTTTAAGGGCAATTGCATAAACAGATACCACTAACATATGGAAAATAAATTAAGACATTTCCAGTATCTCCTTGCGTGACATGTGTGAGTACATAACTTTTTAAGTGCATTAGAATTTATTAGACGGGTTCTACCACCGAATCTCGTGTTGATCAGCCCTCCCGCCCAACTGTAGTGTACACCGATTGGCCGATGGTTATCAGATCATTGAATGACCGTGCATACAGCTATAAATATCAGAAAGATATTGAGGTAATTGTTCTAGTATGCCTGGCATTGAACCGTATGATGGAAGCCTGAAATCATTGTTGCCACTGAGTTTTTCATTAAAAAGTACAGTGAGATTATTTGAGTTGCTAGCCGGTAGAGCGCCGCTGCGCACTGGGAGAAGTGTTCAGGTAGTCCGTAACTCAAGATAACCTCAGTATGTAAAGATAAAGCATAGAGCGTTTGGATGAGTTATACAGGCATCGACCATCGCGCGGCATTTGATTGCACGGTAGAGAGAGGTGTTTTCTTTGTTTAGCAAACAAGGG
This sequence comes from Metallyticus violacea, assembly GCA_030762175.1. NCBI lineage: Eukaryota > Metazoa > Arthropoda > Insecta > Mantodea > Metallyticidae > Metallyticus > Metallyticus violacea. The sequence goes on along the minus strand of CM060843.1, from coordinate 86,163,522 downwards.
CAAAGGACTACTGTGTAGGAAATGCAGAATTGAGCATACGTTGTTACTCAGCATATATTTTCTGTTTCTGTATTATTATTGTTATTATTAATTTATAAATTTTTGTTAATGATCAGGCCCCGCGACCTAAAGATCGATAACTCGGCCAAATGAGCTCAGGGGACTTTGTGGTTTGTTTCCCAGGTATTCATCTAAAGCATTGAGAGCAAAAACCCCTGAAAAAAACATCAGGAAACTAGCCCAACTGGGAATCGAACCCGGGTCGGCCACGTGGGAGAAACGAAAACGCTACTGCTAGACTATAACGGTGGTAGTATCTGACATAGTTTGAAAAATCCTCCGGATTAAAAGTTGTAAGCCAGCAAATTATACTTTTATCTAATCAATACATTTCGGTAAACGGGAAGCTTTGGGAATGAGAGGCGAAGGGTACATATAGAAGTTCTAAACAAGGAGGCATTAATAATCGTATGGAAATATGTACAAAAAGTGGACACACTAGTATTATAGTTAGGTGATTTTATTTATAAACTTGTAAGACGGCGCTAATGGCCACTGTATTGAGCGCTTTTAAGCCACGCCATAAATTAAGAAAAACAGGTTTATATAATAATGTCTGCAACTCGTAACTAGTGGCGTGTTCACTGCATGTGAAACGGCCGCGCAAATATATCTCCTTATACAAAAGATCTTTGTAATACTTTAAACAGTTTTAGGTAATAGGTAATTTGTAAAAAAAAAAAAAAAAAAAAAAAAAAAAAAAAAAAAAAAAAAAAAAATTTGGCACACATTCACCAAGTAAATTACAGTATACTGGGCTTTCATTTCAAAACTTGCCAGTTGAATAACTAACTAAATAAAATAAATTTAATTAAAACAAAAGCAGGTGGTAGAAGTTTAAAATCAACTTGATTACATTTTGGTTTCACTCTATTTTGGGCGACACCCCTACTAAATACTTTTCAGATTTTAAGGAGATTCAATTGTTATCATTGTCACATCTTTTGTTTTCTGTCGATACCTAACAACCTGGATCATTGTTATTATTGTTTAAATCTGGACGAAGTAAAACTACAAAAACCGTTAAAAATTTAATACAGTAAATACATTTAGGTAATAAATTGTTTCAGTAAATTGTCTGTAAACTTGTGGCTTGGTGGTATTATAGCGAACTTCTGAGGCTGGGACTCTTCAAGAACTCATTTGCGCCATAACTAATTAATTTAATTCTTTGATAACTATTATACTTACACCAACAGTATGCGTTTACAATTTACAGATGTCGCGAAATAACCAGTGCAGTCAAGGCAGCAATAAATAAAACATTATTCAAACAGTAATAACAACTTGGATGACCGAATTCTCATTGTTAAATATGAAGACAAAAAGACTCAAAATGAAAATGGAGAAAATAAAAATAGATTCCTATTAAAAATATATAACCAATCCACTAAAAACTTAATTATTGTGTTTGAAAAAAAATATATATATATATATATATTCATCTATATAATTAGGGTTATATATGTATTTAAATTATGTCTACGTTTATTTTATACAAAATATTTATTAATAAAACTTTAGAGAATAGTTATTGTGCAGTTAACTACTTATGAAAAGCAAGGAAAATATAATACTAAAAATTAAATCATTAAATGACAAAAAAGTCAGCACAAAAGGTAAATTTAGTATTACTTTGTAGGTATTAGGTCCCAGATCCACAACTTCAAAATTAATTTCTTCCTTTTCTGAACGCACTGGCTAGGACATTGCTGTTCAGATATTTTGAATGCATGAATGATAACATAGTCCTAAAGTTAGTTAAATGTTATACTTGTCTTCTTGCCATGGAAGAACTCTAGTAGTTCGAAATATAGCGATTTCAAGTGTGACTTTATCTTAGTGTTTTATCCTTATCTACTTTTATAATTACTGTTAATTTGTTTAATTTGTTTGTAATTAATTACGAAAGAATACTTCCATGCGTGCACGGAAAACAGAAAGAGCAGGCTGTGAATACTACGAAAAGAAATTACATTCACACCTATCTGCTTCGATTTACTAGCTGTCTGTTAGCAAGGAGTCCGCAACAGGTAATTACAAACACATACAAATTACGAAAAGGAAGATATTTCAGATTTTTAAAACATTCGCACCGAGCCCGGACAAAAGATGACATCTGGTAACACTAATAACAAAACTACAGGTTGTCAGACAACAATAGAAGACTAAAAATATAATAATATTTCAATCCTTTTAAAAATGTAATAATTATAAGGACTATTTGAAATTACAAAATGGTGGTGGTTAGGCGTAAAGGGGCGAAATCTAAATTGTAACCAACATTGGTTTCAAATTTCACCCTCAATGCCTAATTAACGCTTTTTAAATTTAAATAGTAGTTATTCAGAGGGTTAGGTTCTGAAATGAAAGTTGCGAGCATGGTTCATGTGCATTATACAAAAAATAAATAAATAAAATTTAGCAGCTTTAAGATTCGCAGGTCTTCTAAGAAGTGGATTTGGTTACCAAGTTACAAATACTAACTTTATAATTAGTATGTCCTTTTCCTCATAATATGAATTAAAATGTCATTATGTGTTGTTTATTTTTACACTTCCACAGTGAACCACCTCTCTGCTGTGTATAGTAACAGGCAGTCCTTGTTCTTTATTTTGAATATTAATAGCAAACATAATCAATTAATTTGAAAATAAGATAAAAGACATGCCACTTTAAAGGGAGGTCTGTTTGTAATAAAAGTACCTCTTTTGCAATCTTAGGGATTAAACTTACGGAAATCCCCAGTAATTAAGGGAACCGACCTCAGGAAATAATAGATTCTAACTTCTTGAATAATTTCACTTCATGTTTAATGACATGGAATGAAAATAATCTATGCAATATCAGAAATTACATAAAATATTTCTTAAAAGAAAACAGTATTTTGGATTTCTGTGCACCCTCTAATAAAATGTTCCTTGCGCTGCATTTTCAAAATTTTAGAAAAAAAAAAAAAAATGCGGTTTTACGTACCAATTGCATAATACCTAGGTGCGGACAGATTGTTTGCATAATTATTTGAACAACGTTTTATTTTAGAAAAAAAAAAAATAAGTCCTGTCCTTACTTTGTGCCATTTTGAAATGTTAGATGATCAAATATATTTTTCTTTGTGTATTTAAATTTTCTTGTGGATAATTTTATTTATCCATGTTTCAAAAACCTCTGTTGAAGCTTTCAAGTGCATTGGTTAAGTTTAGCACCGCAATGAGGAATTTGAATTTTCATATGTGCAAGAAAAAACAGTTTTGAGAAAAAGACTTTTAATATGTAAGAATATGTCTTTCTTTATTCGTGCGCAGGGCTATATAAATACTCACGTGACAGGCTTTTAAATTGGAAGTAGGAAAAAACATGAAGTTTCTGAAAGAAATGAACGAAATAGTCTGAAAAAAAATTTTAAGAAACTATTTTTGTACATTTTTCATATGTCTGTCCCCATATGCTTTAGGAACTGATTCAATGAATACAAAATATCGTTCATGAAGGACGTTGCCAGAGGAAAGTTGCATCACAGCACACCTCCATGCTTCAGTTCCCTGCGAAAGCGAACTCAGGATGTGGAAAGAAAGTTTCCCGGGGCCACTTGTGCCTAATTTCCTTTTTTTCCTTCTTCTTCTTCCCTCGTTTTCGTAAAATGAATATGATTGCACAGTTGCACCTCGCGGTGAATTCGGGACGTCGTCACTGAATTTATTAATGCCCGCGGAGCATCATTAGCGCGCTCTGGCGGTATCCGCTGCAACTTGTTTCAAGCTACCCCATCTCCGCCTACGTTGTGATTAGTTGCACAGTGAAAAGAAAGTTTCTGCTTTCATAAAGGCTGTGTACACCATAGGAAGTCAGTGTGGGCGCGTCGAAACCTATGGAGGCGTTCGTAAGATGAACACTGCTCTTCAACTGAATTACATCTGAATCTTGCTACATTAGTGAGAGTCGTGGACATGTTTGTTAAGAAAAATCAAAGAGGTATCTCTAGTTGAAGAGTGAATATGTTTACTTAACAGCAAGTATACAGTCTATACAGTAAGAAAACAAACATGTTTATATTCCATACAGTTTTAATGCGAAATCTACTGCCCATTGCATTAGAGCAAAACATAATATGTTAAATTTTCAAGGATAATTTTAGATCTGAACTTTTACCCTTTATTCTTACGACATTACACGATATCATTATAAAATACTTCTTTCAAACAGAAGCTATAAACAAAGACAGATTAGTTATACTGCACATGTTGGATAATTACAGGGTAATAACCATGTATAGATTGGAGAACCATTCATCTTACAGTATACTTAGTGTTTATTAAACATATGCCTTTATGAATACTAGGCTCTGCGTTCTGAAGATATGCAACGATCACTTGTAAATCTATTACAATTATACTTTAGGAACTGGTTTGAAATACAGTTGTACATCAGTTTAACGTCCGTCACAACAACGAAGATCTAAATACACAATGCATTAATGTTTTTAATGAAATGAGTTAGTAAATGAACCCGGAGCTCACAAAGTTTATAGTTATCTGGCATTCATCTTTTCAGGATAAGGAAAAACCCCACCCAGGCAACTAGTTTTATGGAATTCGTACCCCAAACCCTCCGGATTTGCAGTCAGACACCTGACACCAGAGACGGCCAGTATAATAAAGATTCAATATGTATCCTTGGTGGATAAATAAAAAAAAAGTAAAATAGTATATATACATAGTCATCTCTTGAACGCAAAACTCTACTGAATCCTGTGTAAGTCCTGGTGGTGTAGTGGTAAACATACTTACATCCTAAACCCAAGATTGCGGGTTCAAACTCGGCCAGGATCGATGGATTTTTTCGGACGTAAAAATCCTAAGTATGGCTTCCTTCTGAAGGGAAGTAAAGCCATGGGTCACGTATCGTACATTTACGGCACGAAAAAGAACCTCAAGCCTGAAGGAAGAGGCTTCTGAGCAAAATTTGTCGGCCGTTTCACGCCTTAAATTGAATGGGACGCTGATGACCTGAGATGTTAAAGAGCGCCCGCAAATAAACCAAATCAAAAATCTAAGTCCTACTCGATACAGCGCGCGGTTCACAAGATATCCAGCAGAGCTGTGTGCAGTCCGCCACGAGTGGCCGAGGTCGTTAAGACACACTGGTAGCTATTTGTGCGATGTCTGTTGTCTGAGATAATCGGTTTATTAATACTATAGGCATTTTGTCCTTCAAAGTTTTCCCAGGATCTTGCGTTGCAATTTTCTTTGGCATATTTGAATTTTGTACTTTTGCTTTTCTGTTAATGACCATTTCTGACACCTATATAATAATACAGGGTATACACAGGTTTCGAGGTCTGGAATCTGATTCTCTTGGTTGGTGTTTGGTCTAACAATATAAACTTAAGATGATAGAATGTATCAGATAACTCCCAACGACACTAGAGCATATGAAACAACATATTACCGCGGCGTGTGTGGCAATATCTGTAGAAACACTACAATCTGTACAACGCTCGCTTGTTCACCATCTCCGTATTGATGCAAACGGTGTTCACTTTGAACACCTGCTGAAGTAACACAGTTTCATCAAATAAGACGTTACTGATAATTTTTGAGAGCGGTTTCTGTGCTGGATATAATTTTCAAACATTACGTTTCTTTGAGCTATAGGTAACTTGTTTAGGAAAGTAAAATCAAATCTATTATCACAAATTGGACCTCTAGTTCGCTATAGAAATATATATGTTACATTTAAAAAAATGTAAATTTGACTTAAAAGTTTTATTTTTTTCTTTTTTTCCCCCTGGATTGTGCATACGCTTCCATTGTGTAAGCCCTGACGTAGGTCGTTCATTGCGCAACTCAAATAGATAATAAACAATATGCGAATGAGGAGATATTACATCTTTAAAACATCTGTTTTAAAACGTTAAATTACCTTTTATAAGTAATAAAAATATATCTGTGTTTAGAGTCACTAAGTATATGAATTGCTAATTCTATTCATAGTGTTAATAAAAAAAAGTGTTAAAGTTCTAATTATTTACCGATAAACGACAATCAGTTAATTTATCGTGTAAAACACAAGTCATGTTTAAATTTAAAACCGGAGGTAGAAGCTTCCAAGAGTGACCACTCAGTCCATACTCTCTGCCCCCACGTGCCAATGATGGGGGCAATGTTCCTTGCACGTGGAGTGGCAGTATTTCGGCCCGGGTCTCTGGCGCCACTCGCCGTCACTTCCAGCAGATGTGATTTTATGTGCTCCAAGGGAGTTTCGTTGTAATACATTGGCAAACGATCTTGAGGAAGAACAAGGAAATTTAAAAATGTTCAGACTTGAGAGTGAACCAGCCATTTGGAGATGAGAATCGGTGAGGCGGTAATCTTGTATGTGTACCTCGAGCTTTAAACAAATGTCCTTCGTAACATTCCATGCTGTGTTGTATTTCTTCCAGATACTCGGATTTCAAAATGCTCATGCCAAATAGCTTCCCCTCCCTTTTGTAGGTCTTCGAATCTTTGACTGTACCACGGTTTCTATCCCTTGACTTTTTATTGCTTACACGTATAATTATATTTTAATTTGTTTCAATTTACACTCAGAAAGCTACCAAAATATTATATGCTCGGTGTTATTTTTTTTTTTTTTTTTTTTTTTGAGTAGTGTTTAACGCCCGTTTTCACTACTGAGGCACCACAGGCGGTGGACACTGATGATACATGAGATGAAATGATAAATTGGGAAAGGATATTTTTTTTAAGGAAGGAAGCGTTCCAGGCCTAAGTTTAGGTACCTCCCCGGCATTTGCCAGTTATGAAGACTGAGGAAAACCTGGAAAAAACCCCAGTCAGGGAGGACGGTCCTGGCGGGATTCGAACCGCGGACCTCCCGCTCACGAGTCCGTGCCTTAACGACCTCGGCCACCCGTGGCGGTGCTCGGTGTTATACAATATTTAAAAAATCCATCACTGTTTTTCTTCATAACTATCTGAACGTTCCCCCTGAACTTAAATGGTGAATGACAATTAGTCCTAGATAGCAACGTTCCATTCATAGTTTCGGTGACTTACAGCAGTGGATCTGGAAAGTGAAATACTAACACATACTCGCACGCACGCACACACTCACAAAATCTCAATTCTAAAGGGGATTTTTAATTACATGGTTATTATAAAGTATATTTTCGTCGCTGCCAAATGTTGAATATATTATGCAATTACTACCATATCACACCAAAGTAGGAGGAAGAAAGAACGATTTGATGGCATGATGTCACAGCTAGCGTAATTAAAAAAAAAATCTTTGTCCTCAATTTTTGAATGGTGTTTAAAACCGCCACTGGCCGAGGTCGTTAAGGCGCGGACTCGTGAGCGAGAGATCTGGGGTTCGATTCCTGCCAGGACCGTTCTCCCTGACAGGTTTTTTCCAGGTTTCCCCCAGTTCTCAAAATGGCAAATACCCGGGAGGTACCCTAAACTTAGGCCTAGAACGCTTCCTTCCTTAAAAAAATCCTTTCCCAATATATCATTTCATCTCGTGTATTATCAGTGTCCACCCTGTGATGCCTCAGTATTAAAAACGGGCGTTAAACGCCATTAAAAATAGCGTTTAGCTCCCGCTTAATACTGATGATACATTGGGAAAATATTTTTTTTTAGGAAAGGAAGCGTTCCAGGCTTAAGTTTGGAGTACCTCCCCGGCATTTGCCATTTATAAGCACTGAAAAAAAAAAAAACAGTCAGGGAAGACGGTCGAACCCCACAACTCCCGCTCACGATTTCGCGCTATAACGACCTCAGCCACGGCAGTTTTTATCCTCTATGATATGCAATAGTTACTGGGTGTGTCTCTGATAAAATATTAAGAGAGGGGGTTGTTATATATGCATTTTAGCTTTTACATTCCTATTTAAGTTGGTACTACTATATCTTCATCTCTATATAGCTGGTATTTGCCACGTTCTTGTGACTTATTATCTATTCTTTCTGACTCGAGAGAGAATAGCGTAAAAAAATCTGTTCTTTTGTGCACAGTGCAACTTTTATGTTTGTCATTTCTGCCATTGTCCCATTTGGAACGGTAAACACAAAGCATCTGCGACTGGACGCAGTGAGCTATGCTTGTCTCCAGTTATTGTTCTGAATGTCTCATCGGCGTAGCTAAGGAATATATATCTACAACGAATCGTCTTAGCGTTGGAAGAAAATAAACGGCGAAATATTGCAGTCACTTCCATAGCAATTTGTCATGTTGCGTGTACCATGCAGTCATTTCTCTGCTCCGTATATGGGTGGTTGTGTAACTTAGAAACGTTACTATATCGGTTTTTCCTAGAGTAGCAGCTATTTTTCTTTAAAAGCTCGAGTCATCTCAGGCAAATGCTTTGAATTTATTACTCTAAAATTGCTCTATAGTTCACTGTCCACAAAGCACGAAACGCTATAAGGAAATAGACTAATCTGTGAGTGCATTTTAAGAAGTTCTGCCATGAAAACAAATTCACTGAAGTGTACCAATTCATTTAGTGCCCTAAAACCATATAGGTAAATAATATTTATTTTCGAGCTTCTCACCCTGGTTAAGGTAATCTTTCGACTGTCTTTACACTCTTAAAGTGCAGTTTTAGCCAAGAAAACTATTTGGGCTGGGCTGGAAATGGTCGAGGCACAGGAGACATTCGTTACTACAGCTATGCTCACGACTGGCCGTTTGTGTCTAAACTTTCGAATTTTATATGCTGGAAGCAATTAAAACTTTGCATTGATACATCGTTTTAGCAGTTTGAACTTCCAACATCCAAAACTATATGTAATAAACGTATGTCTTCAAGCATTTTATAACTTATAAAATAAAAATGTTGTTTGGTTTTTATAATGAGACACATCAGTGTGAGAAGCAAAAATGTTTATCGTAATGTTCCTTCATTTCAGCAACATTTAAGTTTGTGTTTATAATTTTCTTTCATTCTTCACAATTCAAAGCATTCTTTTCTCAATAGCATACAGTGATTACATATTAAGAAAAACTTCATTTATATATCTTCTTCAGTTCTCAGGCACCTTAAATTTATGTATTTTCTTCCCGCCCTTTTTTTTTCTGACTAGCTTTTCTTTTACCTTAGAATACTATAATAGTTCACTAGAATTGTCGTTTTATTCACAGTTAACAGAAGTAAAGTTAAGAGATAATAGGCTTTAACTGAGATTTTAGCAATTACTTAGAAGCAGTACACTTATGTATCTATAATCCGATAATATAAGTAAAATAAATATTTTTTTTCAACGTTACAGAACTTATTTGAAACAAATATGTGACTGGTTCGAGTATACCAACTTTTGACTGCAAAAGAAGTACAATTTATGCTATTTATATCATCATGTACATATTTACGCATATTTTTAATTCTTGCATATGGAACTTTATCTATTGAACCAGTTTTAATGTAAATTTTGTAGACTTTTAGATGATTTAAGGGAATATTTTCCATTCAGTAGATCGTTTTAGCAGCAACTACATTATTATGAAAATAAAGCTTTTAAAAATATTTTTTTCTAATGATCGCCCTTCTCAATTGCATTAAAGGGATCAGAAAATATTTTTTTTTTTTTTTGTGATATAGCGAGAGTTTTTGCATATACGCATGCGTATACAAAGACAGTTCCAAACCACAACTTATTTAACAAAAATATTTAATATTCAAGACGAACTTTCATTAAATCAACAGGAAGAGAATATTAGAGGAGAAGATGAGGGCGAGGAAGAAGGGAGTGATGAAGGAGAGGAAGATACGTAAATTTATAATAGAAGGGAATACTTTTAAGGCTACAACCGGAAGAAGAGAATGGGGGAAAAGGAGAAAAAAAATTCCTGTAAGAAGTGGAAATGAAAAAATATGCAATTGCAAGAGGAATTTTGACGTGTGTAGAAGAAGGAGAAGAGAGGCAGAAGAATAAAATAACAGACAGGAGGTAGAAGAAAATAGAGAAAAAAAAAACAGGTTGCAGAAGAAGAAGAAGAAGAGATGGGGTACTAGAAGTATATAGAAGAAGAGGGTGAGGAAAGTGCTAGTTACCAACATCTCAACCGTTGGATTTCCGAGGAACATTTTTAGTTTTGGTAAATAGTTGGCTACCAGCTATTGACTATGTTTGCTGGCTTCCAGTAGATTTGCAATTTTGTTTAATTTAGTTTTTTTTTTCTAGTAGTGAAATGTTTAATTTTTATTTGAGTTATATGTTTGTTTTGTTTATACAGTTCAAGATTTAATCTGTAAAAGTATTATGTAATACGGGAAAAAAATTAGGTGCCGTGATGGAGTATTGCAGATTTTATTTTATTTTTAGTACGGTTTATATGAGGACTCTTGAAGCATTTTGAAAATTGGATGATGGTTCTGCAGTTTCGCTACCACTGAAGTAGTATCCACAAGATAACGTCCTTAATATAAATTATCAGCATTAATAGAAGAGTTTAAGGAAGTTCACTCAAACGGAATGAGCAGCATAATTTAAAGTCAGAATATACAAATTATTATGTACGTCTTTATGGATATTGACAGATGATAAAACAAAATGAATTTCTTCGTAAAAATTTTGTTTAATTGTGGCCAGTTCAGAATGTGTAGTACAAGGAAATATTAAATTATATTTAAAGTTAATTGCGAAAATGCTTTGAGCTTCTATTATATACGTACTTTATACTTACATGTATAATAAAAGTAAATCTAGCTATATATTATAAAAAATGGGTGCACAAGGAGTGTTCTAAAAGTTCTCGACTGGATCTCAAGAACACACAGATCTAAGAGAAGATTTCTTTTTTATTTTTCAATCAATACATTTAGTTCAATGACTTTCCATCTTTTTAGTACCTTCAGTAAAACAAGATTTGTCCAACCGTGAAGAAGTAAGCGTCTGTTTCTGCTTCAGCCTCAGCCTCAACATTTGATGTGAATCTTCGTCCACCCAGCCTTTTCTTCAGTTTTGGGAATAAAAAGTAATCGCTGGGAGCCAAATCCGACGAATATGGAGGATGTGGAAGCACCTGGGAGCGAAGGTCATGCAGTTCGTCAGCAACAATCCCAGACGCGTATTAAGGTGCAATGTCGCGATGAAAGACAACTTTCTATTTAGCAAGGTGTGGACATTTAGCCTGAATAGCATCCTTCAATTGGCCCAGTATTGAAGTGCAGTACTCTCCGATATTGGTTCTGCCCTTCTAAAAATGACCTACAAGCACAATACCACGATAATGTAGCCATAACTTTTTTTGCAGATGGAACCTTTTTTTGCTTTCTTTGGTGCATTTTCACTTGTTGCTACTCATGTTTGGAATGCTCTTTCGTCTGTGGCGCATAGTAATGAATCTATGTTTCATCTACTGCTATGAAAAGTCGGTGAAACTCGCTTGAATTGCGTTTAAACAAGTCTAAGCACTCTAGTGATATGTTCATTAGAATGGATTTTGGTCCATTGTTAGCAAACGTAACACCCATCGAACGGAAAGCTTTCTCATACCCAAAACGTTATGTAAAATATGGTGGACGCTCTTATCGAGGTTTACAATGTCAGCCAACTCGCGTGCCTTCAATCGGCGATCATTGAGTACGGACGGCATTGTGAATTTTTGCCACAACTTTATTGGTCGTAGCAGTTATGGGAAGTCCTGAGTACTCACCATCTTGATTGGATATACTACCATACCTAAATTCGTCGATCCATGAGGTGTAGTGACAACCATTCTTGCCTTCTAAACCCAAGATCGCCGGTTCAGTTCCGTCCAGGATCAATGGATCTGTTTTGGGCCTAAAAATACTAAGTATTGCTTCCTTTGGAAAGGAAATAAAATCGCGGGTCCCGTGTCGTACATTTACGGCACGAAAAAGAACCTCAAGCCTGAAAGAAGAGGCCTCTGAGCAAAATTTGTCGGCCGTTTCCCGCTCTGAATTGAATGGGGCGCGGATAAGAGCGCCCCTCCCCCCAAGAAAAATGCTAAAATTCAGCAGCTCACTTTTTAACCGTCGAAAACGAAGAGGAAGAATTCTTTGATGTGAAATCTAGCCTCTTCTGTGTTCTGTTGAAGTTAAACCCTTCGAAAGGAAATATTTTAACACAGCTTGTATTTCAAATTTATCCGTTTTGTAGAAAATGTTAACTCTAGATTGTTTACCTAATCGTCACAAACAAATAACTACCTTACGCGTCTGAAACTTTACAGCACGCCATTTAAAGGACGATACTTAACAATTATAATAGCAATTTGTCCATCTTCACGACATCTCTGAGTCAGGCACAGAACTTGTAGAACACTCCTCATAGCCCTTCTTAAAAGACGGTGTATTGATATTCCTAAGATTGAATTGGTACGAACTGAATAGGAATATCCAGTACTTCAGCAGTACTGAAAGGCTGACCATATGTGCCTACGTCACAATGGGAGGCAAAAATGAAGTGAAGGAAACACAGGGCGTCCAATTCAGAAACACCCCAATGCCGGCAGAGCCTTCCTCCAAGGAGTTTGAGCCCCTCAGACACCGGATAAGAACCCTAACATAAGCGCAAGCCACCGCTACACCGCATGCAACACCAGTTTACTTTGGCTGCCACTGTCGATCCTATAGCAAAACCGGGAATGAAATGGGAGAACGAAAAATTAGTGAAAAAGGAAAAATCCATCCAGCATTAGTCTAAACGATCGGAGGAAATTACGTTCAAGTGATTTGAACCTGGGAATCCAGAATAGGAGGTCCAAGCACTTTCGCCAGAGCCACCCCACTCAGTTGTTCCTACAGTAATAATATGTTTTATTAGCTTCAAATGGTCCAGCGTATATTCGCTTTCTCTTTTATTGATATTGATAATTAGATAGTCTAACTGTATTAAAAAGTAAACATTACAGAAACAATAACTACACAATTTACTGACGTCACAAAGTACTACACCATGTTCTCTGTCCTTAAATTTCTCATAAAAGACCATCATTGTGCCGAGAGCGGTTTTATAACTTTATATATGCAAACGTTGTTATCTAAAACTCTTAAAGGTTTTCGCTATGACACATTTTAAACTCCTGTCTCTTTCTGTGTACCAGTCGCTTTGTATTTTTGTTGTATTATAACTGTTCGGAGATCCAAGGAGAAGAGAATTCAGACTGCATGATGCTCAGAACTGCATTGGCAATAAAGACACAACCCCCTTCTGCCTCGGACGAGCTGTCACATAAATAAAGTCGCATTTGTTCGAAAGGGGCATCACTCAGCCGGCTCCATTGCAGTTCATCTCCGTTTGGCAGCATCGCTTCCCCTACTCGCCTTAATTACCCCCAAATAGTCCCCTGTGTGTAGCAGCACTCCCTTAGGACCTGGTCTGTGGACGTGGGTTTGAGGTCAAAATGCATTGCCTTAACATCTGCAAAATGGCTCTGCTAGCTTGTTTTCTTTTCCACATGTCAAGTTATTGAAACTGGTTGTGTGATAAATGTGGAAAACTGGGAACATAAAACATGCTACAATCATATTTAACTTTCACTATTCTATTGCCTGAGAATAACTCATCCAAAGGAATAAACCGGCTGCATTATTAAAAATAAAAAGTTCTTGTATTCAAAGGTAAGTTTAGTTAGAAAGCAAGTGAAGGGTTAACTCTGGAAGGTATGATACTGCTCTAGTTTTTTTATCGTTGCTCTATGATAATTTTTTTCATACAGGACATTTTTGAGAATACTACTGGAATGCTTTCACTGTTTCACTTGTCAAGGCCTATCTGTTTGTCACAGAAACATATGCACATGTTGCTCTGGTTTCGTACAATTGGAAATTAATTTAAATGCGGTGCGGAATTCTGTAAGACCGCAGCTGGCTAGCGATTCCGAAATGTTCGCCAGATCTTCCCTTGGGAACGTAGAGCTGGGGTAGAAATAATGGATATGCCCCATCTTGGTAAGACAGAAGGAAAGAAAGCGTCATGAAGACTGGTTGTCATGACGACGCGTCTAAAGCAATTCCATCAGCATCACTACTATTTATCACTTTCCTGTCTGTGCAGACTTTGGTAGGGTGCCGGCCAACAGGATAGTCTCTTTCACATAAGTTCTATTGACTGTTTCAACAACTAGTATGCCGATAATACTTCCTTATTAATAATTAGAAATATTGTAAAGAAAATTTACTAAGAATATTGTGGATATTATTGACGCTGCAACATCTGGTGCGATTGTTTTATATTATTAATAATGTAGTTTTTAAATTAAACACGTCAAATATTACCAGTGCTAAATTGTCTCGGTATTATAACGCTATTGACGAACTATTCTGTAAACTATCTTAAAAACATTCTTTCATTTCGTCGAATAAAACCAAGAACCGGTGTCTAAGAACCTTTTAATTCGTGTGTACTATTCATTTTTTCATTGCCATTTTGCATTTTATCAGGCTCTGGAGAAATTATACAAAAAAACTTAAATAATTATATTACAAAATAGGGCAATTTCCAAAATACCTACAATCACGATTTTACTATATATTGCATGTTTTTTTAATGTTAAACTAAATGTTAAGAATTATTCATTGTGAGAACAATATCACCGCCACAATACAGAAATGTAAAATATTAATATTCTTAAAGACAGATCAGATAAAACAAAACAAAAACCGTTTTAACAAATGCAATTAATTATTCCAAGGTTATAACTTCAAGGCCCGGTTGATGCTTAAGTCTTAGCTTAATTAAAAGTTCTTTCTGCTTCTCTCCTTGAGTTTTAGTTACGCTATAACCTTTTGCTTTGGTAAGCTGGACATTATTTGATTCAGCTGAAGGTGGCAATGCATGGGCATCGCAGTTATTTCAACATTAATCTTTTTTATTGTTTACGATTTTGCTAAGTTAATAAAATAAGGGTATTAATATAATAGAATAATGCTTATTTCGGAAGTGAGCGAAAAAAAAAAAAAGACAGCAAATTTTGCTACTCTATAGAATTTCTGTCTATTTTTAATTCTCTCTTCATATGTTGAAGGAAATTTTTTAAATATTTCTCTCATGATGCGAAACCTTTTCCACTCTGCTCGCTGTTGATTTTGATATGCCGTAGAAATCGTCTGCTGTTATCAGCATACAGCCTGTTGCGTATACCTCAAAGTTAGAAGAAATATTGTTTCCGCCGATAAAACCTTGTTCCTGAAATTTTAATAATTAAAATCGTTATTAAATATTATCAATTATTTTCTAAAATAAATTATAACTATATGATTTATGCATTGCTAATAATATTACCAGCCTATTGCATGTTTTATTTCATCTCCAATGATTTCCTATATCGTTTGCTGACTGCTTACTTAACCTAAGTTTCTTGTAGAATTCAGAATAGCTCCATAAATTAAAATAATCTGAACGTGTTCTAAATGTCCCTGGTCTCCTTATCCTTTCAATTTGAGGTAGAATAAACTGAATTTGTTCGTCACTTATATCTTCTTCAGAAAACATTCTGACACAGAATAACCTAGCTTAAAACATGTTCCTCCTCAGCTTAAGTCAAGAGTCAATTGAGCGAAGTTTATCATTCAATTTGTACACTGTAAAACGCATATGTAGTTAAGTTCCAGCTTAAGCCTGAACTGTAAGACTGAGCCTTAACAATAGAAATGAGTTTGAAACTGTATAATAAAATCATGAACGATTATTTTAAAAGTAATGCTATATAAACACTGATGACTTTTTGGTTATTGAATGCAGAATTGTGTAATTTCTGACTGTATCCACTGTGATAAGATATAATGGGAAAAATAAACTGAATTTGAATCGAAATTGGCCGGGCTATTTTATTCGCGGCACTTCAGTTCCAAGATTTGAAGGCCTATTCGAAATTATTAGGCTTCCAGTATCTACTTTTTTTCAAAGAAGGGTTGAATAGATGTCACTTGAATTTTTGGATCATTTGAAAGCTAAAGTTTGTGCAATCTCTTTGGTCCCCCTTATTTTTCCCGAGTTAGATGAACGTTTTTTCTTACAGTGCATAATTGTGCCGAATATACCTAACTATAGAAGTGTACATAAATTTAAATCCATCGTTAATTGAGTAGTTCATTATAAATAATTCTAAAAATGACCTATAATGACTGCTGTTTGCTTTTACGTAGCCCTTTTCATAAATAGAAGCTATTTACTATCTCTGGATGATGTACTGTTGAATAGTGGCCGAAAGCGAACTACCTTGTTCATGAATCATTTTCGGGCTTTCGTTTCGTTTACCTTGCCAAAAGTTGTTTCGGTTGGTATCCTTTTTCCCTCAAATCATTAATGAGCAATGCACATTTTCCCCACACAATTTAGATTTTGTACAAAACATAAATCTTCTGAACAATTAATTTAATTTCAGTTATCTTTTTTTGTTCACAAAGAAAGTTACGGTAAATTCGGGACTTGACAGTTTTGATTCTAATGCTCCTGTTTTTCGATGATCTTCAATTTCGCCCAAATCCTCAAAAGATTATCAGCATAAGGCTGATATTTTTAGAGCGCAAAAATGCTAAGTATGACCTCCTTCGGAAGGGAAGTAAAACGTTGGTTCCGTGTCGTAGATTTACGGTACATAAAAGAACCCCAAGTAGAAGATTGAAGAATTGAAGATTTCAGTTCTTGAAAACACTACACCGGAGTTGATCAGTGTTTAGCTGTATGGTTCTACCGGAAACATACTCACCACTGGCTGCTAAAACAACTGTCTACATAAAGCATCAATCAAAACCTATAAGGGTATTTACTTTAAAGGACTGTGCTTTCAGAAGGCATTGCTGATAATGGCGGTAAGAAATGTTCGTAAATTTTAATATGAAATTGTCTATAATTAAGGCGTTGGTTTGACTCTCCTGAATGTATTTACCCTTCTCCACATTAAATGAAAGTGAACGGTGTCCTGACCATTGAAGCGTACAGTTATCAAATTTGTGCTGTTCCCATTGAGAATAATCTGAAAGGGCCGCTTCCGTTTCCGGTGCTGCAGCACGCCCTGGATGTCCCGCATCTACGGAATTCATAGTGTACATTTGTGTATTGAAAATCACCGTAATCAATTGATTCGATTCTTTAATTTCTCAAGTTGGCTGTTGGCATGCTGTAAGGAATTGTATACGTCATGATCGGTTACCTTTCTCAGTTTATGTCATGTGGAATAATACATTTGCGATCTTTTTAATTCGAAACACTTTTAATAAACGCTTTGACTACCCAAATGGTGTTTCAAAATGAGCATAAAGACATAAGATGGCAAGATCCTTTCAGTACATTTAAATGCGTCAGTCCTGGTGGCCTAGTGGTAATCATACTTGCCTGGTAAACCCAAGATCGCGGGTTCATTTCCGGCTAGGGTCGATAGAATTTTTCGGGCATAAAAGTTCTAAGTATGACTTCCTCTGGAAGGGAAGTAAAGCAGTTGGTCCCTTGTCGCAGATTTACGGTTCACGCCCTGAACTGAATGGGACGCTGATGAACTGCGATGTTAAAGAGCGTCCGTAAATAAATCAAATCAACAATTTGTAAATTCACGACTAAGGCAATGATACAGTTTGTTACGTCTCTTTTCAACATATAGGTATTTGTGTAAGGAAGTGAGATTGTGGAAAAAACGGATAAATAAATGTTAGTGACGGGATTTATAAAAACATCTATATTAGTGAACGATCAAGTTCTTACTTTGGAGACAAAGAAGGTTATTCATGAATGGAATAAAATTATCAACCGCTATAATTTCAGGATCT
Organism: Metallyticus violacea; assembly: GCA_030762175.1. Lineage (NCBI taxonomy): Eukaryota > Metazoa > Arthropoda > Insecta > Mantodea > Metallyticidae > Metallyticus > Metallyticus violacea. The sequence goes on along the minus strand of CM060843.1, from coordinate 86,145,725 downwards.
CAATAGAAATATCTAAAAGTGTGACTTTCTGAGGTAAGGGGTCATTGATGCCAAAATTAAATTAGGGATAAAATTAAAGAACGAGTATTCATTTTATTTTTTGAGCAGCCGTGTATCATGTCTGGAGGAGAAAATTGAAATAAAAATATTTGATCAAATCTGTAGCATTATTAGAAGGAATTTAAACTTAAAACTGAAACCCAGTTCAAATTCTTTAACTAGCGGAAACTGGACACCCGTTGAGAAGACAAAGCAAAATTAGTCACAGGAAATGAGATTTCTAAGAATAGTAAGAACAGTGACGGACAGGAAATGATAAAAAATTAAATATAGGGTGATTAAAAATAACTTAGTTTGTATAACTATATTTCCTGAACTATGTATTGTATGTTAATAATCTGCATATCACAAAAAAGAATGTTCTTAAAGTTTCATATACAATGAGATTATTTGAGTTGTAGACCGCAGATGTTTATTGAGGAAGTGTATCCACCGCAACGGGAAAAGTGGAGATAGAGTTGCTAGTATTTTTGTGTTCAATAAAAGAATAATAATAAACACTAATCTGTGTTATAAAAGCTGTTGAAAATGATGCCCCTCAGCGGCAAAACATTGCCAGCATCTGCGTAGAAAATTCCTGTATCTTATCTAACATTTTATTTATAAGAACATGACGGTTTGGAACACGTTTCTTACTAGAAGCTCTGCCTTTCTTCAATTTTTAACAAGTTGACGATCAGTTTCCCTACCAGGAACGTCAGCGAGAATATTTTCTTATGAATCGCCATATTCTACAAGAATGCGTTTTAACATACGTATCACAAAAATCTGTTGTTCAAGTCTTTAGTGGCATAACTAACGAAGAACAGTTACAGCTTGCAACAATGAAAGCATCGAGTAACACATGAAGGACAAAGCCCCCCTCAAACGAACTACCAGCTTCTACCTGCACATGAATTTTACTGACTCGAAGACTGGCTTTTCCTAGTATATAACAGCGCTCCATTAGCTCATAATTCAAATAACCTTACTTTGCTGCCTTAGAACGCTTAGCCTAGCAGCAAGTGTCATTTGTGAGCAAAATAACAACTTAAGAGCACATTTTTTTTTTTTTTTTTTTTTTTTTTGCGTGCATGAATTTATTAATACTGATTCGGCATCTATGATGCAGAAGGCGGTCGTCGCCAATTCAGCACAGAATGTCTAATGAGTCCTCGACTCAGTTTTAATGAATAGACGAACCACAACTGACGCTGCTACAAGCCTTTGCACTAGGCAAGCAAAACTTGAAACTATAGAACCTCCTTTTGCAAATATTATAAAGATAACTCACATAAGATAAATATATTTTATGAAATATGGTACGAAATCGAGTCTTACTTTTTAATCACCCTGTATAAGAAAAGATTTACAAGTAGAGAGCCTACATGATATACAATTAACCTACCGATAAATATTCGCGTGCCTTAAATGGTGTGTCATTTTAAAATATAAACCTAAAGGTCTAAGATGGACTTGTTAATTTAAGGAGCCTGAAGAGGATTAATTTCTAATACTTGATGATGACGATGAGGTGAGCAGGAGGCAAAAGGATCTTAAATATTTGCGTGAACATCTTCTGGTAGAAGCAAAGTTCCAGAGAAAATTTTATAACGTGCCGGCGAAAATAGCATCATAAGATTCACAACTCTTTGCGTTAAGAAAATATCGTTTCCAAGGTAACCAGTCAATCGGATCAACATATAGCATTAGATTCACGAGAAGAGCTAAGTCTTATAGCCATTTTCGCATCTTTATTTCGTTCCTCCCCAAGCACACATTTACTGTCTAGCCGGCAGTATTTCGTTCCAACGTTAAATAAATTCTTTGTGTGCCGAAAACAGTAGCCAGACAAGAGTACTTTTAAAAATCGCTTTGCTAGTAATGTATGTAGAAATAAAGCGAATGCGTTGCACAAAAAGCCTTGTTCCAGGAAATACGGATGGAAGGGGTTGTAATGTTTTTCTGCATTACCCTCCAGACCCATTTAACAAAGAATGAGCCCAAATCCATTCCCCTTCTCAGAGTTAAAACACTATTTCTACTGTTTTGTATGGCGCAGAGAAGCAAGATTGCAAGTTCTAATTCAGGTGCTCTGGCAGCTGAGCAGTGAATTTCTTGAATACGGTCTAAGGTAGAATTAAACTGTCTAGGAACCCAAACTGGAAGATTAACAGAGCCATAGTATACAGGGTGAATATGAATTCTGTCCACTAACTTTCAGAGGTTATTCAGGGATGTTCGTTGAGTGTTTTGACTCAAGTAACCCATTGTCTCAGGTGACTTATTACTTACTAATTGCATTTATTTCTTTTTTAACACAAGTACATACGCATATAGATGTAGAATTTGTTCCATAATTCGAACTAAAGAACTCAACGTAGTGTCATTTGACTGATTGTATGGTGCGCCGATGTACGTTTGACGTGACAATGACAGTTGAGATTTTGAACAGAAGCGTACAAACAAGTACGAGTTTTGACTAGGGTTATTTCATTACTTGTGCATTAATACATCCAAATACATGTTGCTTTGTTATTTATGATACAGTATCTACAATACATACGCCAAAAGGCGCAAAGCAGAGCTCGGAAGTTCAGGCTATTATTTTGGTTAAAATAGGCAAGCAAAATGAACTTAAAATTTTGAAAATAGGCAGTAATGTAATTAAAATAGGTATTTACTACAAGCGAAAACAGAGAGTAATACTACTTATATGTATATCAACTGTTATAGTCGGCCGCTTGTAAGAGATAACATTTTTCATCAAGGAAAAAGAACGTTCTACTTCCACTGAAGTGATTGGAGAATTTTTAATACAAGTTATTTCGGAAGGACTCATACCAGTTACAACAGAACGCTAACCTTTCTGGGCATCATGAAAGTGTTGATCAAGTAAAGTAGTTTTGAATAGTCCTGGTGAATGAGCAAGAGATGCGCAGTGATTTCTGTCAAGTTCATTTTCTGTTTATGCGTTTATTGTGGAATCAGGTTAGTATCTCTCCTACTTCCGTACTGAACACATTGCATAACTCTATCGCTCTCATCTTTCTAGCTTACAACTGTTTGTTACATTTATGCACCTGAGAAATTACCCCACCACAATTTTTTTTTTTCGAATTGTCTCGCGCAGATCGACATGTCATTCGCCATAACTATTCAAAACTATTCCCCCATCCTCTCTATTTCCTGGTATTCGTATGCGCGAGGTAACCGTGCGTTCCTTTCATTAATGAAGGTTCTGCTGTTTAAAGAGCTTGGGGGTTGAGGAGAAAGGTCTTGACTGCTTGAAAAGATATATATGTATAACAAGATTCTCAATAGATATTGTAGATAGAGATGAACATGCTATTTAATTTTTATAATTTTTTCACTTTTATATATTGAAATTCTTAACGTGGTTTTTAAACTGCAAATATAATTGCAAAAAAAAAAAAAAAAAAAAAAAGCCATAGCGATCCAAAACAGATCAAAAAGGAGGGGGTTTAAGCCTTAAAATAGGCAAAAAAAAAAAAATAAAAAATAAAAATAGGCCGTACTAATCCCAAATGTACGGAAACATGTTCATTTCTATAAGACTCTTAAATATGTCCACCCTAATAGAAACATAATTTGCCTAACTTGCGGGCTATGGTGATGAGTATAGTTGATTCATTTTTTTTTTAATAATCTGTCACGATCTAACACATCAGCATGGGTTTACTGTGTAATTAAGGTATCGGAAACCATGGGTTCCTTATATCAAAACAGCCACCAACACTGAACAATTCCTGAATGTTTGCCGGTATCGCTCGTAAGGAAAACTAGTTCTGTCTTTCAAGGGGCCTCATGTAATTCACTCTGCCCTTGAACTCACTTTCAACTCCAAAGCGGGAACTGAAATGTTCCTTAGGGAAGAGAATTTCCCGGCAATCAAGAACACCCGTCGCAGAGTCTAAAGCGAAATCAGCCACGCCTTCAAATTAGAACTAGAGAAGGATTTGATATCGTTCAAGTTGAACGATCCGCAGCTCCAAATGCTTTGTGCCTAAAGTAGCTTTTTGAATGCAAGGAGTATCATTAAGAATTATTTGAACAGGCTTGCCCAGCAATGTTGTTGAGACTTGTAGAAAATGAATTACGATTAATGTGAGATTTTTGTTGCGTTAATAGTGTTCTCTTAAAGACATTGCGAATCACTAGTTGCCAGATCATCAGAAAGGGTTTAATTTGAAATTATATTAATTTATAAAAAGCTAATACCTTATACATTTCTTCCATTTTCACTTTTAGGAGGAGCGGGCAAAAATAGTTTTTTATACCTTCAAACCTCACAGAAGCTAAACCAAAAGCTGTTTCATACTATCCAAAAAGTTTGCATGTAATTTGTGTTGCGTAGAAGACCAATTAGCAGAGCCCGTATTTTGATAACCTAAATTTTTAAACATTATCTATAACGTGACAAAAATCTACAAAATGTTATAAAATGCCCCTAATGTCTGATCAAAAATATAAATCTACTCATTGAAATAGCATATGTTTAAGTTGTTCACATAAATATGTACCACCATTTTGTATATCAAAGGGAAAACATATTATAATTTAATAACAATTAAGAGATCAATTTAATGATTATTAATTAAAATTTCAATCTTGTTTTTTAAATTTTCATTCAGGCAATATTACTTAATTAAATAACTGCACACATGAAATCTGTCAGTATTTTGTCATTATGCGATCTCTAAGTTAAAAATATCTAGAGAGAGAGAGAGAGAGAGAGAGAGAGAGAGAGAGAGAGAGAGAGAGAGAGAGAGAGAGAGCGGGTTTTCTGTTGGCAGTTGAGCGTATTATCCGATGGGATCATTCCTAAAAACAATTGTAAGTATCTTCGTATACGGGGTACAGGCTCCAAGCTCCAATTCTTACCTCATTTCGCATCAGGGAGCGTTCCTACTTAACGAAATCGAATCGAACGGATTGGCAATGCATTTAAATGAGAACTAGCAAGAGACGCACTGAATCGATGGGAATTTCTGGCCAAAAAAATTTGTTCCGCTGTCGGAGTGAAATTTTTGTTTCATATACAGCCGTAAATAATCTTTCAAAGTAGACAAAGGCGGTCCTGGTGGTGTAGTGGTAACCATACTTGCCTTCTAAACCCAAACTCGCGGCTTCAATCCGGCCAGGATCGATGGATTTTTTCGGGCGTAAAAATCCTAATTTGGGAGGGAAGTAAAGCCGTGGGTTCCATGTCATACATTTACGGCACGATAAAGAACCTCAAGCCCGAAAGAAGAGGCCTCTGAGCAAAATTTGTCGGCCGTTTCACGTCCTGAATTGAATGGGACGCTGATGATCGGAGATGTTAAAGAGCGTCCGTAAATAAACCACTCAAAGAAATCAACATAAACAAACATATGATAGTGCAATGTAATAACAGCTGCTTATTGGAAGTTAGGCTGCAGTATTGCACATTGAACTATTAACGTTAAAAAACGAAAATGTCAATAATATTACTGCAATAATCACCCCTGTTATAATGCTTTGGTTGAAATAAGCAAATTAAACAGCAGGCGAATATAATTTTCGATTATGTTAGCAGTTATTATTTTCTTTTTTCTACTCTTCACATAAACGAGCTAGTCGATCCATTTTCTGATGCCATGCGCATTTTTCAGTTTCGTTGTTCCTTTCGGTTGGGTTTGATTTGGTTCCATAAAGTGGAAGCGGCGCAAGGCGTTTTGCTTCACTTCGATTTGGTTCCTCTAAATGGGAGCGGGCCCTTACTATACGGAAATGGGGTAATCAATTGTATAATTGGTGGTAAATTTGGTAGTATTGATCGATAAAGGAACATAAATCATAAATCATCCTCAGAAGAAAATGTTATTGATTTCTGCAAAATTTCCGGAGCTATAAGTTGGATAAATTATGGACAGAATGTGTGTTTAAGTAGATAGTAGTTACAGCATTACGACATATAGACTCGGAGTATTTGGAATGTACATGTGTTTTCTATTTCACCGTCGATGGTGCTTGTATTGTATATAATTCCTACATGTAATTTACTTACTGTACTTGAACACGGTATGCATAGAGTAAGTGATTCTTTATAGTGGTTCCCACTCAGCTTAAAGGAGATATAGAAAACTACAGTGTGAGATCTGTTTGAAATGTTCACAAAGATGAAATACATGATGTGTTTGCAAAAGACTTAACTTACCGGTACTAATGTTGTATCTTACTCTTAAAAATTCTACAAAGGAAAAATACCGTATTATACGCTTTCATTTTATATTACGGTCGCTTTACAATTTTTTCATTCGTTGTCATTAGTGTTATAAATAGAGTGAATATAAAATGTTATTTTAAACTATTTTTCAAACTGCTAACCTTGGTATATACGTTTCGATTGAGTGCTAATGGTATCCCAATTTAGGCAACTGATCAATAAAGCTTTCTATTTATACTACTAATTGCTACCGCGTTAGCGTGAACGATCACGAAGGGTCAACATGTATTCCTTACCAGAATATGCCTATATGTTTACATAATTTGACTCACGGAGTCAAGCATTTTTGTGGTCTGTAATGCACATTGCTAATTCACTTTGTCTAGCACCAAAGTCTTTAGTACCGTAATGAAGAAAGGCATACTTTTAGAATTTTTGCGAATGAAATTTCCATGAAAATCCGTTAACTAGATAACTGAGCGCTTCCTGGCGTTTTCTGCTTTATAATCTAGATAAATTGAACATGGTTGGCACGAAATTACTGAGATGCGTTTTAATGCATCACTCCTTTTGCTTTTTATATACATGAACAATTGTCCAAGACGTAAATAAGACAATCTGTCGTATATAGCGGGTTTCTTAGAGGCGGAACTCGATTGCGGCAGGCAGAAATACGCTATAATTGTTGTATAAGACAATTAACGTTAGCAGTGCTTGTTTCGGCATCAAAATACAGCACTTGCATGCTAGCCTTATATATATATATATATATATATATTATGATCATAAATATCTGTTAGCATATAGAGATCTAAGAACAGTCTGTATGCTTATGTAAATTCTGAATAAACCAACAGTAATGTGTAATATGTAATTTGCTTCTTGGAACACGAATTTCCTGAAACTGTGTTTTGTTGTGATAATTGTTATGCTGACTTTGGCACCCCTGACAACAGCAAAATCATAGTGAAGTTTAAAAATATTAGTAGTTTAGAATATTGGAAAGCCAGAAGGCTGAGTTCTATCTGAGTTTACTTGCTGGAAAGTGAATTGGAGCCATCTCACGCCAATGCAGGCAGTGGGGAAAACAAATGAATCATGTTGCTAAGCAACCAGCCAGTAGTCAGGTCGGCATGACAGATACATAATAATGAATTTCGGGGGTATACTAGCAAAAGGATACAATACTGACATGCTGAGTCTAATTATATATGCTGAAACAAGATTAGGATTAGAGATGTAAATATATGATTGTCTCCTGGTAAACTATACCGCATGTTTTGACTAATAATACATTTTATAAAAATAAAATGATACCACAAAATAATAATTCAGTAATATCACGAGTGCTCATAATTTGTCGGTAATTTAATTGAGGTAACGAATGTTTGTTGTCATAATAATTATTGCGAAATCTTCGCAAGCATGAGTTTGAAAGATCAATTAAATCACCTGAAAAAAAATTATAAAAAGAGGGGGATTTGGTAAGATAATTGCAATGCGGGAACGATGAACTTTTTATTTTGGTACTTTTAGTAAGAGAATAGGCTTTCTAAGTCCGTAGTGGAATCACGCAGAGATTATAGGAACAAAAAATGAATATAGTAGAAAAAACTATCAGTTATTAACTTTTGAGCTCCCTGCTTTAAAATTACCGATTAAGTTCGATTCTGATTGGTGAATAAGGCTATCAATGAAACCGTACATCGGCTGGAAGCGCTCGTCTTATGCAATATAACAAGTGCTGATAATTTTGCGATATTCTAATTGAGTTTAAGGAATATTTGTTGTCATGAAAGTGGAGTTTAAAACCGAAATTAAATTATTTCAGGAAATCACCATTTCTTATGAGTTGTATTCAACAAGATAATTTCAGAAGATCGATCTTGGCCTTTGTTAACATTATTATAACAATATTTATAACTAGGCATTAGAATTCTGAAGTACTTATTGAAATAGGTAACTCAAACTACATATTAGGTAAGAGAAGCTATGAGAATGTAAACAAGAACTGATGCACGACGAAAGGGAGGTGGTTTTTTTTTTTATTTATTTACTGACGCTCTTTAACATCTCAGGTCATCAGCGTCCCATTCAATTCAGGCGTGAAACGGCCGACAAATTTTGCTCAGAGGTCTCTTCTTTCAGGCTTGAGGTTCTTAATGGTGCCGTAGTACGACACGAGACCCACGGCTTTTATTCCCTTCCGAAGGAAGCCACACTTTAAATTTGGACGCCCGAAAAAATCCATCGACAGGGATTGAACGCTCGAACTTGGGTTTAGGAGTCAAGTATGGTTACCACTACACCACCAGGACCGACGTGACGAAGGGGAGAGGGAGGTTTGTACCTTGTGATCTATTGTATCTCTCCCACCTGTTGTCTACAGTCAAGCACCAACATAACTTCATTCTTGGTCATTCTGTTTTTAGTGCTTATAAATTCCGATGCCTATAACACAGAAATTGTTGGTATCAATCATTCAACAGCTTCGTTTACGTTTTACATATTTAGCCAAATGTATGCATAGTAATTTTGTATTACGCCTTCGTTCAGTCATAGTTTTATGGGTACTGATTTATTTATCAAAATTGTGCATTTTTTATGAATCTGGTTTTAATTTAATGAATTTGCTTGTCATTCTTTAGCCTTATTAAGTTGGTGTAGGATGGCATTGAATCCGCCACACTTTTCTTGAATTTTGTCACAAATTAATGTTTATTTTGTGGAGTAATACATTTTGCTGGGTACGTCCTTACACATAGACCATACGTTTCTAGATAGGATTTATGTCGGGGAAATAACCTTGCCAACCCAAAACGTAAATACCGGAATATTCCATGCATCTCGGAACTTTTTCGGAAGCATGATAGTGAGCACGGTCTTGCTGTAAAACAGCCTCTCCTTCAGGGCACAATTGCTATGGCTCAGGCAGTGCATTTCTCTCCAGTATTTGTAAATACTTCTCACTGTTCATCATTCCTTACATGGTACCAAAGAACCAACACTGTTATATGACAAACAATCTCTTAACATTTTCCTAAATGTATACTTTATTGCCTGATTGGAGTGGAAGTGACAGCTTTCATCGTCAACCCTCCGAACATATTGCACTCTAATGCTCTGAACGTAAATCTGGGATTGTCAGAGAATACAGCCTTCCTCCTCCAGTCCTCAACATTTCAATTTCTGTGTTTGCTTACCCATTCCATTCCTTTCTTCTTCATTTTTGCTCAGCTTCTGTTTCTTTATAGATTTTTTAGATTTTCGATTTTAACTTTGGCTTCAGCTAGCGCCTTCATCGGTCAAAACTGTTTTTTAGGGACATCATCTTGCTTTTCATGTTTTGTGATTTTCTTTCTTCCACATCGTCCTTTCCTGTTGGGGCTAATTGACCCGGTTTCTGTCTTCATTTTAACTATTTTAATAACTACACCAACTTTATTTTGTGCTAAAGAAGATTATATTTGCTGATTGCTCTTTGGGTGTCCAACACAGCAAAGAAATGTACCATTCGATACTAACCTGCAAAGAATAGTAATAAATGTTTGTAGAAAGAAGAATTTATTGTTATATTATTAAGTTAAATATTTCAAGAAACAACTAATAAATCCGATTTAGATCAGACATGTTTTTATTTAAAAAAATTAAAATGAAAAGATGTTTGAATACAAGAGGACGATTTTTGCTATTTAATATAATTTTAATGTGTTGTATTTGTCCTTTAAGTTATACCTAAATCGCAGCACATTATATATTTTTATTTTTTATTTATTTATTTATTTTTCCCCGTATACCGGCCGCCCTGTGCCCAGACCATAATACAGAGGCTAAATCATTTGTATGAAAATTTTTCATCATCTTTTCTAATATAGTCTTGACTTCATTTCTAGCGAACAGGATCTACAAGTCGGCACAAACATCAACCGCAGCGCGAAAGGTTGTCCCTATTTGGTGGACCAATCCCACCACGTGCCTCGCCCCGACTGACGTCACCTCGGCATTTATGAACAACTGTTTGCGCTCATACTTGTACTGAAAGCATTGAATTCAGGATATTTTATTTGTTTGAATACTTAATTCATAATGCACATTCACTAATTAAATATTTATTTACATATATATGTTAAATATAATTATCTTTGCGAGCAATTGATAAGAAATGGTAGATTTGAATCTCTCCTCGAACATTGGATTGTCAGTGGTGTTAGTATTAGGCAATGTTATATTATATGCACTGATTATGCACCATGCTGTAACAGCTAATCAATGTAGACCGTGTTAATGTGCGTAAGTATTCAAACAGGAGAAAAAAATCATCAAGCTCATGTCGAAACTGCATATGAAACTTGTACAAAACTTTTGTGTATTTAAAGCAATATAAATGATGATTGAGCTCATGAAATCTATTCCTAGAGAGCAAGGGATGTAAGATTGGCTCAAAATTTCTCATATGATGAGCCTGAACATAAGAGAGCTTACTATATACAGGTGCATAGCTTCTGGGCTCTCGTATATTAAAGACATACTGGATCTTTCATGGTTTTGTCGCCCGTTTCACGGTAACTGGTGAATCGGCAGTCAGGGCGGTAACTCCCGATGAGGCGGATGTAATATCCTCTCAGCTTATTCACTTTCTAGCAATTAAAATTCTAATTATAATTAAAATAAGTGTGTACCTTATAACAGCAGATGTTCGGGAATTCATTCATTTTCTCACCTTATATTTTCTTTCAGTTTTTCTAATGCATGAGTCCCCCCCCCCTATATTTTTCCATTTCTCCCATAAATGTAAATCATTACTGTCAGCTTGTGACTCCTGTATCTTTCTGCATTTCTGCTATTCTTAAAAACAATGAGCCGTATTCCCCTTTCGAAATTTACTATGCACCACACACCAACGTTATCATCGTTCAAGTAGGTTTCGTGTATAAAATTGGGGTTTTCTATGCTCCATTTACCTTACTTCATTGGTATATAATATTAAACGTGGGTCCATTGTTCTATCATTAACGTTTCGTGAGATCCAAATACAGACATTTACTCCAGTGGTGACTTGTATAATTTCGAGTTTAAACGGACTCAATTTCGGAAGATGAACTGTAACGTGCGATTAACAATTTTCTAAAAAGAAGACAGAAATTTGCGAATGTAGCAGAATAACTTTTCTAACATCTTCTGTCATAAGCTACGTGTTTATTTTCATTTTACTTGTACTTGTAATTGCGAGAGCTTGAATCATTTGCGCGAATATTGCATTCTCTTCGCCCGGGGTTACCGTTCTGACTGCCAACCCGCCATCCACCGTGAAAGGACAACAAAACCTTGAAAGACTCGCACAAAGATTCAATTTGCTTTCAGATCCAACAATAAGGTTTTGTAAATACGCCTGGAGTTTGGTGTTCACCGAGCTTTGCTGAATGTTCTTGGCAACTTCACTGCGGCAAGGTCGGAACAAACTTCATCAGCCAACTTTACGCTTCATTCGTTTATTCAGTTGATTGTTATATTGTGATATGTGTCTGTTTATATATGTACAGGATTTAAAACATACAGAGGTTACTCAGTGATAACAAAGAACCCCATAGATTCCAGACCTTCATTACCGAGATATGTACATTACTCGTTTCTCCTAAGCATTAGATAACCCTCCTTACATGTACGCTAAAGTAATTTGTGTTGCACCAACAAACTGCAAGTTCTTGTCTTATTGTTATAAAATGAGCTAGTATGGAATAATTTATTTATTCAGAGTTGGGTCTTATGTCTGCGGTAGCGTGTAATAACTTGGCGTTACAAGCGGGCTATTGTGTCTCATGTTGAATTGTTTTTTTGTTAAAATAATGTAGCCTACGTGTCGCCCTGTGAAAAATGATTAGGCTTGACGGCCTACGTGTGCCTCCTTTTCGCAAATATAAATTGATAGGGGCGGATAAATCACTGTAATGAGGGCATTGTTAGGCGGGTGAAATATTGTGGAAAATGTGCTCTTATTCCAATTCACAACTAATTCATATATACCCGCACACTACCTCTAACGCTAACCAGACTACTAGGGTAAATCCTAGAAACCGATGGTTCCTATGGTTTGCTGCGGTTCGCTACGGCCTGACGGCCTACGCTCGTCTCCTTTTTTGTAAATATAAATTGATAGAGACGAATAAATCACTGTAATGGTGGCAAATCTCCTTGATTGCAGCAGAAACAAAATTGGTCAACATCAATTTATAGGCCATTACGTGCGTGATACTATGTTACCGCGTAAATCATTGTAATTGTGCCAAATCTCCTTTATCTAGAAAACAAAGAAAGAAAAAAACATCGGGATTGTAGGATTCCAAACCACTCTTCACAACTATAGCACGACGCTCTAACCGCCTGAGCTATCGTGCCACTGCTTGTGAAACCTTATTATCTATCTATAACTGTGCAGGTCACAGCATTCGGCTCTCTCGGCTCTTTCCGCTGTCGTTCGGGACTGCCCAGCCGCTCGGAGATTCCATGATTCCACTACAGCAGGGGATTCCTAGTGGTTTCAGCCCTGCTTGTAACGACAAATTGTGTAATACTCGTATAGAGTTGCTCACAGACGCTACGCAGAGCTGGTTCCGCTGCGAGAAGCCGGGTCGTTGCAGTTTAGTATACTGTCCGTTAACAGATATCAGCGATTCTTCTATATTAAAGAGAGGCTTTAAACGCAGTTTGGAACAGCAGTACAATTAGTATTTGCCACATTGCAGGAAGTTGTCTCGTAATAAAAAAATTGCTTTGAATATTTTACACCTTACCATTCGTAGAAGGTGCAAGTACTGCAGCTGCAGGACTTTCCACGTCGAGTAGTGTTTACAGCGGTGTGCAGAGGCTCTGTATTTCTCTGCTTCAGTGCTGTGCGCCATTCCTGGCAGGAGGAAAGTCCGCACCCGCTCTTCAACACCAGTCTCGGCCGGGTGGTGGACATTCTACTGGTTTACAGCTTTTTGAGCTTCTGGAAACTCGGTGATTTTTCACCTTTACGAAGGGTTGTCTCAGCAACGCTGTGTTCATAATCTCGGATAAATCTGAAGTAATATGTTCTTCCTGCTGACAATGAGAATCACAATGTTTGGCAGCAAAACTGCTGTCTGATAGCAAAGCGCCTAGAGTTCTTTCAAAAGTTTGTAACAATATTAATAGTAATACCAGTTGTGCGTATACAATAAGCGTTGTATTTGTATAGACAGTTTAGTGGATATACCACCATACGATATAAATATTATATCTCATTATATGCTCTTCTCTTCCTAATATAGTACACGGTCGAAACCGGCGTACAACAAAATGATGACAATAACAACAGTAACAATTACTGGGTCAAATGCTTCTATCTTCAAAAAATTCTTTCCCGATTTACCATTCATCTTTTGGGCCATCCGTTAATACGCCTATGATGCTTTAGCAGGTAAAAAAATTAATAATAATAATAATAATAATAATAATAATAATAATAATATGCGAAAATTCAGTGGCAACCAGATATAATCATGGTTGATCTTTAGTAGTACACTATTAGAAATAGTCTTCACTTGTCACGTTTCTTTGTAAGAACGTAATATTGGACTCAGGTTATAGGATAGGCATCTCCTGACTTCAGAAGTGCTCGACATTTTTTATCGGCGCACATATTGAAAATTGCAGATCTGTCTCTCTCATGTTTTCCACACGAACAATTCCTGCAGCTGCTACTAAGACTGATATTGAAGCGGAGATTTTTTTTTCTATGAAAGACCGCGTTATATTATATTTGTTCCCCTCAAATGTCTGCATTAACTCCAAGGCAGGTACTTTTCTCTTTACTTTTATTCATTTTTTATGTTATGAATTACAGAGCAATATCGTGCATGTCAAAATTATAAATAAATCGGGAATTGAGTTAAATTCTTTAACATATGCATATCGGAAATTCAATTATTTTTTAAATCGCCGTGTAATTTGTTTCCCGAAAATGTCAAAATACAAAATCACTTCAAATCCATTAACTTATAGTCATGCTTGTCATCTACGAGAGGGGAAAAAAGCACATCGCAAGTAAAAATAACTACGATTATCTTCAGAAATTCCTTCGCTATATTTTAAAACTCTATAGTGCAAATTAATCACCACATATAAATTGATCATAATTAATTTTATATTCTATAAAGACTAAAACAAAGCATTTGGAACAGAAAAATTCAATCACACCAAAAATAGACTGAAACAATGTGATAAACAACTTCTCTTATAATATTTAGGTCAAGAACGTTCAACTGTTAATGCATCTCGCTTCTGCGCACACTCGAGCCGAAGAGACTTATTCATTTTCCGTGTCAAGGGAAACCAATACAAAACGCGGAAGTGTCTATTGCTGCAGCCTGCCAGCCAGCCTGCTGACAGATATCCACTGAATACTTTTGGCCGGTCTATGGCAATGCAAGGCACAAAGGTTAAACATGCATTCACGTATATACTTTAGGATTCCCCTGACGTAACAACGCTTAAATTATTTAAAGTACATAACTATGCCAGATATTGAGAATTCTTTTTTGATATAGCATAGCGATACATCTTTGTACCCACTCGTCTGTTTCTCCCTTCTATCGCCTAGCACGCTGTTCTCCTTATAACAGACTAAGGAAACTGCTCCCTGTCATTAAATATCTAAATATCTAGTTACATACCTAGTTTCAAACAACTGAAAATCGGTGGCCACAGTTCGTAAATAATAAAATAATAATAATAATAATAATAATAATAATAATAATAATAACAATGCAATAAAACTCAAAATCCGCCATTAGAAAAAAAGTTGGCGAAACCCTCTCAAGATTTCGGAAACTCCAGAGGATTTGCGACCACAATTTGACAAATGTATTGTGCAGAGTTTGTGTATATTGGGCGTGCCGATCCAGCGAACATGGGATTTAAATATCGCTTTTTATTGACATTTTTCGTATTAATTTAGACCAGGCTGTGTTCTAGATTCTGTAGAGCTGTATATGCTAAAAGTGATTATAGATTATTCTCCTGGATTCTATAAAATCTAGGGAGGTGGTATGGTTTACGAAAAGCTTGGCGAATTTTATTTCATTTGTGTAAGGTATATACTTTTTGCTGTAGTTTTTAACTGATTGTCCATTATAGTAGTGAAAGGGGCATACTCGTAGATGTCATCAGCTAAGAAGAAATTCTGTGTATAGAGACAAATATAAAAATGCCATATAGACCTTGAAAATGTATTTTAAAAATATATAATAAAAATTAAATATAAAATAATTCTTGAAATAATGTGAATAAAATAACAAAAACAAGAGAAGCAGAAATTCATAAATCACTTAAATAATAATATAAATATCACAAGATTTCGAGCAATTGAGTTCATTCTTCTTCAAAAGCAGAAGACAAAAAAAATTGTCATTTTACCGGAGTTCGACTTTACGACGATGCGAAGTGAGGTTTGAAGAATCCAAACCGGTTCGGTTCAAGGAGGTGCACACGCTGAGGAGATTGAACGCTTGTACTTTTAAACTGAAATTCGAAATACTCGTTCAGTTGCAACTTGCACCTTTGGACGCACTCAAGCAAACATGGCATCATCACTGATGGTTAAATAATTAATTATTTAAAAATATATCTCGCTTTTATTTTGTTTTATTGAATGATTGCGCAAAAGCGTGTATGTTTAGTTTTCTTTCTCTGATTGTTCAATTAAAAACATGACACCCATTTTGTGCTTGCTTTAAGTACCTATCACTAAATACTTAAGCACAACAAATGTATTTTCTTTCATCTTTCTTTCAAATTAATGCATTGTTTAAACGTTAAAATATTCACTGCAAATACATGAAAAACTGTCTTAGGAAATAAATACCAGTATCAAACATTAATATCGTTCCCGCAATAAAATTGATGCCACATAATCGCGGCCGCTTTCCGACATTCATTGAGCAACAAAACGTCACTGAAGGGCAGTGGTCACATTTCCGCTCCACCGCGAATCTCTTATTCTTAACGCTCACCGCACAGCACGGTCATTTCAGTATCTACAAGAGGAAGACGCGATTGCTAAACATCTGTTATTTCCAAAATATTTTCCTACAGATCTATGACAGGTCGAAGAATAATACGATTATTATTAACTTTCTTCATAGTCCTCATCGAAATCTTTTTTTGGTTCAGAGAATGTCATGTATACCCTTTCCACTGGGTATAAATATACTTTTAAAATCATAAATGTGGTGTTTTGCCGAGAATTTTTTACTTTCCTCGCTAACATCAATTGATACATAATCACAAAATAACGTTATTTATTGCCGGATATCTAAAGCAATTCCATTGCACAGAGTTTCCACATCATCAATCGAAGTGATTTTAATCGTCCGACAATAATTATCCATTGCGTTTAATAACTTGAGCTGGGAGACCGCCAATTTGTTAGTCTTTTCCTATCAACTGATCATGAAACCTTCGATTCAGGTACCAGTACTTAAATGTGCGGGAGGGCCATCATGCATGAAGTGCACTTTTCCATAAATAATCGTTGACACTTGGACCAGTGAAACAAATATGTGTCAGTAGGAATCGACTTCGCAGGCATGGAGCATGTATTAAGGCAGGAGATGAACACTCTTTAGCTAAGCTTTTCCGGAAGCTTGTTTATTTAAACTATTGTTTTCCATGATTATTGTTAATACCTAAGGCGAACTCTGGTACCTAAAGAAATAAATTGCCATTTTCAACGTAAAATGCACAAATTATACATAAGATATTAATGAGATACCTCGAATTTTATAACGTAAATATACACGTAATTCAAACAAATGATATTATTACTAACTTTTTAGCCCTTGGTACTCTCGAGTTACGTATGTAGCACTGACCGCTTGGATTGTTTCAAGAATATGAAGTAACTTCACGTTTCATTAGTCTAATATGCTGTGATTTCATTTAAAATAGTGTTTAACAGCTGTTTGTACTACTGAGGCATAAAAGGCAATGAACACATCATACATGAAATAAAATCACACATTGGGAAACTGCTATTTTTTTTTTAAAAAAGGGAGCGTTCCAGACATTTGCCGTTTATGAGAACTGAGGAAAACCTGAAAAAAAACTCAATCAGGGAAAACGGTCCTGATGGGAATCTAACCCCACACATACCTCTCATGAATCCATGCCTTAATGACCTAGGCACATGTGTCGGTGTGATTTCATTGTTACTTATTTCTTTACGGTTCTGAATTTAAGAATCGCCGCTTTCTGAATATATAATTCAGAAACTGTTCAGAATGAATAACTTACTAACAATTTTCTAATTCTAAGATTAATACATATGGAAAATTAAAATAAAATATTATATTGAATTTCTATAAGCATTCCATGGATACTTATTCCTTAATGGTTCTGAGTTTAAAATCACAAACCAACGACTCTCTTGTTGACCGGTTTAGACCGTCGTGAAATCATTTCTCCACCTTAAAATATTAATTTAATGTAAATTATTTGCTGTCGTATAAAAATGTTCTATGATGCCCATTTCTAAAGTTATTTTTTGCGGATTCATGTTTTGCGTCTTTTTTAAATCTTCACACTCGTCAAAAATGACACTTAAGAAACATGTATAATAAATAATTGTTTTATACATATGCCAGGAACACGTTGTTGAAGATATGCGCTTTGTGTGTTCTTTTTTTTTTTAATTTATTAATAAATAATTAAAATGAAACGTCGAAGTTTGTTTAAAAATTAACTTCAGTTATAAGGAATTAATATCGTCTCTCTCTTCAGCTCGTGAAGTATGCCTAAATCTTGTGTAGTTTGTGTACCTAATTTCAGTACTTCATTATTAATATGGGCACCTTGCTCCTGTTATTTAGTACATGGTTTCTACTTTTTTGTATCATTTTATAGTTCACCAAATCTCGCATCGCTAAACACAACGAAGCTGACAAATGAAAGTACGAAACAAGTTCATGAATGCGCAAGAATGCTCCCGTGAAAGTGGAAATTGTTGGGATGGAAGTATCTGTTAACCCGAATACGTATGCAAGAGAATAAAAAACAAAACACCCTGCTTTTCAATGAAGTATTTAGTTGCGATACAGTAAATTTATTTGTGAAATGTGTTCATATATTCTCCCAATAATTACTGCAACTTTTAACGCGGTTTAGTGATCAACCATTACGTTTTTCACTCTTGTTATAAATTTATGAACCGAAAGGTATATACTTTTAATAAAAATATGAATGAGAACTTTATTTATGTCTGGAAAAATTTGAAAATTTGTAAACGCCTTTTCGCACTTTCTTCTTTATTTTTGGAGGCGTTTTCTTTCGTATTTTTTATGTTTCGTCTGCACTGTGCTGTACAGAAACGCTAAAATCCATGGTTTGTAGGGATTACTTTAAGATAGCCGCTCATAATAAAACAAGTTATTAAAACACAAGGCACTCAGACCAGAAACTGCATGTTATAACACTTAATGCTATAAAAATGTAACAAAACTCAATTTTGGTTTACCGCAAAATGTAATAAATGTTAATATGTTTATAAATTACACAATTCATAATGTATTACATATTTTTTTTCATTCCTCCCTGCTATTTGAAATCAGACCATAATGTTACATACATTTGTTTCTTAGATTTATTTGAACCCTGGAACTATGTCAGGCGAGCAGAAAATTAATAATAGCTGATCCTATTAGCAAGCACAAGCAAGCAGCTTCCTTCAGTGCGAGAAAATTACATTTTAAACAGCAATGTAGCATTATAATACATAAAGAAATATTAGTAACATTATCCAGAGAAGTACATAGCTTTCCTTACATACTCTAAATGATAAATAATGCGAAATATTTCTGAATCACTAAAACAATTTCTATTTATAATTACTAATTCATTTATAAATATTAAGGTCATCTAAAAATAGATTATGATATACGGTTAAAAGTTTATTATAAAATGATAATTTTAACACTCATATTACAATTAACAACCAATTTTTTCTCTTCAGCTTATTTATAGAAAACATTACACATCAAATGTTGTCCTTCCTGGTAATCATACTTGCCTTCTAATCCCAAATTTCCGGGTTCAAACCCGGCCAGGACCGATGGATTTTTATAGCGTAAAAACCCTAAGTATGGCTTCCTTCGGAAGGGAAGTAAAACCGTGGATCCCGTGTCGTACATTTACGGCACGATAAATCGCCTCAAGGCTTAAAAAAGGGGTCTCTGAGCAAAAGTTATCTGCCGTTCGTTTCACGCTCTGATTTGAATGGGACGCTGATGACCTGAGATGTTAAAGATCGTCCGTAAATAAACCAAACCAAATCAAATCAAAATATCAAATGTTTGCATGCTGCTTGTTAATCATGCTGTTCAAACCGGTTTTAGGCACTTTTGATGCTATTTTTTTTCACCAATTTACATGTAGTATTAATATGTCAATATTATGTGCCTAAAACTAAATTAATCGAACATTTGAAAGAAAACAACGCATATTTTATATATGCAAAATATCTATTTGTAGAATTGTATTAGTTAAAATCTAGACACTAGTTATAAATGTTGTTTTGATGCCGTTTTTGACGTGCAACACACCTAGATGTTTTTAGTTACACTGTTGTGTCTGGAGGTGTACTCCGCAGCTCGCCTACAGTTGTTTTGCTATCATTACAGTTGTTGCGGGGGCCAGACTAGTAGCTCCTACGCCATGAACGACGGTGGGCAGTCTGCCAGTCGGACCATGGTCAAGGTCCCCTAGTGACATAACAAGTTCCACCTTCAAGTGGAATGTTGGCTAGCATCAATTTGCTGACACTTTCTCTCTGATATCATCAACGGAAATTTCGATGCTTGTCGAGGCACGGTCATTAAGCGATTGCACTCTGTTAGATGTAAACAAAGCGTCACTTTCTCATGCCTTTGTTAATGTTGGTGTTTTTAATTAGCATTATTATGACTATGTGATTCAATGCCATATATCTCCAGCGAATGGTACATTTAAAGACCTGGCGATTTCATTTTAACAGATTCTGACATGGGTTTATAACAAAATAATCAATTTCAGTCTTTATGCATTGCAACTCAAAAGATTTGCACCTCTTTCTGGTACAGCTGCTTTAAATCTGAACCTCTTATTGCTCATAATTCATATTTAACCGTATTCAAAGTAAATATGGAGCGGTACTTGTGAATTAAGGCTCCTCTTTGGAGGAAGGGGGCTTTTATAGTGCTCAATGCATTTCAATGTACTACTCCATCCATAGTCATACATTTTATCTTTTCACGCTCGCATACGGGGTCGGCAGTAACTAGCTAAGCGCCTACCATTCAAGGACACGTATGGTCGCTGATAGGACGGTTGTCGTTATGCGTGCCGCATTGCGTTGAGTTTCAAAACAGTACAATTGTTATTTTAGGAGGCAGTTTAAAAGACACGTACATAATCCAATCCGCGAAGATTTGGTGAACTGCAAAATAATAATAATAAGAATTATTTCGGGAAGTGAGCTGAAACGTAGGAATCAAAATGTGTTTATGCTTTACAACGCCTGCTTCGCAGCAAATGAGTATTTTAAGCACCGACAGGTAAGCACATTTTCTGTAGTTTGCCTGTCGCATGAGGGGCGGAGAGTGGGCAAATGCTCTGTAGTACACCTGTGCGAGCGTAGGTATGCACTATATACCATGAGACATATTTTAAACCTTCCGTTCGCAAGTCTTTCGCTTAACGGCGTGAACACCTGCAATCGCCGGTATTTGTCGATGCGAGTTCACGGCGCCATAACATTTCATCTTTTTAAAACTTGTATGCTACAAATAAAATTAATTAATTCTATACTTATTCTTCTTACAGATGATGACCATTTTGTACCCTATCTACATCTTAAGAAACTACCATTTATACTGTTTGGTTCTCCTGTACTAATGGATGTGATTGTTATATTAATGTTTTTTTAAGTTCAGTCCAGAGATAAATATCACAGACTGTTAGATCTGGAGAACGAGCGGGGCATAAATCGCTGCTGATAGTCTACGGCAAATGCAATTCCATACGAGAACATTTACGTGTAAATATTTGCTTTGTTCTACCACACGATTGTTTGAACTTTATGTACATCTTCAGAATGCATACATTCATATGCAGTGAACAATTCACAATTGCACAACACAACACACTACTGTACTGACCCGAATAATGCTCAAGATTGTTCTGCTACTGTTTGAGAGTTTGCGACAGGTGATTTTCGCTCCATTGGACCGAACGGTGCTCTACTGCTGAAGACGGAAGCCATCCGATCCTACTCCCAAGTAACTGTTATTGCGGTTACACGTATAATTTAGTTTCCAGCTCCTTAGAACTGATTCGGTCCCCAACTGCTCTGCTGAAGTGTGCTCATGGGTATAGGAAACATTGCTCCCCGAGTACAACCGATTCCAAGGCTTCCTTGTAGGAGATTCAGATGATTTAACAGGTTTTTGTAGACAGAGATAGCGCATCTCCCACAATGATGGAAATCAACCCTCTCATTTGCGGTTTTCCCATTAACAGGATTCGCCACATACATTTTAAGTCAAAGCTTGTTAAATTATTTTAGTAGATGGCAATGTATAAATTATTAGCTAAGTAGATTGACACACGTGAAATCTGCTAAAATGATACTTAGAGGTGCTAGTAAAGCTGTAGAGTCACCGTGGAATGTAAAATAAAAGCGTAAAATACTTGGCAGAGTCGGTGGAACATGCAATTCTGCTATGTTCAGCCAGTTGCATACACATCAGGCGATCCCATGTACATCGCTTTGTGCATATTTCCAATCCGAGGACCGTTAGCAAGATCATAGAAGGTAATATAAAAGACTGTGCTGCGGATCGTTATGCTGTGATTACTTGTTCTAAAGTGCACACTTTGTCCATAGTTTTATCAAACGTACGGCTCTAGTATCTCTGCAGTTGTCAAGAAGGTTTCCGAGGATGAGTTCTGAATAAAGTTCTTTTTCCCACCAATACTACTAATTTTATCACCAATTATACCATTTACTACCTTATTTCTGTATTTTACCAAAACTACCGAACCGCAGTTCTAGTTGTGAGAGTATATTAAATTTATTATTGGCTTTAACTTGTCCACCTCTTTTTTTCTACTAATGAAATAGTGCTGTGTGATTAGTGTTTGTGCCTACTGAACTAGAAACTACGAAAAAGAATAAACCATTTTAGTGTTTCTCATTATTTTTATAACATACAAAACTCATTCTGATTTGGAAAAAAAAGTCATCGGATTAAGAACTGAATATCTCAGTTTTGAGCCAGAACAGTAAACGGTTTTTTTCTGTTGTTTCTGGATTTATTTAATGTAATGTTCTGCAGACTTTCCTTTTATTCAAAGTTCTAGGGAAATACAACTTAGTTCTGACAACACTATCCATGATTCCTTTTAATATATATGAAGTAAATCGCTAGCACACCTGCTCCCATCGTCAATGGAGCAAACTGTTTTATCATTCACCATATTTCTTCGTCTTAAATCTGAAATTAATGCTGGCTGACATATTTTCAAAACGCCCAAAGAACATGGATACACAACTATGGTATTCTCCGTAAAAATTCTCAATCAATCTTTCTACATTTTGTTTACTTAAAAAACTGTTACCTTCTTGTGAATAAGTAGCATTGTTTTTAACATTTCGCACTTTGCTTTGGTTTAGTGAAACGCTTGTTAAGACCATTGTATTGCAGTGTAAACACAAAAGTAGGCATGTCTATATAAGATATGAAACAAATAAAATAAATTGCACGTTATTTAAAACATTCTGTTCTGTTGATGTTAGTGTTAACACTTCAACGAAATAAATGCATAATTTATTCTTTAGAGATAGAGCATAGTCATTTTACTTGCCGATGTCCTCTTTAAAATACGTGTCCTTTCTTAAAAGGAAACGTTATATATTATTCTGGTAGTAGATAAAAATTTAAACACATGCATACAATTTTATAAAGAAATATTAAAAGTATATTTATGCAAGCATTTTAAACGAAAAATAAGTCGTTTGTTTATTGTTATTTCTCAGTTTTCTCACTTCATACAAAATGCTTGTACTAATTTTTACTTGACATATAATTTTTATTTAAAGTATTTTAGGTGAAATTATGTATTCAGTTATTTAAAAGTATTAATGAACAATGAATTTCTAGTGCACGCTGTTTATCAAATTCTTATTCGGGTTTGATGCATTTTTTTTCAAATCAAATATTTTAAAGATTTATCACCCAAAGCATTTAATTCTGAAAAAGATGGAACTTAAAAACTACGATATAATTAGTTTAGAGTTCTGAAACGTGTATCTTTTACCCTAAATTGTTGAAATATTGCTCAACTGCGTAGGACGGGCATTTGTTCTGGTTTTTCCTTTGTTTCGGAACCTCTTTCGTGCTATTCAGAACCCTGCTCGCTGCACATGACAGATGTGGATTTTCTCTCTAAATCACTTAAATTCACCCTCATCCCAACAAGACACTGCCTCACGCTGGTAATGAATGCCATAGTTGCTGAAATTACTGCCATATCAACTTTTATCCTGTCACAAAA
>CM060843.1:83534368-83706868 GCA_030762175.1 Metallyticus violacea | reverse complement strand
CTGTAGAGTTTCCTTAAAAATAATCTTTCCCAATTTATAATTTCATATCATGTATCGATGCTTCAGCAGTAAAAACGAGTGTTAAACACTATTAAAATATTGTTTTATCCTATCATCTTAAAGTGAATGGAGTTTTGCTGTTGATAATTTCGCACTACGTTTTATCTTTTATATGTGGTTCGTTCTTGACAAAATATAAAATACTTGCATTAGATACTAACATTTAATAAACACGACAAGTAATTTGGTTAACGTGTTTTCTAATAGCATAAGTAAGCATAAGTGTTGAATGTAATCTTTATAAATGCCATAACATATGTTTATATGACCTGTTTCTTTTGTTCTCGAAGTTTGTGCAGATATTATAGTCCGACCGAGCAGGGTGGCTGAGGAGGTAACGCTTGGGATCGTATTCAGCAGGTCTCGGGCTAAACTCCTTGGGGCCGGCCATCTTGACTTTGGTTTTTCTTATGATTTCCCTTGGCCCCTTAGGCTGAATTTTTTATTTTTAAGGACTTTTTCACTCTCCCATTTCATTCCGTTGGTTCTATTACACAGTACAAATGGCTAGGGTAGTGGAGCAAAGTGACAATGGCTTGCGCTTTGGAAAGATTTCTGCGTCTGGTATTGAAGCGACCCTTTTGAGGAGCCCGAACCCTGCCGGTGTCGGAAAGAAAAGATGTTAGTGACTCTGTCTATGTTCATGCTTCACTATATGTGAATCCTGGACGCCCGGTCGAGGTGCCCGCACTGGAAGCCTAGACACGAATGACCAAGGCTGAAGTACCGAAATATTCTCCTCTGACCCTGACAATCCAATCAAAATCAATGGAATACAACTAAATCGTGAACCTAAGTGTTTTTTTGTTTTGTTTTGTTTTTTTTTTTTTTCCCCATATTTGTGCTTGTACTTGTTCAAGTATGTACAAATAAATCAAAGCTTGAAAATGTTCCAACCGATTTGGTTAGGCTGAATACTGCTACATTCTTCAGAAAAGTCGGTTTGATTTGTTCCATTGAGAACTCCAACTTTTACCAATCTAATATAATTTCAATGGGTGTACATTAATCTCAGAGATTATTTTTCACTTATCTTCACTCGCCTAACTACAACAAGTTTTCGGTAATCGAAATGAACACGGAGAGTTTCCTTTGGCAGAAGTTCTCAAAGCATTTTGTGTCATGTCCTTCTTGATCCCCCCTCCCCCCCCCCCGCACTCCAGGCGAAAAGTAGCAAGATATTAGACGGTCAAGTTTCCAAAACTTCATAAGCATTTGTTTCCTGTTCACTTCACCATCTTCATTCCACCGATCCTGTCAAAAGACTCTTGTTGACAATGGATCTTAAATTGTGTTTATAAACAGCGCATTTTTCACCATCCCAATTCCAGCAAATCCTGGCTTTATTTTCGTGCAGGCCACATCTCCAAAAGAACCACAATTGAAGTTACGAAAGACTTATGAATTGTGATATTTGAAATTTAATATTAGCATTATGCTAGTAAGGAACTATGCTATATATAGGTTGTCGCACAGCAATAAAGCTTTCCTTCGCTATAATAAAGAACACTGTTCTTAAGGGGAGTCAAAATGTTCCATCTCCCCAATGTTAAATTTAGCCAATGTTAAATTTAGCCAATTAAATATCCGCTAATTATCAGAAATTATTAAAAATAATTAGCTGATTTTTTCTTGGTGTTCAGAACTTGTTATTGATGAAAAAAGAAGTTGCATTGAATAGTACGAAAGTTAATGTTTTAAATATGCCACACATTTTACTTTGGATTTTAATTAAAAAAAAACCTTCTCAAATTATTTTATTAAAGTGACTGTTATAATAATTGAAATAGTAAAATTTAAAAAAAAAACTATGCTCGTTAGTTTCTGATGTAATGGTCATTTACATGCATTATGTCAGAATTTGCAATTAAACATAAAAATTAAATAATAACTCATATTTTTATAAAAAACATAACCTCAAAATCCTTCAGACTCATAGTTCCCCGTCTTTTTCTTTTGAGCCTGAAATCTTTTTCTTGTTGTTATTTATTTATTTATTTACAAAACAAATATCTCCTCTTTAAAGCAAATATTTACAAAATTGGAGGATTGAAACATCTGCGCCTTGGTGGTTAGCCGTTAGTTGCTGTGGAACTAAAAGTTTACTATTACTGAAAAGAAACACATGGTGACTCTACTGTTTCGTCGTAACCGATACACTTGATGATGATTCGATCTGGCGTTGAGATGTTTTCCGTACGTGTAAGGGGTTGCAAAAACACAAAGCTTTATCAATATAGCCCGGAGGGAGGCATGGGAATACAACAGCATCCAAACAACTTTAACAAAGAAGGCGGATATCACCTAAGTAACACGTGGAAACCATTCCAAACACAATTCCTTTCCCCTTCTTCTCCCCACTTCGGCCACACACGTAATATCGATCGACCTTCTAAAACCAGACACACACGGGTCAACACTGTCGTCTTCTAGCAGTCATGTGTTGCTCATCATCCACTGATGATGCCAACCGCAGTAGTTGGTGAAAGCTATGGTAGTAATTTAAGCAATGGACCACGACAAAACAGCCCGGAAGATTTTAACTATTTTAATTGTAACAGCGGCCTTGAAAGCCTAAGAAGTATTGAAATGATTTATGTTTAACCGAGTGAATAATCGTGAAATGTGTAATAAAAAAAGCTGTGGTACATAATCCTAAAACATTTTAAATATAGTTAGAATTATCGTCCGATTTAAAACATATATCTAAATAAGGGGAAAATCAAAATATTCAAATTATATCAAAATGTGAAAATGCAATAAAAAATTAAAATCGTAATTTTTTCCCTCGTTTTAAACGTTGCTAATTACCGAAATTACACATCTGATTATTTTTTATTCTTCGTTCACCATTTATTTGCTCTCAACTAATAACCATTTATCATCTTTTTTTTTATAATTTCTGTGTTGTTTGTTTCTAAATATTTCATTGTTCCGTCAGCTATTAAACGTGTAAATGTTTTGGCATTTTACTAGCCCTGATCACATATTCTCCTATTTTGTGGAATAGGATCATAGCTGTCTGGTCACCAGCAAGAGGAGAGAAACTTAAATTATAACTTATAATATTAAAAGTAACTTTATTTTTACTTTTTAATTCCTACTCCAATCTCAGTGCCATAGGTTCATACATTTGAAATATATTTGGCTATAGACAATAATACGTAGTTATTTTGTTAATTGTAAATAAATAATAAACGGAGGTTGTTGTTTTAATAAAGAGTCGTGCTTTGCTTGTCGACAAGAGAAAGAACAAAACTTCATTCATTAGCTCTTGTGATGATAACCTTTAAGCACAGTGCCGTTAAGTAACCAATACACCCTATTTCAGTGGAAGAAAATCACATTTCACTGTTTATATCTCATTATGTACAGCATATGAGTTAGCAATTATACTAGGGCAGATAGTTTTTTGTTTTGTTTGCAAAAGCAAACAGTTACTTCTCAATATAATTTCCTTTAGCTCAATACACTTGGTCTAGCGAGATTCTAATATTTCTATTCCCTCAGAAAAAAAAAACATTTTGAACTGTGCATTAAGTTCGTTTACAGCACAGATAATCTCTTCATTCGACGGACATTTCTTCCCCCAAGCCAATTTTTGAGGTTAGGAAAGAGTAAAACGTCACACGGAGTCAAATATGGAAAATAGAGTGGGCGGGGAACTATTTCAAAGACCAACTCTTGCACTCGCAAGGGCCGAAGTGTAAGCAGGTGCACTGTGTGTGGAAGAACTCATTTTGCCCGCCAATCTTCGTCGTTTCTGCTTCAACTAGCTATGCAAACGGTCCAATCGCGTTGCGTAATAACATCCAGTTGCTGTTTTACACTTTTCCAAACAGTCAGTCACTATGATAACCCATGAGTCCCCCATAAAAGAAAGTTGCTACCATTTTTCCAGCCGATCAAAGGTTTTGACTTTTTCACTTATGACAATTCATTATTTTGACTGTTATTTTGTCTCCGGGGTGTAGTAGTGGATCCAAATTTCGTTTACGGTTACAAAAAGACTTCAAAAGTCATTCGGATGATGCTGCTGCTGCAGCTTTTTCAAAACAATTTTGGAATGACATTCTTCGAGCGTTTTTGGCCTGGAGTCAACAAACGGAACTACATATACTCTATCAGAATGTTATATATTCGTTCTTATTAGATGCCTAGCATCTCAGCAATCTCAAATATCTTAATGCGCGTCTTCTATCGCGATAGCATGAATTTTATCGATCATTTCTTCAGAAGAAATCTCAATCGGGCGTCCGGGACGTACAGCATCTGCAGTGCTGATACGGCCACGTTTAAAGTACCTGACCCGCAGTCCACTTTTTTTTTAAAAAAATATACATTTTAAAATGCATTAATGCAATTAATTTTTGGTAATTATTTAGAAGATCTATTCCACTTACTTTACGAAATTCTTTTGACTGGGGTTGATGTACCTTGTTGTTTATATACCAGCCATAATTGGCTTATTGGAGATTTTAATAGATGCCCATAATTATTTTTGACTATAATTTGTGACATTAGTTTTTATTCCTAGCTCTTTTCTTTAAATAAAAAAAAGATCACTGCAAGGTACTCGTCTTTAGGCATTTTTACGAAACGCGTTACACCGATACTTAAGATAGGTGCCAAAAATATACCGCGCGGTGCATCTGTTTGAAAATTTGAACAAAACCATTACAAGAATCACGCTTACCGACAGTGATACTGCTTAAGAAATGTTTGCCATTTTATTGAAATTTACTAGACTTATCAATCTGCCCTCATATTTGATGAAATGTGCAAAATAGGCCAGTAAGTAAAATAAAGAAAAATATCAAATGAAGACAATACGCAAGGGGGGCAAAAGTCAGACATTCTTCTTGGTCCTGTTACAAGACAATCTTTGCCGGTTTCTAGGCTAGTAAGAAATGCCAGTTGGATGCACGGCTTGTTTTGATCTGCGTCTCTAACAGAATAATCAACGTTGCTCATAACTGAATTATTTTAAACGTTTCCTTTCTAATTTAACATATCGCGAATAATTTAGCCTTGATGAAATTGCCATCTACACGGATAATTTAGTTAGACATAAAACGACTTTATTCTTCCGAGATCGCTTTTACACGAAATGAACGACAAGGTTTATAAATTGCAGAGCAAGAGGCGTGAGCTGGAAGTGACACAATTTCAAGTCAGGGTCGAATTTGCGGAGGAGAGGAAATCCGTTAAACTCACGTGTTGTACCCGTCACGTTTTGGTTCCAAAGAATCTCTAAGAATGCGCTCGTGTTTTAGCAAGTTAATGGAAATGAGTTACTGGTCTGATTTGTCCGAATGTAACATGGTTTATAGTTCACAAAAACCTCTATAAGCCTGTTGTTCAGCCGTGAGATTACCCTGCAGCACATTGGAATTGACGTAATAAAAATTTCCAAGCAAACATGTGGCATTTGAGAAAATTATGTGAATTATACATCAATACAATACATAGAACATTTAAATTAATTTAAAACATGACCCCTGCTGGTCATTGTGTATTAAAATATTATACCACATTATTAGCATGTACATTTAACATAGTTTTCTATAAATTATTGGTAAAACTGGCAGAGAAGAACAATAAATGGATTTACTTTGGTGTTTTATATTACCATCATAGGATACTTATAAATTAATAATATATTTTAGCCATTATCACTACAGAAAATGTGTCACAGTTTTATATGAAAATTTAAAATTGGGAAAATAAATTTGCCACTTATGAGAACTGAGGAAAACCTAAAAAAAAAAAAACCTCAATTAGGAAGAACGGCTCTGGCGGGATTCAAACCGCAGACCTCCCGTACATGATTCCGTTTCACTAGGGCAATAGGGTAATCATACTTGCCTTCTAAACCCAAGATCGCGGGTTCAAACCCAGTCAGGATCGATGGATTAATTCGGGCGTAAAAATCCTAAGTATGGCTTCCTTCGGAAGGGAAGTAAAGTCGTGGGTCCCGTGTCGTACATTTACGGCACGAAAAAGAACCTCAAGCCTGAAAAAAGAGGCCTCTGAGCAAAATTTGTCGGCCGTTTCACGTCCTGAATTGAATGGGACGCTGATGACCTGAGTTGTTAAAGAGCGTCCATAAATAACCCTCCCCCCAAAAGGGCAATAGAATCACCAAACTTTATTTGAGAGATAAAACTCTTTTTCAAAGGAGTGACGGAAATTTCTTCTACGCTTAACATGCCTGAAATAACGAAATTATATTCGTTAAATAGTAATCTGGGGTTCAGTTTCTATTTGGGATAATGCATGTCCCTTTTCCCGCTGAGTATCAAGTAACATTAGACACTAAAGTTCAGGAATTTTTATGCCATCGTTATAATTTCCTACATCGTTCCGAAGATCAATGCCCTAGTGCGCATATAAATTATTACCCAAGTTCAAACAAATGAATAAACATATCATAGCATTCGGTATATTTCCTCTTTTATGGAAAGGGAAAGAAATAATTGAGGAGTTATTTGCCTAGGAAAGCTGATATCATTAATTTATTTCAAACAAGAATAAAACTTTTCCAAGTAACGAAATACTTTTCAGAAAATATCAAAGTTTCTGCAACAAACAAAATAAATGCATACGTTAATTTTACATTAAATGTTAAGAACTTTTGAGACTATGCAGTAATGAGATCGGTACCTAATTCAAACATGAATTTATTTTTTATTGTTATCCAGGTCGCATTTTTATTCTATCTGTATTATCGTCATTTATTAATAATACTTTACGTATGCTGTCTGTAACTTCTGTACATTTTTATGTTCCAGTGAATTTTAAATTTGTTTTTAGCGCAATTTATGTCATGTACAGATAGTGATTTCACTTCAAGTCAACATTTTAACATTTTAATTAATATTGACGTTGCATATTTTTAGTTTATAATTTATCAGTGAATGATATAGCTGCAAGGCGAATCAGTTTTATCCACAGATACCCAGCGTACAACAAAAAGAATTGTGCTTTTCACAATAGCACATGAAAACTTCTGACATTAAGACAATAGAAACACATTTAATCCATCGTGTTCTCTAATGACACTGCCAAGACCTGTGTTATTCCAGTCCCGTTTGTTCAAGTTGCTTATTTGTAGTGTTTTCTCAAAGCAAGTGAAAAGTATAGCATAGTTTTGTATTCTTCTGTTCCTAAATAGATTTTGCAGGAAACTAGTTTATTGTAGCGGATTCTCAGTCCATAGCCGTGAATGTGTAAGCACTCTGCATAGGTAAATAAATAGATAAAAGAAATTATATTTAATATAGGTACACAAGCAGAAGAAAAAACGAGCATATATTAATAACTACGCATCTATTGAATGATATATTTAGATTATTCCGCAATGAAAATGTTACAGAGAAAATTAAAAGAAAGGCACTTATCGTCTAATTTCGTTCATTCTTAAAACCCCTGAAAGATGCAACCAATATGGCATGCATGCCGTGGAAGTACATGAGAGTATAACCTGGGAAAATGTACGGCAATTCTGGGACATTGTGTATAACGCACGTACATGAAAAACATACTCTCAGGAAGGAAAGAGTTTAATGATACAGAATTCATACTATGCCTGATATTTGGTCTAAAATCGAGGTAGTGCACATTTTCAGCGGCGATATAAAAAGAAAAGTGTTGAAAAGGAGCAAAATTGGAATCAAGAAACTTAACAAATATCTACTGGAGGAATAAGGTATATATAGTACAAATGTAAATGAAAATGAGGACGAGATGGAAGACATCAGAGACCTTTCTGCTATCTATGTCAATTTCACACGGTTCGTATATACAAACGAACAATAATACAAAAGACACCCCAGAGAACATCTGTTTTTACAAAGTACTAAAGATATTAAAGGAAACTGCATATTCGCATCAATAGCTAATTACTCATGCCTCGTATGATCTGAAAGGATATCATGAGCTTTGTAGTCTTTGAATAGAGACCTTTCTGGCTTTAATTTCAACACCTCTCTTCAGAAAGAAAGAAAAAATATCTCCTCTCTTTCCTATCTCCTCTCTCCAATCTCTCGTTCTGATTAAAACGTTCTAGTATATTTTGTCCTTTGGGACAACACTAAAATAACTTCAATGGGAAAAATACAAAAAAATTCAGTGACTTTCAGCACAACACTGAAGTCGTCTCTTTCAGGGCAAGTTTCTTTAGTTGATATCTTGCATAACCAGAGCACCGAACGTACTTCCCTCCCTTTTATATTTCTGCTTCAGCTTCAGTAGGCCTCTTTCAGGTTCAGGATCATTTGAATATGTAAACATCTTCTGCAGGAAGATCTATACATCTTCAGCAAGTCACATTCTTATAGACGAAGAAAATCAGACATATTTTTATAGCCATACAGTCATTACTCTCTAAATAAGTAAATTCTTGAAGTATTGTTTAGATTTTTTAAAAATTTAAATTTTAAAATGCATTTAATTTTTGGTAATTATTTAGGAGACCTATTCCACTTACTTTATGAAATCTTTTTGACGGAGGTGGACGTACATTGTTGTTTATATATCAGCTATATTTGGCTTATTGGGGGTTTTGAGATCAGCGCTAGGATTCATGAATATTTGATTTCTAAATGTTGCTGGGTTTAATAGATACTCATAATTATTTTAGACTGTAATTGGTGATATCAGTTTTTATTCCTAGCTCTTTTCTTCATTTCAGTTGGGTTTTTATGTTGCTAATGTGCGCCTGTATGTTGTTCAGGACGGGAGGTTTACTTGAAAGTATAAAATATGTACGTAACAATGACAGTGTGCAGATTCGTAGAGGCGGCCATGTTGTTGAAGAAGAGACAAAATTTGATTATCTCTCATCCCTCAAATATAGAAATAATTTAATGGAATTTGTTGCGTTTTGTGATACCTTTAAGACAAGTTTGAAGTGAATAGGTCTAGATTAGATCTCTCTATATGAAGTTTTCAGAAAACTGTCTCAAAAACATATAGCTTCGTTGATCTCGGAAAAAAATAGTCCGCGAATTTTGTAGAGTAGCTCGTCGAAATAATTATCCTGTTTTCCATACCAAAAATTAGTGTACGAAAACGGGACAGTGAAATATTTTATGCATATATTTTTTGAAATAGGTTGTTTTTATTTCTTGCATATAGTCTACTCTTTTATCTTCAAATTCCTTTATATGATACAAAGTTAGTATTTATCCCCCCTCTTCCCCTAAATTGATTTACTGCTTGTTGAGTCAGTAATACAATCGGATGCCCTTTGAGGGATTACAATAGCTGGGCCAATAACCTAAAAACCAATTTCTGAATTAATTATCGGATCTTCAACTTGTATTTCCCCGCACGCGGACTTGACCGGCACTCGGGAGCCCACCGTACAGCATATCCAGCTCGCTGCACGATCTGCAAAGTACTGAAAAGTGCTTATGGAAGCTTAATTTTCTCTTTACCGAGTCGTGAACTATAAGCCATGCACTTCAGTAAACTTACAGGGATTAAATGTTAGCAGTTTTGTAAATGTACGGCTGAACTCAGTTTGTTGTGATAACTTTGCAAGACATTTTCGTGCTGCTTGTTCTAATCAATCAGCGATATCATCCAGTTTTCCTCTGTTAACACAGGGTGCCTGCATCTTATTTTTCTGTCCAACACTGATCGTGTCGTTTTGAATTTAAGAACTGTTTTACGAACAATAGATTTGACAGGTGATATAAAAACAGGAAAACGTTCTTGAAAATGTGCACGACACAGAGCAGCTAATTCATTTCTGAAAAAGTTGCAGCAAATCTTTTAACCGTAGCAACCAGAGCAATTAAACACAATAAGACAGTAACTCCTCAGCATTCCGAACCTAATCAAGCAACTGTCAGTATGTGCAGTTGTAATCTGCTAGCTTCGAACCTAGTTTGCTTGCGAGGAAAACAAAACGAAAACGGGTAGATATCTGATCAGAATAGAAATTATAAAACCATTTATTTCAGTACTTCGGTTTTTTTTTTTTTTTCGATAATAAGCTCAAAAGCAATAGAACTTTTCACTAAACACACATTTAAAACGACCTAAATGTTCAGAATCTAAATGAAATAATTTAAAATAATGAATTACTTGAATACTGAGGGCCAGTAGGGTTTTTTTAGTACCTATGTGCAGAAAAGTTTTATAAGCTCTAAGGAATCCCTTTTGTGGAGTAAATGCGACTAATGTGATATTTTTCCGGTTAAATCGATGAAAATGTAACAGCGTTGTAGCAATAACTGATATTACTAGCTTGAAAGTCAGTCTTAAAGCTTTTTGATGATAGATGTAAAGGAAGATAACAAAAAAGTGACTTTTCAAAGGGGAAAAATAACTAAATAAAGTACAGAAGGAATGCAGGACAACAATATACAGCTCATTGACTAGAAAAATACAAATGAATGAGTGTATAAACTTCGAAAACTTACGCTATATGTATTTGAATCATGCATGCCAGACTGACACCGCCACGGATGTCCGAGGTCGTCAAAGCATGGATTCGTGAGCGGGAGGTCTGGGGTTCGAATCTCGCCAGGACCGTCCTATCTGACTCAGGTTTTTTCCAGGTTTTCCTCAGTCCTCACAAATGCCAAATGCCAGGGAGATACATGTATCCTAAACTGGTCTGGAACGTTTCCTTCCTTTAATTTTTTTTTTTTTTTCCAGTTTATCATTTCATCTCATGTATCATCAGTGGTGCCTCAGTAATAAAAATGGGCATTAAACACGGTTAAAAATGAAACGTTCAATATAAATATTGATAATGTGAGGGTTAACTTACAATAAAGTTTAATCCAAAATAATTAAAATTAAAGTGCATTTTTATCCATTATAATTTCATTTGGTTTCGTGCAGATACAGTGATCTAAAGAGGGTGACAAAAATGTTTTATAAATTGTACTTGATGCATTACAACAGGCAAACTCATCATCTAATTGCAGAATATGTAGAGCTGATGGCTAACAAGGGAAAAAGTATTCATGAGACAACTTCTAGAAGACACTGTACTTATAAATACTATGTAAGGGTGCATACAACGTAAATAATACAGGCCTATCAACAAACATAATGTAGAGGATATACAGTCACCGCAAGACGTTTGCAGAACCTCCAAGAAAAGATTAAATTACGTAAACTTGCTACAAACAGTCTTAAAAATACATATTTTCAACGATCATTTATATTTTACCTGAATTGCCCTAACACAGCGAGATTATTTATATACTGTCCCACTAACAGCTCTTACATCACTTCTATTGCTATACTTCCTAGAAGAAGTTTGTTCCACCTGCTCCACCAGGGTTAGCGGAACACGAGGAATATGCAGCGAGATTCGTTAGCCCTCTTGAGGGGTAATCTTCGCACAAGTGTTTGTCTTTCTCCTTCCCTTTCTAAGAGGGCAGCGTATGTAAAGAATGGTAAACGCTAAGTACACTCACAGAAGCGAATGTTCATATATGATACAACGGAGTCGGAGAGAATAAGAGGTTTTTTTTTAGAAACACTTGAAAAGCGATAGATAAACTATTGCAAATCTTTTAGCATCATCATTGTGTGATACGCAGAGTAATATTTCTGTTTTCTGCTTAAAGATTCAAAGTAGAGAATGAGAGATTTCGTTATTTCATTTAAGTCTAAAACTGTTTTTATATACACAAAAATGCTTATATAAAAGAAGGAGTTTTTTCCTTGAAGGCGACTGTAAATGACTCACATTCCTATCCTTTGAGTGCCTTTGTAATAAATAAGTCACAGAAACATATATGAAAAATAAAGAAAGAAATATTTTGGTTATCTTAAGTTAGCATATATGAACTATGTTTATTTCAAAGAATATTCTAGCGGCACGTGTTTCTTGGGCTTCATTTCTAGCAGTTTGTAAACAACTTATCCTGCAAGAAACAAAAGCCAATCATTAAATTTTTACTGTGCCATTGAGGACAAAATTGTGGCAATCTTTGAGAGTTCGGATAACTCGGTGACAAAGCTGAATTTAATGTAGGGAGAGTTTGAATTCGTTTCAAGTGAATATAGTACGCATCATACATACTATATCCTGTCTATGTAAGTTTGATATGCATTGTCAACAAACATATCTCCGCGCTTATGGTGGAGCGGGTTGGCGGGGATAAGGCACTATGATTGGACATGGACACAGGTGGAGGGAGTAAGGCGTAAGGAGTAAGGGAGTATTGAAGCAAACACCTCTCTATAAATACCATGGTAACAGTGTTTTATAATATAGCAGTTTCATACACAATCAAAATGATCACTGCTTGAAAAACTCCCTTACAGCTATTTGTTGATTATTTTGTTTATTAATAACTTAATAGATTGAACTTTACGGATATTTTGTGAACTATTTTCAGAGGAGCGGTAATTCACCGTGTTTATTGATATAGCATCTCAGCTATCATTAAATAGGTAATAGTACCCATCAAAGCTTATCTATCATACTACAGCCGATTAACTGAGCGCCTAACAAGGAGACCTCTTGCACCTGATACTGTTGAGAGAATTACTGATGAAAGCATATAGCACAATTCTAGCTTACTGGACTTAAACGGATGATATGTTTCCTATGTGAACAAGGCAGACTATCAAAATGCAGTCAGACATATTCAGGTTTCAAGAGTTGGACTTTTTTTTTCTGTCTTAAGGTGTTTATGTTTGCCATCAGCCAGTTCTTTATATCTAGGTGAACAGTATACAGGCAATATATGTTACAGTGTTTTTACATGAATTTTAATTTATATAATGCTTTTTTTCTTGTACTTTATATAATTTTTTATCTGATGGCACACTGCAGTTACGGAGCTAGAAGTCATAGCAAACAAAAATGAAATAAAGTAAAATTATATAAAGTAAAACATGAAGAGCATAATGCAAATTAAAATTCGTGTAAAACACTGTAACATATATTGGTTATATACGGTTTACGTCAGATGTAGTGTAAAACACTGGAAAAAAGTTTTGTGACATTTTATAAACTTACAACGTATATGGTGGCAAACTGTGCAATGTACTATTAGGTAGATCTGTGCATATTGAAATATATTCTAGTATTAGTGGAAACAAGAGAGGAATGATTAATAATGGATTAATGGATTAATGAATGTATGGATAGATGGACGGACGATTAGTAGGCAACAGGATATCGAATTTCTGTAAGAACCTCTTCAAGAGTTTTAAAAACGTTATACCCATCTAGAAGATCTATACGTCGTTTCAGACAAATGCTATTTATATAATTCTTGTTAAAGAAAACAAACAAAACCTTCAAGTTAAGGTCATACAAGCTACTGAACAATGCCCACACGAATGTAGCACTCGAACATAAGGAATTCGATTCTTCCAGACACGCATGTTGCATTAGTAAGCCTATATTTAATTCAAGTAGGCCACATTTCATCCCAAAATAAACTACATGGCCTTCATTTCAAGATCTTCCAGTCTAAATAAATACGTATTTAACATAAATCAAGTTTAAACAAAAACAAGCCAGTTTAGATATTGAGGAGGAAAGTTTAAAATCTGTGTTGATTACATTTTTGATTTCACTCCCTCGCCTCTATCCACCCCAGTCTGAAATTTCAAATGACACTCCCAGATTTTGTTACTTACATTTTAAATAGGATTTAGCTGTTATTATATCTTTTGTTTTGTAACGTGGCCTGGCAGAGTATTGCTGCTATTGTTGTTTGAATTAAAAAGAGTAAAACTGCCTAAGCCCTTAATGCATTGTGTTTTGGTGACATATGTTTCAAGAAAGAGCAGAGTGTAAGCGGATTAGTCCCCCTATCCGAATTAGGCCCGTTTTCTGTAATATTAATACTTGTTAACGGCCTCCGTGGTTTAGTGTTAGCGTTCGCGACTACTAATTCAGAGATCCTGGATTCGAACCCTAGTCAAACTGTCTGGGTAAGTTTTATTCGGAGTTTTTCCTTGCCCTGAGAAAGTGAAGCCAGATAGCTTTAAGGGATCAAGTACTTTGAACTCATTTGTGTCGTCATCAATTCATTTCATTTCATTCATCCCTATACTTACACCTGGATCAGTCCACAATCTACAGACTTTGCGAGAAGACCAATGCTGTCAATGCGACAATAAATAAAACACTAAAAAATGTAATATAATCCAAATAAATTCTATTTTCATTCTATTATTTTTTTTCCTTTAAATTCAAATATCATTACAAACAATACAGATTTTTTCCTCTTTCAGGAAGAAATTGTAAAGTTATTTTACGGCTACTAGGCCTTTCTAACTTGATCATCTGTAGTCTTTAGTTGGGGAAAGCCCAAAACACAAACATTTTACAAAAGTAGTTAGGAAAACTAAAACTCAGAATAAAACTTCCAAATAGACAAATTTTATGTGACGAATTTCGCTGTGTAGCAGTATTTTTTACTGAGGTAAAAGAAGCCTGCAAATGGGAAACATTTTCCTATTTATAGCAGCCCTGCCCAAGAGAACAATCTGCTCTGGAAGCAATACATCAATTTCAATGTAGGGCATGATTATGTATGCTTTATGCTATGGCAATATTACTAGAGTTATAGACCTTTTGTGGAACTTTCATAATAAACTAATAAAACAAACACATTTATTCAATAATAAAAATTAAATTAGAATAAGATAAAATAAATAAAAAGGAAGAATTAAAAAATTAAAAAATGCATAAACAAAAAATAATAATTGAAAGAAGTTACGTTAAAAACCACACACACAAAGCTGGATTTAATCAATTTGTTTTCCCCAATCCTTTCCCGGTTATCATTTTTTCAGATCTGAACTGTCTCACTTTCATCAGAAATTTGCTTAAACTCTCCATCCGTTCCTTGCCTCCCAGCAGAGCTCAGATCCCACGAATAATTGCAGCCAATACTTCACTACTTAAATTTTACACTTTATGGCCTAGCTGTAGACTCCAAATTCCTTTTAACTCCACAATTTGCTTTGTCCCTCCCCAGCCCCAAAAGCCCTTTCAGAAAACACTAAATCTACGCTCGCAATTTGTTCCCATTTCCAAATTTCTGCCATACACGTCATATAGATCTTACTTGTGTCTTACAGACGGTTTTCACTAAACCCGGAGACTTTCTGCTGCTTTCACCCCTGATTTATGTTTTTATGTCAATGTGCTTCGTCCATCTTCCATTCATTGCAAAGGGGCAACTTGTGCATTACGAAAGGGGAACTTTGTTAACACTCACTCTCCCATAAGATGACTGATTGAGAAGAGTTTTGTTTTTTGCCGAAGGTGAAAAATGACATTTTATACGTGGCGTTCTTGTTACAAAGAAGAAACACAACTAAGATAGGCATGCTAACACCACATGGTTTTACAAATGATTCTATTAACATTGTCTCATATAAAAAAAATGAAATTCAAAGCACATGAAAAATATTGTATGTAACGGCTCAGGCTGTTTACCATTGAAATGGCGTTAAATTCGCAATAAAACACAATGTATTGTGCATTTTAGCTTTATTTTGTTTTTGTAATCTTAGAGACATTTACTTTTTATATAAAATTATTTAGAGTAAAACGGAGCTTGCTTTTGAGTCCAGCAATGCATTCACCCTTCTTGTGTTCTCAATCCATAACTTGACATTCTCTCTGGTTCCCTTGGTGATAGTTGATCTATAGTCAAATGTTAGATTTATATCCTTTTGTCAAGCCACGCGGTCAGCGCTCTCGGCAATGGGGCACGGCCTGCTAATATCATTTATATGATGTCGCTGTATAAATCACACCGCTATTGACTTCGTTTTTGTTTTGTAACGGCTTATATATTGAAAAAGTATCATAATTATGTTCGCGCTACCTAAGGTGATGCTTTCCGGGTTCGAACCCCATAAACTCAGTTACATGGGTACTTTTTTCCGTAGTTCTTCCTTATCCTGAAAAGTAAATGCCAAGTAACTTTAAGCGTTTAGGACTCCGGGGTCATTTACGCATTCATTTCATCATCATTCATTCATTGTTTCTTTTAACCTTTGTTGTTATGAGGGACGTTAAACTTAAAAAGAATAAAAATAAAAAATAAGCTTTTCATTTCAAAATTACCCAGTCTGAATTACTATCTATTTAACATGAATTTAACTTAAAAACTCAAAACACTAACACAAAAAGTCTATTTAGATATGGAGGGGAAATTTTTAAAAGAAACTTTGATTTTAGATTTAAATCTTTCACCACCAACCACCCCTTCTTTTAAATTTTAAAAAGGAGTCAGTTATTATCACATCTTTTGTTTTTATTTTTATCGTTGCCTAGCAACCTTAACGTTTGTATTTGTATAGCATAATATTATAAAAAATGTAATTGTTATGTTTCGGTAATGAATTGCTTCAAAATGTTGTATATCCTAGATCAGACTGTAAGCGAATTAGAATTTTCAAAATAATCTTATTACTCTATATTAATCATTTAATATTATCCAAAATATTTTCACCTTATATTTTATTCTATTCATATTCAACCTACAGTAACAACAGTCTAGATTTCCCGGCAACAATAGAGAAAAACAATTATAGCTTAAGTCTCTGAAGGTAGAGTAACTAAGGATGAGAGGGTAAAAAGTCTAAAATTTAATCGACATTGATTTTAAAATTCAGGTCGTTATTTGATTATTTTTATTGTAGGACGAAAAAACTAATTATTTTTTGTGACATTACAATTATTACGATAATACAGCCTATATAAAAACTCCTTACTAATTAATTACGTCAATTACGTATACATCGTTGTTTGGAAACCATTTTTTATCAAACACAAACATTATGAATGAATTTATTTCAACAGATAACATTTCAATTAAATTTACATCTTTTTCCTACCTACCTTTGTAGATAGTTTCATAACGTCATAAATTGCATCACTTAAGAAATTATACCTTTTCAATACATTTTACTTTAATATGACATATTTAACTAATTCCTGACCCCTTGTCTTCCAATTACCTACTGGAATTCTGGAAAACTTGGGTTTGTATTCTAATGAAATTGAAATTTATTACAAATATACCTTTATAGATATCTATATACTTCTACATACAAAACATTTATAACAAAATTAAAATAAAACCAATTAAAATATAACAACAGGATCAATGCCTTCGGCACATTACGTTAAAAGTTCAAGTTTTTATAGTATTATTCCCTTCGAATTCTAACAACAATAACAGTTGTCCAGATTGCCAGTAAGTGATATAAAATTTAGCTGTATTTAAAATTTAAGCATCATAAGTTGGGAGTGTCATTTGAAATTTCAAATTAGGAATGACTGGAGGCGAAAGGTTGAAAGCAAACATTTAATTTAATTGCGTTTAACGTTCCCCGTCAATATCTGAATTGACTTGTATTTGTTTAGGTTAAACTTATGCTAAATAGATAGATGTTCAATCTGAAAAGTTTTTAAATTAAAATTATGCACCTGTATAATATTAATGTGACCTTTGATATAAGTAACTCTTTTATGAGAAATTCTGACATATTTAATTTGGGTAGTAGTTCGTATCTAACGGGGTCACAGTAATAGTAAGGAAACAAATATGGACACTTACCTTGAAATATATACTTTATAATTAAAATGCCACAAAAAGTCAATATAAATCAGTTAAAGCATTTCGGAAATATAACTGCCTTCTCGGAGCTCTATACCATGTGTCACAGCTCAGAACCTTCTGCCCATACTTTGTTTGTTGCATTTATACAAGGTGTCCAGATTAAAACGTTTAGAAATTATTTTAGAGATTCCAAGCAACACAACTAGGGTTAACAGTCTTTCTTGTCGTCTTAACATATTTAGGAATATTTATAGGAAACTATTGACAATAACGCAAACAAGAAATATATAGAAATAAATGGATTAATGTTTGCCAGGATGGATCATGATTTAATCCTTTATAGCTACAAGAAGTTAAAGTAACACAATACCAAGGCATTTCAAATACCCAAACCTCTCAGGTTGCTCGGAGTTCACAGCAGAGTAACGAACTATAAATGAATTAGTCGATTTTCAATGACAGTTCGTGCCCCTTCTCTGCCTTGAGTTCAAAATTAAATTGCAGATGCTTCTGGAAACTTCTAGTTCATTAACACAAACAGGAAATTTCTAGTAAGCAACACGTACCAGGATAATATTCCAGAATGCTCATGCCATTGCTAATAGGGTTAACAAATGTGAAGACGCAAGATGTTTAGTCCAGTATAGTACTCTAAATGGTTTAACTCCAAATGCGTCGTCCTGGTGGTATAGTGGTAGCCACATTTGCCTCCTAAACCCAAGATCGCGGGTTCGATCCCGTCCAGGACCGATGGCTTCCTTCGGAAGGGAAGTAAAGCCGTGAGTCCCAATTCGTACATTTACGACATAATAGCCTGAAAAAAGAGACCTCCGAGCAAAATTAATCGACCGTTTCACGCCCTGAATTGAATGGGACGCTGATGACCTGAGATGTTAAAGAGCGTCCGCAAATAAAAAAGAATAACTTCAAATGAAGGTTAGAGACAATATGGACGTAACTGTAAAGGTTTCGACCTGGTGACTGCCAGCCCACAAACGTTCCATCGCTCTATTTTAAGATTGAAGTTGACTGGGAGAATGAATGGACATTCAAGAACATGAAGTTTCCGTCAGAGCAAACGTGGTCATCCAAGAACTCCATAGGGAGATAATGAAAGAAGAGGTCGCTAGTGTACGGAGGTGATGGAAAGCCTAAGAGAACAACCTGATATAAAGCAGCGTATACTTTGGAATAATGAATGTTCCTCCTCCAATAATGGCATCACCAAAAGACACAATATGAACTATTGATCCAGGATAAATTAGCTCTAGATCAGAGGAGCATAAACAATTTTACTGGGGTGTCAATGTTTGGCGTGGCATTCACGATGATCATATAATTGACCCCTACTTCTTTTTGCGCTGATTGATGGACAAGAAATGTTCACGCTTTCTTGAGGCCAGGTGGTCAATTATAAGACCTTCCTCTGCCTATGGAAACAAACCACTGGCTCCACTCTACTATGAATGCGTAAAAAGTACGTACATCTTACCCACCCAGAGAGATAAATCGGTCAAAATGGAGCTGTTTTTTGACCTGCTCGAACTCCGGAATTGATCCGCCTGTCGGAGCATGGCTGCGCTGCATCCACGCAGACACAACATGTCTTCGTGAATGTC
Source organism: Metallyticus violacea (assembly GCA_030762175.1). NCBI lineage: Eukaryota > Metazoa > Arthropoda > Insecta > Mantodea > Metallyticidae > Metallyticus > Metallyticus violacea. The sequence continues at coordinate 83,687,607 of CM060843.1, read as the reverse complement.
TGCAAGCGCAAGGATATCACGCATGTGTCCCCCTATCGACGCCCACTTCTTGAAGTTATACAGGGGTATCATAGACAATTATATTTCTATACTGTAAGAATTCAATGTATACTTCAGGCAGTGCAACCATCTCAATTTTCCTCTTATTTCCATAACTCCTTAAAATGACCTGCACATCAAGGCCTACGAGAGCACTTGCCAAATACTGCTAGAAAAGAACAACAATATCTGGAATGACTTCTAGTCAACCGAAGTCATAATGATGGAGTTGTAGCATCTGATAAATATGAGGTCCACGTTGGTTTATGGGCGGAAGAGAACACACACGATACATACCCAGTCTAATAGAACTCAAAATTTACTACCACAGGTACCTCCACAGTTGGGCCCGATGACTTTGGCCCTGAATTGAATGGAACGCTGATAACCTGAGACGTCACAAAACATCATGTATCAACTACATTGCAGAAGCCAAAGCTGCAGTATGGATGAATGGAAACGGACAAACTATGAGCTTCAACACGTAGTAACTCGATACGCAATACACAAGTTTTGCCTAAACAAGAGATCCCAATAGTCAAATGTGTGAACTGTGCAAAAAACACGTGAAAGGCATCATGCCCAAATCTGCAGGAAAAGACATGTGTCAATAACAAAACTAGGATTAAAATAATGTAATCCAGTTTATTGTTGCACATCATGCTCTTTTTCATGAATAATAATAAAATGGGCTGTTGAGTGGAGTAAGATCATGAAATATAGAGTGAAGCTAGGCCATAAAATTTAATTTCAAGAAGTTTCTACAGAGCAGCCCTGGAAAAAACGACATGAAGAAGTTTTCTAACCTCTTTTCAGAAATTTCTAAGCCGCAGTTTTATTAAAATACTGTCTCATTATCTCATGGGTGGTTGAGAGGTTAAGTTCAAGAACGTATAGATATAAATTTAAGGCAGAAAATCTGGAGAAGTATATTGTAATAAACTGTAACATGGCTATAAATAATTAACGTAGAATGCCAAGGTTTAGTATGACTTTATACAGCCCCATTTCCATTTTTTAGTCCTCCAATTATTAAAAGTTAGCAACAAACTTATAATACCTATTTTAAAACTTTGTAAATAACCTAGTTTCTATTTTAGAGCCACTGTAGTAATAAACTATATACCCGATTTCAAAGAGTTAAGGAATATCTGAAATATATATTGAAATAATCAGAGTAGGTCAAACGGGAATACAAAACTTGACATTTAGTATTGAAGAAAAGTGCAAACAATTCGACAAATAAAATTTACTGAAAAATCAATCATGAAAATAATTAAATCCAAATAAAGCATCTTTTAGTGCTTCAGCGGTATGAAAATGCGATATGAAAATTAAAAGAAAGTACGCATGGAAAACAACGCCAAAGAATACATTGTAAGTCTAAACGACGTAAAAGTTTATTAAAGGCCAGGTGCGTCAAACTCATTTGTGCCGCGGGTCGTTTTTCGTAATTCTGTACCTCTTGCGGTTGCAAGGCAAATAAACGATAAAACAACACAATATATAAAAACTATGTTTAGTCCATACAACAGAAAACATTTTAATATAAAACAGAACCAACAAGGAAAGAAAGCTTATAAAATGTTATAATATACAAGAGAACAAAACATCAAAAGAATGTTTTGAACAAAAATACAGCTAAAGAGAAGGCACAGTAAAATCTCTATAGTTGGATACCATTATATTCTGGACACCTCCTTATGTTAGACACCTAATGGAGAAATCGGCCACATTCCATGTCCAAATTATTCTGAATATTGGGCACTCCTCTATCTGGATCGCTTACTGGTATATAATTGCACATTATTTATAGCTCTGCTCAGAATTAAAAGCTATTGAATTTGATGTTTTATACAGAGTGTTAATGAACTACACCGAAATACTCGTAATTTCAGTGAGTGTAAAGATGTAATATTTAAGAAATTTGAGATAGGCCATATATGGTCCACAACTAACGTAACGCAGTTTTATGTCGTTAAACATTTTTGCATCAGATATTGATAAATCGGTGTTAAAGCCAAGTCGGGTGAAAATTTGGTTTAGAATGTCGTTATAATTGCCTTACGAGCACAGAAATATCGATTTACACAGCTTATTATTCGTGTTTTCAAGATTTAATGCCATAAAAAGCCCTGAAATCTCGAATTAATCATTTGATAGTGCGACACTAAATATGAACATGCCTAAAATTTAATTTACCTTACACACACTTAATTGTCTTCTTGCATTATGTAACCTACTGTGGGGGAGTTCTTTAACTGCTTGTGTGATGTAATACATAACGCAAAAGCTATGTTCTACAGGTCGCGGGTTTAATTTTTGTTTTATTTAGTATGAAGTATGCAATACGCATACTACAGAATTATGAATGAAATTTGGGTAATCTTTGAATGTACAGCATCCAACTCATTAAGAATACCCATATTTCTACCTTATGTAAGCAAGGGTTGCAATTATATGAATTATATTAAGATTTAAGTGTATAAATTGAAACATAACTTAAAACGCAGGCTGAAATCTGTATTATTAGGCCCTAGTCAGAAAAGGACATAAAAAGTGAGGAACGAAACTCGATCTAGAAAACAAATGAGTATTCTTACTCGAAAGCTAATGTCATAACCGCAGATAACTCTAATAACCATGGCGCCAGAGTGATACGTTCAGAAATTTCCCTCCGTTATCGTGTGTTGTGCTTTCGAGGGGCATCTTCATGAACCAGTGCCATATTGTCACTTTAGAAACTTAGAGCTATAGCTTTGCCAACGTTTTCTATCCCAAAATGCTTATATATACTATTAATAGAGTAATAAAAACTTCTAAAAAGCATAAAAACTCATAAAAAACACTCAGAGTGCAATATAAAAAGGTTCACATAAAATTTCACACTAAAAACCGTAAAATTGAACACTAAAATCACACTATATTTCGAGCTTCGCTCTTGGTCACGTGATGAAAATGAACTGACTTTATATTGCACTCTGAGTGTTTTTATGAGTATATATATATACATCTTTACACTCTGAAACTGTTTCGTTGTAGTTCATTAACATTCTGTATTTATTAGCAAGGCATTCCAATAAGCAACGAGCCATTGCCTGCATTTTGTGTCTCAGCTGTATGATGGTTATTAGTTCCTATTGAAGAGTGAAGTGCAACATTTAATTTGTATGATCAATATGAGTAGGGCTAAGTTAATGGAATTTACTACTGAAATAAAAGAAAGAAGTTATTGATCGTCTGTATAATAGTGTGAGCCTCAGGGAAATTACACAGCAGTTTGGGATTTGTAAGTCAACAATTTCCAATGTAAATGCTAACAAAACTTTGTGCAGACAGAAATAATTCGCAGTTTAAGAATATTGCAGTCAGTGCTAAGCAATTGAACATAACTGCAACAATCCGGTAAACTGTTTCCTTTTGTCTTGGACACCTGATTGGGTTGGACAACTATTCGTGAGGTTTTAGCAGTTATTTTATGACTGTCAGACACTTGACACCGCTTGTCTGCAACCAACTTTGCAAGATTTGAAGTAAAAGATTCCAAAGAGTGGAAAAAAAGAGTGGCGGTGTTCTTGATCTATGAGTTGTTTTATTAACTTTGTATGATAAAACAGTTGCTCACATAGATATGTGGTTCCAGAGTAGCACAGGATTCGTACGGAAAATTTTATCATATCTTAATAGTTTTTCTGTAAATATGAATAGAGTTCTGTAATTTCAACGTCTTGATTTTTTTTTAAAAACTAAAATGTTTTGAAACTTAACTCGTTCACCTGTTCTGGCAATGGTAGCACTCTCGAACATATTATGGAAAGGGACCTGTGAAAAGAGATATTTATCTTGGTATCTTTGACGTCCTTAAAGAGTAAGTCAATTTTCTTTTATTTTGAAAAGCTCTAATTTTGATTCTGGTTCAAATGAAGAAAACATAAATTATTTTATTATACAATAAACTGTTTTGAAAACTAGCCAATGTATTGAAAGTGTGAATTATCAGCGGATCTCTCCATATAGTTTGATGTTTAAGTGGTCTCTTATATTTACTAGTAATGCCGGATTTGTATTCAAAATCTAAGAGTATCATTGTTTTGGAACAAAGGAACTGCTGATGAATAAGGTAGTTTGCAATTTCGATTTGTCTGCATACTCGTCTTTTCGTCTACTCAGCAGTGTTGCTGCAAATACTCTGCCTTTGTCTGACATCAGCAGTCACAGTCACAAGTCCACGAACATGTAATTTGCGTTTTTCCCCCTCATGCGGATTCACAAAGTGTTCCCAGTGGTCAATCAATTACAACAGTTAGTTTCAAAATGTCATCGCATGTTCAAAGAAACAATGTAATTTGCGTCACATCTTAAATATCATTAATTTAAGTGCTATAAATGCATAAACATATGGAGAATGCTGCCTGTAATTATTTACGCAGTTACCAGAGATATTCTTTGAGACGCTGTGTTTGTTGACAATGATATTTCTTGCAATTTCGAGAGTGATATCACCAACAGTTTTTATCATGCATTCCTAGGAGTCTTTAATGAAAGATTTGGAATATTCGGCCAGTTAAAAACTCATTTGATAACTGGCTTTAACTGTCGACTTTTCTTCATTTTTGTAAACACACTTTTCTGCCTTTGCAAAATATTCGGGTTTTTTTTTACGGAAATAGTTCTTTCATACTAGGCGTGTTTTTAAATAACGTTTAATGCCCGTTTTTACTACTGAAGCACCGCATGCGGTGGACACTGAAGATACATGAGATGAAATGATAAATTGGGAAAGGATTTTTTTAAGGAAGGAAGCGTTCCAGGCCTAAGTACAGGGTACCTCCCTGGCATTTGCCATTTATGAGGACTGAAGAAAATCTGGAAAAAAAACCTCAGTCAGGGAGGACGGTCTTGGTGGAAATCGAACCCCAGACCTCCCGTTCACGAGCCTTAACGACCTCGGTTATCCGTGGCGGTAACCGTGTGTAGGAAACAGGTTAGAAATAAAGAATCACACTTAAAAAATTCGGGTTCCGAAGTCTTTATTTTCTTCATTTTTTTTTTATTTATTGTCAAGAAGGCAAAATTTTTCTTCATGAATTGTATGATTAGCATTATATTCTTTGATAGCACTTATAAATGCAGTGGTGAAATATTATCTCCGTGCAAATTTTGACTCTTTCTTGTAATTTTTCCATTTTATTTCATTCTCTGGGTGGTTTGGGAAGAGACACATCACATCAGAATCATTGAACTTCTGCCAAGTAATGGTTTTATAAAAGGGAGCTGCTAAACAAATATTAATTAACTTATAACTAATTCAGGAAGTGCTGAAACTGCAGCAGAGTTTCTCTTAGTGCGGGGAACAATGTCTTAAATAATGGAATGTACTAGATTTCACTAGAATTTGCTCAATCCAGAAACTGGTTCTAGTTAGCGTGCTGCAAAACAGATGACATACACACGCGAGATAGTCAAGTTGTCAATAAAGTTGTCTAAAGGAGGGGTGGCAAACGCCGAGTCAAACTCAAAGTTTCCAGCTCGCTTTGCTTCAATTTTAAGTGGCGGACAGCAATCCAGGGCCGTCACAACCAGGGACAGGAATTTTATGCTCTAATAATTTCTATAACATGTATACATTTATGCATTGAAAATTCCATAATATGCATATATAAGTATGCCAATATGGAGAGTATTAAGACATCATATTGATATAAAATGCAATTTTATGTAATATAACAGGAATTTAGGGGTGCATATACAAAAACTGTAAATTGATCTGCATTTAGTGGTATTTCACTAGGCAGTTATATATATGTATATACTTTTTCCTTCAGTCCATTGCCAACATTTCCAGGTCCGAATTTAATTTGGAGACTGTGGTTTATAAGTACATTAACGACTGGTACAATAATATTGACTGTTGGTTTTCAAAGTAGTTTCTAATTCTGTGTTCTTTAACGTATCTTGAGCAATTTTAACTTATGAAGAATAATTTGGATCAAAAATACTCACTACTTTCCTGTTTTCAAATGTTCGATATAATATAGAGCTTCACATAATCATATTACCTAGCGCATTAAAACTTTTTGCAAAATTTGCAAAACTATTACCGTTTGTATATTTTGAAATGCTTTCATTTGTATAAACTAGTAGATACATTTTTATAAATCTAAAGAAATACTAAAAAATAAAATGTAAACTAAATTTAATCTTACATGTAAGTATAATCACCATACTTGATCTCAATTCCGAGAACTCCTTAACAACCACCTTCATACTATAAGGGAATGGCTATGAGCAATGTGACGTGACGTGACGTAACATGGCCTTTTGATTGCGTTGCGTGAGAGTTACCTTCAATGCTGTCAATTTTTAAGACTGACTCGATGACACATATTATTCAGAAATATTGTATTTATAACTGAAATATGGAGATAAAATAAATAAAATGAAAAAATATTTATGAAATGTAAAACAAGCAAATATGCAGCATGCTTTGCTGAAATATTATGCTTATTAACCAAATAGGCAAAATATGCAACAAATAATTGTTTATATTTTTGGAAATGTAGTAGTTAACTCACATACCAAGCATACTTTCTGGCATCTGAGAAAAAATACATATTTGCGTTACAATTCTGTCCCTAGTCATAACTTAACCACATCGATCAATAACACACAGCAACTCTTCGCTGCTGTGCTTTGCGGGCATAATACAACTCGGATCTGACTCGGCGCGACCTTGGTCTAAAGTAATGAGCGCTCAGTAAACTCGACGTTACAAAGAGACCACAAATGTTGTTGCTGCTGCTAGCGCCGGAGCATCGAGAGAAAAAGGGAATGGTTATTGCATTTTGAAGTGACGAACTGCTGTAATTCCAGTTCGTACTAATTAAGGAGTAAGATAAGGTTTATGAGGTTAGAATGGCGATTTTAAATGAGACTGAATATGTGAGCAAGTTAACAAATTTTTTTCCAATTCGCAACTAATTCATATACACACACACTAACCTAAGGCTAACCTCGGGCAAATCCTAGAAGCTCTAATTCCAATTGGCAACTAATTCAGGAGTAAATCATTTGTAATTGTGGCAAATATCCTAACTGGTGCCCAAAAAAAAAAAAAAGAACAAAGACATGTTGGAATATGAACCCGTGTTGAAATTTTCACACGTTAAGTGCAGTGTCTTTACTATCTACGCTAACACGTTGTTAAAACTGAGGTGGTATTATCTGCTAATACGTTCCCTCATTCTCCGCTGTCGCTCGGAACTGGCCTCCCCCTAGGAAACCCATTTCGGCGCTTGCAGCAGCATTTGTGGTCTCTTTGTAACGTCAAATCTCAGTAACTGTGGCCATACCGGCGAGATTTATCTACACAGCAATACAATTTTAGGCCTTAGGGGATAGTCATGTCAGAAAGAGTGATAGGGTCCAAAATAAAATTTAAAAATGTATAGGAAAATACGACATGATAATTCCAGGAGGTAGTCTAAATGCAATAACAAAATATGCTAAGAAAGAGCTCAGGGACAAATTCCTCTGTAGTTGTCAAGGGCGGAAGCAACAAGATTGAAAAGAAAATTTAAAAGAAAGGCATCAAGCACTTATCTGCGTTTCTCAAGCAAAATAATTATACAGACATAAATATGACCTGGAAAAAACTTCATGTTTAAATTGTGGACAGATAGGAAAATGAAATAATGAAACCTCACTGTCAGTCGGCGTCTCGTAACAGGCTATGTTCAAAAAACTCTGTCTCTATCTCAATATATCTCAATAGCAGTGGTAAAGAAGAAGCTGAGACGATCATCTCTGCTGCTGCCAGCCCATAATTAGACATGAAACCTTGTACAATTGCTCGAAAGTGGAAAGCGCACAAGGACCCACAGTGAACCAGTAACAGTTACTACCTGATAATGTTTATGCAGCAGTAAACTATAGAAGAGGGCATGAACTATTATAAAGCATTAAAAGTTGAAAGCCTAATAGAATAATAAGTGTATAAAAATGAAATTTAAGTATTCGGTATTCATAATTACACTTTGACAAGTTTCAACAATATGGTACAGCATTATTATCAAAACAGGCCCAGGTTATCATTGAAAGAAAAGTCTGCACATAAAATTTAAATCCATATCATAGAGTTATACAAGTTAAAAAAAAAGAAGTAATTGCTGAATATTATACAAGATGATTAATATGAAGTACCTTTCGTAATAGTATAACTTTATGTATATTGTGCCATTTCGGATGCCTTTTGTCCATCGATACGAGAACTGTGGGAGTTATGTTTCATATATATATTAATGAAAAATAAAAATAAAGAAACACTATTAACAATGTAACAAATTAACACTAATAATAAAAGTAGATAAAGATAAAACACAGAGAAAGAGTCACACTTGAAATTGCTATATTTCGAACTACTGCGAGTTCTTCAATGGCAAGAAGCTAGACTAATAAATAATAAAGTATATTAGAAAACACAGAAATAAAATTAAAAGAATAATAGATAAATAGTAAAGAAGTCAAAAGCAAAACACACAAAAGCAAATAAAGCTTAATAAGCAAAGTTAAAAGCAGCACCAGAGGTGCAAACAATATTAATGAAAAATAAAAATAAAGAAACACTATTAACAATGTAACAAATTAACACTAAAAATAAAAGGAGATAAAGATAAAACACAGAGAAAGAGTCACACTTGAAATTGCTATATTTCGAACTACTGCGAGTTATATTTCGAGCTAGCTTCTTGGCATTGAAGAACTCGCAGTAGTTCGAAATATAGCAATTTCAAGTGTGACTCTTTCTCTGTGTTTTATCTTTATCTACTTTTATTATTAGTGTTAATTTAATATATATATATATATATATATATATATATATATATATATATATATATAAGAAAGTTTCTAAAGATGCCCGAGTGATGTTAGCACGTCAGGAATATCAACTATCCCTCCCTTGCTGTTGGTAAAGACGAGGTGCTTGCTTCGGCATGTGTGTTTAGTTAAAAATTACTGGACACTGCACTCAAAGGACATCCAATGCTGTATCTCTCAAGAGAGCATATACTCATATATCGAGAAAGTTGAAAAAACAGAAACTTTGTTGAATAAATTAGCAAGCATCGCATTAGCATTCTTATTTGGGAAGCGTGACAGTATATATCGAGGCCTGTATGCAACATCTGCTCAAAATTCATTACGTCCTTTGTTTCAGGAGGCCTCTACATGTGCGATAAAGGTAACGTAACTGAGGCCATGCAGAATAATTGCTGTTCACGAGTTGCAATAGCCAGATAAGGAAAAATGGGCTCGTTAGTGCCCATTGCGCGACTGCCTGACATTGTAAATATCATATGGTTCACAGAGCAGATTTCACCTTTCTGGATATATGCCTCTCTAATGCAATCCAGCCCCACACGTCCCGCATATAATCGCTACACCTGCAGACGGTTCTACCGCAAATATACTATCTATATTGAAAATGAATTGCATATTTAATACGTTTAAATAATTTTACTAAGTTTTTCGCTGATATTGTTTATAATTTCAGTAGTTTCGGAGAAATAACATGGATTTAATAGTTTTTTATACTCTCAGTGATAAAGAGAGTATATTTATTATAGAGCAGCATTTACGCCTATAAACAATTGGTCGAAATGAAGAAGCGTGTCTGAAATAAAATTCCGCTCATATCGTTTACAAGTGCAACAAAAACTGCTAGGACGTTATGAAAAGGCACCTAATTCATGCACCATTTTTTTTAACTGACGTTCTTTTCATGCCAAGCTCCTTTACGATTAGTCTTTGGTTAATTTAAAAATCTTCTGAAACACAATTCCCGTACCAACATTACCAGTGGCGAATTGCTTGCGTTCACTTTATCCCTGTGTCGTTTTTGCAAGAAATTTTCCTTCTTTAACTCTCCCCTTCCTCATCCTGCTTACCTGGTCACACCAGGATGGTTCGCCAGCCAATACTTGATTGTTATTAGTTTCTTCGTTTATCGAAAGTTCTCGCAAGCTTTCTAACTGGCATGTTCTCTCTTCTGCTTGTTCCTCACAGAGTGGACTCCGGGACAGCAGGTGTTATAGCTGCTTTCGACTTCCTATTCAAAATTGTTAGGAAAGAGACTTTCCCGAAGGGTAGGTCCCGTGATCATGGTACCATATGTTTTGAAATTGTAATGTGATGTACTAAAATTGAATTTGCTATAATGGTACAAAGTTCCTTTTATAATTCTCTTAAAGTAGGAAATTTGTATTTGAAAGCAGATGAGACAGAGCTAATTCTCATTTTCGGCTGCATTAAAAGTATTTTATCTATTACAAGAAAGAGAGATTTTATTTAAAGCTTGCGCCTATTCAGTTAATTATATATTTATTGGGCCAATATTTATCTTGTTTTAAAATATATATTCTTGATTTATTTGTTGCATAATTGAAATTTTTAAGCTGAAACTTATTTTATATGTGCATCACTATTTAATAAATGATATTAGAATTGTTAATTTTTATTCTCCTATATTGTAAAATTAATAGAATAATATTTGCTCCTACTTCACGTATGCAAGACGCGATTCTCGCGAAAAAGTCAGCGACGCGATTTATCTGTGTAAATTAACCACCATTTGGCGGCAGAAATCGTACGCGCTCTGAAACCAAGAAGGCAAATATTTAAATGATGGTGTGTGGGTTACAGGAAACATATTTCAGCGTCATAAACGCAGTTCCTAATTTTACGTTCCCTGTAACTGAATTAATAAGTAGAAACATGGTATGTGCATTTAAAGCAATTTCACAAAGCATAAGGTTAATGTTTTATGAAATGAAAGTACACTTTAAAAGCAAACCAGAAATCACATCGCATTCTGCTGATGTATACATTAATACGAATGCTAATATCTGCTAAAATCAACTCCTTGATTAACAATCTAGAGTTTTAAAACTCATCAAAGCTTTGGAAATGCTCTATAATACTCACATTACGCATCGTGCAAGACACTTGAATGGTACAAATTCGAGATTTTAGTTTCATGAAATAATGTTTGATAACAAGACTAACTCACTAAAGAACAACTCGAATAGCCTAATTTGCTATTTTCGTAGTGTAAACGTCATCAAACAAACCGGCTTAAAACAAGCGGAAACATATCTTATGGCAAAACCGTTACCAAAAACGTTAATATTATAATTTTAAATATGCAAATTTGAGAAAATTTCAAAATGTCCAGTGCTTTAAACAGACATAACCCTCAAGACTAGCCTTATATGAAAACAAATGCTTTAATGGTACATATAAACATTACGTTGTAAACATGAAACAAAAGAAGCCGCTTTCAAGAAAAGTGCTCTTCGGGCTTTTTTCCCCTTTCTTTTTATCTTCATGGCGCACGCTTCTCATTTCAGCTGCTGTCAGTAAAGCTTTCGTGAAGCATAACAATGAGGGTAGAATGCAGTAAATGTCAAGCAGAGTTGTGTGTTGAACAAAAGGTAACTATCGGCAGTTTGCAGAAAATTCGTCAGTGAAGATGAAATACAGAGGACGTGCATTCGCTTAAGAGATACCATTGTGTCATCAATCATTGCATTAATTACATATGCGTATATAAGTTATCATCCTTTCTTGTACTGTCATTGACAAAATAGCTTGCAAGTTTTACGTTGTAATTACACCATAGGCTCCACATTTTGTTGTTTTTCATGGTGCACGTTCATATCTAAATGCATTTATGGTTAGTTATTAAAAGGTTATGTTCACCTGCTACCGTTTGCTTTCACAGAACTCTAATTTAATATTCATTAAACCTCTCTAAAGCTACCTGCTTTGTGTCGGTCCTAGTGGTGTAGTGGTAATAATACTTTCCGCCTAAACCCAAGATCGCGGGCTCAATCCCGGCCAGTATCAATGGATTTTTGGGGCGTAAAAATCCTAGTATATCTTCCTTTGGAAGGGAAGTAAAATCGTGGGTCCCAAGTCGTAGATTTATGGCATGTAAAGAGAACCTCAAGCCTGAAAGAAGAGGTCTCTGAGCAAAATTTGTCGGCCGTTTCACGCCCTGAATTGAATGGGACGCTGATGACCTGAGATGTTAAAAAGCGTCCGTTAATAAATCAAATCAGTCAAATTACCTGCTTTCCATCATGCCATCCATTTGTTTGGGCTTCGCTTTACGCAGCAGAATCATCACGGCATCAACACACAAACGCACGTCAAGCTGATCCGATCGATAGGTTATGATACTGTCGGCGATTGGCAAAAACAGGACAGACAAAATTCTTATAACCCAAAAACATGCAAGGTAAATCGTTTACGAACAGTAAGGGCTAAATAGGAGTATTTTTGCAATTAAACATTGTCATTGTGCCCCAAATGCTTAATTTATAAAAAAAATGTGATGAAAATGTTCATAATTTCCTGCAAAAATCTGGCGGTTAAAGAAAATCTCTTAAACTTTTCTGAATTTATGAACAACACCGATCAGCTGATTTTTACACTTTATTTTATAAAGCTGCAACAAATGCAATGTTTTATTCACACCAAATCTCCCAACGCACTCACAAAAAATAAGTCGGTCCTAATGGTCTAGTGGTAACCATACTTGCCTCGTAGACCCAAGATCGCGGGTTCAATCCCGGCCAGGGTCGATGAATTTTTTTCGGGCATAAAATCCTAAATATTGCTTCCTTTAGAAGAGAAATAAAGTGATGGGGTCCCGTGTCGTATTAGAGGTCTGTGAGCAAAATTTATCGGCCGTTTTAAGCCTTGAATTGAATGGAAAGCTGATGATCTGAGATGCTAGAAAGTGTCCGTGAATAAACCAAATCAACAAGAGAAAAGTGTACTCATTAGCATTGCGGAACATCTAATGGCTTTTGCACGATTACAACGAACCTTAGGCGAGTCCCCCAGACGAGCATGCATTCATTAACTGCAAGGATCAACCTGTCTCAGAAGTCGAGTTACAAAGCAATGAACGATTTGATGTCGTTTTGATATTTTGGCAAGTTGTGGGACTATTTCCATAGTAACAACATTCACAGAGAGTACAATTGCAAGTAGGTGTTCCACTTAATATTTCTGAAACCTTTCGCAATAAAATATATACATTGCAATTAAACATAAAATTTGAAGATCGATGGAGATTTGAGGAAAGTTTTCAAAAAGTATTTCATGGGTACAACCACAATAGCTTACATTCCTTCGGAATTAGCTAAAACAAGACATAATACGTGATGTTATGTAAAGACTAGTTGGTACTGCTGGGTAACATAATGACAATAATAACATTTAATCATCATGCATTTTTCTGCATACGTTCGAAATGAAAAATTAATGTGTGTGGTTCTGTCTCAGAGTGGCGAAAATGCGGAAGTTTTTATTAACAGAAAATGTTGCATTGCATGAAATGTGTTTAACGTACAAATATTAACGTATTATAAAAATAATCCTCAAATCTAGGAAATTTAAACACTTGGTCTTTCATATTTTATTATTAATTTTTCTTATTATTGAAAAACGCTTTAACAATATGAACGTATTACGGCTAAGACCGTTGAATTTTTCTCTAATTTACTTCCCTCGTTATTAATTTACACTTCCGGCAGCAAATCAATAAATTGCATTGTTCTACATTTATTTTAGTTACCTTACGAGATGTCAATTCCTGCCAAAAAGCATTTTAACAGTTTAACGGAGGTCTAAAGAGACAATGAATGAATTTAGGGGGGGGAAACAACTGCATAAATGAACCCGGAGCCTACAATGCTGAAATTTACTGGAATTCACCTTTCTGGGTGATGGAAAACTCCGGAAAAACGCAGAGAAAAGCTTAAGGGATTCGAACCGGAATCTCTGGATTTGCAGACAGACACGCAATAATGTGTCAAGTAGATTAACTAATGCATGTTTTTAAAGGTAACATGAAAAATGAGGTATATTTTTGTTCACCACAAACCATAAGAGTAACTCAATGAATAGTTCTTCCATGCAGAAATTCCTAAGCTCATAGGTGGACAAATAATAGAGCTGTGTGAAGATCTGGTTGCTGTAAATATTGTAATTAAGGAACAATTATAATAAATAAATAAAATGATACATTCAATCAAGAAGATGGTTTTGAAATCTCCAAGTAGAAGATTTGGTACATGTATCATTTCCTGCCGAGCCTATAGTAACAAGATGGAGGACAAGATTGAATTATTAAGCTGTCTACATAAAGGAAAGTGAGAAGATAAATGAATAAATGTAGTAAATATTTATGCAAATTAAGAGTGATTTAGATGAAAATGTCTAAGTTCATGTATTCAATATGCAGAAATGTATAAATGATATGCTGCTTTTAGTTTTCGTGTATTTACCAAAGTTGCTGAATTGGACGGTCCATTATGTTTCATACAACTGATGATGTCCCTCACTCTTGGGGTAAAAAATACTATCTACCTAATAAGTCGAGAGCATTTTATTATTCATCTGAAAAGTCCTGGCAGTTCATTGTAAGTAAAACAAGAAATCTTCAGCTGTTTTAAAATATATGCAAAATATTTAGAAAACGTGATTTGATGTAATGATATTTACTGCTACTTTATACAAAAGTTAATGTAATTTTGATCAGAATTCCTGGATGGACCGAAGTGATAGGGCCCAAGGTTCTCCAAGTGAGATTGCTTGTCTAAAGTACGCCCCTATTACTTCGTGTGAAGCTTTTCTCAGTGCAATAGTGTACTCCTCTCACACGATAGAGCAGAGAACTTGGAGAAATGTCTACTTTTGTACTGCAATGCAGTAATTGTTTAAGTTATTGATTTCCAAAAAGTATAGATTAAGTTCATCTTATCATTTACAGTAAACATATAAGTTTTTGTGCATTAATGAACTTTTTTACTGTCTAGAAAGCCGAGTGTTACTCATAAAATACACATTGTTACCATAGATCGCAAACAACTCTCTGTACTAAGCTATTCAATTCAATGTCCATCGGTGAAACATTTGTGGAGACTTATAAATTTAATGCTACGTTCATCGGTATGCAGAGGGAATAGGGCTCACAAATTGTTGCGTTCTGTGTTCAAGGGACAGTCGAAATACTACAGCACATTGCATAAGGCATGACTGGAAACCAAGGAGCATTTACGATCAGAAGACTAAAATGGAACTGCCACTCCTATCCTCCCAGTAAATTTCGACTGGTCATAAACTTGATGAAAAACTTAGGAAAACAAATTTAAAAATATTCCTGTACTTTTACTGTATCAGTAAAAATAAACGATATCTTTGTGCGCCTACAGGGTTGGCTGCTATTACACTCGCGGAAAAATGGAATGAAATTGACGTGAGAGATTGGAAAGGCCTCAAGTGGTTTTGTATGAACTTCCCAACTAAAATAAAATTACCCTGATCGAAAAAGACGCAGGAATAGTAGGATGCATATAAAGATATAAGTTGGCATGCCACTCAGCGTATTTTTTTAATTCTCTTTTAAATATTTTCATATTGGCGAACATTTCACCAACACAGGTAGTGTTTGTACAATTTTCTGAGCCTACACAACTATTATTCAGCAATAATTTATCAACAGATTCATTCTAGGAGTTGTTTTTTCTAGATTTAATCACAATTTGTTGGATTTGAAACACTTACACATACTAATAAGATGAAGCTAGAAATGCCTAACAGGTGGTGCTTTGATTGTATGGACTGTTTAGTTATATGCGTTTATTTCTTGTTATCGATATAAGAAATAAACCAATTTATGCCTTCATTTTTATTTCATTAAAGCTTGGTTTTTTTCTATTAGAAATTCATAGTTATCACAAATAAATGCTCCAATTAGATCACATAAAATTCCGCCAAAAGGCCTTTTATTATTTAATTCTGCCGAAATTTAATTTGTAGCATTTTTGTTGACATTCTTTTCTGGAATTCAAATTGGTGTTTCACCAGAACATTGTTGCTTTCAATATAATTATAATTATATAATCTGTTACACTTTTAAATACTTTTGAAAAAGTTTTTAAAAGTAATATGTGTCTGTTGAAAACATAATGTTTGTCAACTTGGAAGTCTTTCGAATTATTTCAGCGATTCCTACATAGATGGCAGTGATATACTTATTGATTAAGATGTTTTTAAAAATTTAATCGCAATTAGTCATATCATGATGATTTTGTTTGTTTTGTTTTGCGTGAGTGAGTGAATAATTTGGTTATTTCTAACGGCATTGTCCTCCTAATGTAAAATTCTGTAATATTATTTGAAAAGGATGTCTTTTATATAGCTAATGTATATATTTTATTTCCATAATTTATTTTTAACGCATTGGAAAAGTTATTAGATGTATTCGGAATATCTCTGAATCGCTTTCTTCTTTATTCTTTTGTTTTATTAATGAAATTGAACCTTGATATGTACGATTCTTATTTTATTGTCAGATTGCTCAATAAACATTCGATAGTGAAGCCATTTTGGTTTTATAATCTTCATAACTAATTTACAACATTTGTATATTGTGCTCATCGCTGCATGTTACTTCTTTACATTTTTTCTGTTAGCAAAAAGTTTAGTATACATTGCTTAACTTAGCAATAATAAAAATGTATAACAATTCTTAAAAAAACAAACAAGTTAGTATTTAACTTTCGAAGCTGTAAAACAAGTAATATGAATGAAATCCTAGCACAAACCATATAGAACGTTTGAAAGTTGTTGTATTGTTAAGGTATGTAAAACTAAATTGAGTAAAAGTGTTAAACTAATACTACGCTGCAGCCTAGAAGGCAATTTTTCCATTCATATTTTCAAGAATTAAATTAATAATTTAAAATAAAACAATGAATTAAAATGCATACAAAGTGAGCACTTATTACAATATATTTTATTTTTATTATTAAAAGGAAAGGAAACCGTAAAGTACATCAACATCAAAAGGAACAAAATTTCTCAGGATTATTAGACAGCCTTCATTATTTGTGAATCTTGTTTGGGAATGGAGAGGGCCGTTAACACATTTTATCTTAAAATGCGGTCACACTACACAAAGCCTTGGAAACATTATGGTAAAGTAAATTACTGCCCAACATTCCCTTAGGTTGCGAGATCTTATGGACAGGTCACCTAATTTTCCTCCAGTAAGTGAAGCATAAACTGTGTTTTACGCGGCGGTTAGATGCGACAGTTTACGAACTAAGTGAACAGGTCTGAAGTGCAGACATGAAGCAAATATCCGGTGTTGAGCAAGTGGGGCTAGGAGTAGAGTTACTCATATGCCACAACCGCTGCAGTTTCTTTCCATTTCAGTACTGCGCATATGTGAAAATTTACCTCTTTTTAATAACATTAAACATTTTTTGACGTGAATTTTAATGAAATTAAATCGACTGATTATATTTATACATTTAATTTATTTTAACTTATATTTAAATACGTAGTCTAGGTGTTCTACTCCTCTCCTGACTCAAGGTAGGTGGATTTTTGGACATAAAAATCTAGAACGCAAATCCTCCGAAAAGTAACTTTACCATGGATCCCAGGCATATCTTTAATAGCTAAAAGAGCCATGTACCTGAAAAAATAGGTTCATGGACAAAATTTCCTGCTGTTTCACGTCCAAGTAAAACCTTAGTAAGGAGTTGGGCTGACCCCTTACGCTTTGACACCTGTGCTAAGCATAACTAAGTTTGAGTACACTCGTAGAAATACAGAAAATCCTCGATGGTTGACATCATGTGCTCATAAGGGAAAAGAAAAGGGGGAAAAAATTAAATGTGTCATATACATTGTCGTAGCATCTTCAATTATAATTACTGGTCGTTAAGTGTAAAGTCCGTTAAAAATGCGGTTGGATGTCATTACTAAAATTTTGAATGTGATTGGTTTGAGCTCTTGCACCACGATAGCAGAGAAGCCGTCAGAAAAGATTTAGGCGGAAGACAGTTTTGTGGGAGTCATATCTCTCCTCTCTTGTTCATGTAGATCCTGCACTACATGTACGTTAGTAGCATCTAATTAGTGGACCTTTTTTTTTTTGAAAAGTTTATCATAAATTTCATAAAGGGATTTAGTGAATAAAAAGAGTTTTGGTTCTATTTATTTATTTTAGTATGTCATAAAATGTGATATTTATATGCAAAATGACCAGGTTTGTGACATATTTTGGAGGAGGCGCCGGGATTCTCGTTGTTGTTGTTGTTTTTTTCTTGTTTGTATTTTTTTCTACGTCAAGATGGCGGCGTCCACTACTCATATGTAACGTTTTGTGTATTAAACTGTATACTTCCCTTTAAGAATATTTGTTTTTAGGTAATATTTTCAATATTACTAATATTTTACCTTGTGCAATTTATACTTGAAGCTCGTTCCATTTCATTCCCTCTTTTCCCTTATCTTTCTATAACTTTCTTTTTCTGATCTATCTTGTTTGATGATTGTTCTCCCCCTCGTTCTTCTTTTCTTTCCCTCTTACCTTCTTTTTTCTTCTTCTCCATTCTTTCCCTTCTCTCTCTTTTTCTCTCCGAGTCCATGTCGAAATTTTTTTCCTCTCTGTCATGATACGGCTGCCCAGAGCGTCCGTTGACCCACCCTGCATCTGGAGAACACATCTCTACTTCCTACAACGCATCATTAACTGCTAATGGAGAGCGATCTTTGTATTTGTCTTTGGTGGTGGGCAGGGTAACCATTGCACAGAACTTATAACAGTTGATGGTATATATATATTTATTACTGCAGTACATTTATAAACATCAACGCTATGAAGAAACGTGTTAATTATTTTGTGAATACACATACAACCAACATTAATGTTTTGGCATCGGGTTCTTGTTGTGTTGTGTGGAAGAGTATTTAACTCATGGATATAAAACGGAACTTACTGTAACTTTGGAGTAATGATGCCATTTGTTTTTATGTATATGCATTTTATAGGTTAGGTTATACCTCGTATGCTTTTAGGTTAGGATTTATTATTATGAACTTAAATAATAGGAAACAGTTGAATGCTTAAGTGCCAAATAAAACCGAAAGTCAAGAAGGTTGGCTCCAAGGCAACTCTCAAAGGCAAGTATTTCGGTTACAGAAGTGTTAGACGAAATCTCATTTTAAGCAGCATAAAGCTGCAGATGTATATATTGTTAATGTGGCTAGGAGGAAGCAAACGCTTATTTCTCTCAGAGTTGACAACCATAAAGATAACATTTAACTTTCATTGAATGTTTTCTTGACAGACTGACCACAATTAGACCTACGTAATCTACATTGAGGAAAATTATTTGGTTCCTGTATAGCAGCTGACTCTAAATGAAATAATAAACGTTGAAGATGACCACATCTAATGTTCTGCCGGTGAAATAACTGACAGTCGTTGTGAACTTGATAATTGGTAAACTGAATCCAAATGAAACAAATAAATGTATGTAAAGAAACAGCAGTAAGGAATACTTTATTCATATTATGAGGATAACACGTTGCTTTTATTAGTGACAGGCGACGTGCCTTCATATTAAAGGCAGAAGTTCTACATCGGCTGGCCGAAGAGTTTAGAGATCACTTCGACGAAGAGAGCACGTGTGCCTTCTGATAAGGTTTTCTTAAAAGCTCCAACTAGCATACAGATGTTTAAAGAGAAGCTATGGTAACCAGTCTTTCATATAAGTTGATACTTATCCACTGAGGAAGTTTGATATCTGCCGCTATGTTCTAAGTTCAATATCTAAGCAGTATTAGAAAATTTTAAAATTGCTTGACTGAAACAGAAGCTTCCAAATTGTTAAAGTCAAAAAATCACTCGATGTTACTATCACTGTCGCCTCTATTTCATGCATTAAAATACACTGTTTATCCTCCACTTAGAAGACGCAATCCTGCCAGGTAAAGATGCGCTGGAAAGCATTGGCAATTTTACCCTCCCCAAAGTGCTCGGACCAGTGAGAGGTGCCTGTACTTCGAAGCTGTAGAGAATTATTCAATGCAATTCTGCGGCCTTTGGTCAGTACTACAGGGAAAGCTAACCCTGGAACCTACAGCAGTAGTTTCAGTTACGTCGTTTGGATTTTTGACAAGAAATGGAAAACCAAAAATGATAATTATGTAATTATTATTGCAAAACCACAAATTGAATTGAGTAAATTGGTAAATATGACTGTAACTGCTCAATTGATTTAAAAATTGTGCATTTGAACATAAAAGAAGCGCATATTAACAGCATTAAACAAACTAAATATAGAATTTAAAATTAAATTGGAAAATTTAAGACTTTAAAGACATAAAAAGACAACATTAGAATTAAGATGATTTACTTCAAATGTACCAAATCCAAGAAAACTGGAAAAGTAATAGAATACATAGTTATTCATTGCTTTTCAAACTATTTATTTTACATGTATTGCTCTTGCTTATTTACTTCATCTATTTATAATACGTTCTCCTCTTAATACGAAGGTGATTCATATTACAGTTTTGTTATATTTACAGAACCCTCGTTAGGAAGCGTGGCCGGCTTAACGGGGATTTGCTTGGCACCAGGTAACACGCCTTTTGCCGGAGGAGTTAGATATTCATACCCCCTTAAATTTCAAGCGCATATATTTCTCTATGCATTCACAGTATACCAAACATCAATTTTATGGTCATACAATGGCATTTCGTGTACAAAGTCGGTTTTTTCTCCATTCCATTATCTATTGTTTTGTGTCGCTACATGGCCATGTAAATAAACCATGCTTTGTCCGTAAAAACAATTAAATGCGGGTCAACAGAGCGAACATTAACATTACCCAGCACCCAATTACAGAAATTAACTCTACTCACATTACTGCATGAATGCAATTCCTGAACTACAGTTATCTTAATATGAAAGTTTAGTGGCATTTCAAGAAATTCTTTATTCCTATGCAGGTGTTCTCAGATTTGTTTTATTTACGGACACTATTTAACATCTCACGTATTCAGCGTCCCATTCAATTCAGGACGTGAAATTTTTCTCAGAGGTCTCTTTTTTCAGGTTTGAGGTTCTTTTACATGCCGTAATTTTACGACATGATGCCTACTTCTTTACCCCTCTTCCAAAGGAAGCCACACTTAGGATTTTTACGCCCAAAAATCCATAGACCCTGGCCTGAATTGAACCCGATCTTTGGTCTAGGAGGCAAGAATGGCTACCATTGGACCACCAGGACTGACATCTTTTTCACAGATTTCTTTGGACTTTGTTCTAACTTTTTTCCGATGTCATCGAGTTTTTCCGCTGTAAGAACACAGCGTATTACTTTCAGCTTCTTATCAAGAACAGATCCCGTTTCTCTAAATTTGTGCACAAGATTACGACCGTTTCTCTGTGAGGCGCACGAAAAGCGAATCAGTCTATAAATAGCCGTCTCATTTCTTTACAACAGTTTGTTGTCACATAGGAATGATGCATGAAGATTCTGTGTGCTAAAGTATTAGACCTTTTTCACATTATAACAGCAGTAACACTGAAACACGTGGTCTCACAACGTTCAGCTCCTGTACAGTCATACTTCGTGTCAACACACAGAAGGGCGAAAAGAGGGAAACAGAACTGGTTAGAAACACGGCAGACAAATCCCCATCAAGCCAGCCACGCGTCCAAATGAAGGCTCTGTATTATGAATTTTTTTTTTTTTGAGTAGTGTTTAACGCCCGTTTTTACTACTGAGGCACCACAGGCGGTATTATGAATTTGAGTGTTATGAAAAACACCAGCTTGCTCGAATAGTTCCAATTAGTCCAATTAAGAAATGCGAAAATAAAAGTATTACAGAAAATTCGCAGTATAAGGGTACACCTAAGGCGCTTCCATTTAAACCGATATGGGTGGCCGAGAATAAGGCACGGAGGCGGGAAGTCTGGGTTTCGATTCTATCCAAGACCGTCCTCCCTCCAATGAGGCTTGTTCTTCAGGTCATGGAAATCTCTTATGTTGGTTACCTGATAAAGCCTCAAGTAAAAAAGTATAAGAGCATAAAATTGATGACCGTATTCGACGTGAACCTCTGTTGGCAAACCGTCTGTTGAGGTGTTCTCTCACCCCATCACAAAAGGAGGGGTGCTCCATCTTTCTGAAAAACTAATGTGTCTACAAAGCCATCCGAAATTTTGGAGTAAACTCCTGTCTCATCTGTGCATAAATTAAACCGCCCAACGTTTTCATGATTTTATGGCTTTATGACACAGAGCGGCCACTTGAAACGTGATGAAAGGTACATATGTACAAATGTATGTGTATGTATGTATGTATGTATGTATGTATGTATGTATGTATGTATGTATGTATGTATGTATGTATGTATGTATGTATGTATGTATGTATGTATGTATGTATGTATGTATGTATGTATGTTAGTATGTATGTATGTATGTATGTATGTATGTATGTATGTACATATATAAATTTCATATATGACAAACCATTATTTCTTGAAAATGGATCGAAACTTTATGCCCACTCTGAATATAGGGCAAAACCAACGCCGTAGCCTTGGGAAAGCGTTTGCGTTCCCCTCACGGGAGCGTGCATTCAATTTCCGGTTGGGATAGTTACCTAAATGAGATTTTTTAGAGGTTTCTCTCAGTTCTTTTGGTGAATGCCTGAGGAAATTTATACCACAAAGTCCTCTGAACTCATTCAACCAAGTTATAATCTATCACAGTAGATATTCAGGTGATGAAGGACACAAATATTTTAAATAGCAAAAGATCGCAGAAAAAAAATTAAATCTAAGGATTTGCAGCTAAATCATTTTAAAGAAGTTAAAAGTTGTCAATTATGCCATATGGTAATTTAGGATTATTTTAGCCTAAATGTGTGTAATTTGACTGTATCAGGCCAATTTCAGTTAATTTTTTCCAAGCATTACTATACAGAACGTGTACTGCGGGAGCTGTCCAGCATGGGACATCTCAGTTGATCGGCGTAGATCTTCGGCAAGGTGGTTCGAGAGCGCGTTTTGGTGCGGATTGTACTTTATTGACGCTGTGAAACTGTCCTCAGGCTACCGGGTTAACTGTAACCACAGCATACGATATATCTTATTGGCCAACTTAGCTGATTTGAATAACCTTCCACGTTGAGTCAAGGCAATTTCTCAGCAGGAATATTTGCTGTCGCCTATGTTATATTAATTTGTCTTCATTGATTAACCAGATCAAATATGCGCATAAAGTTATTATGGATTGTATTTCCTGTAGTGGTAATTAGCTAAATCCAGTTCTCAAATTCTTAAAAACTGTAGATTTTAAGATGAATAATGTGATTTTGAGAACTGATCATTTTTACCTCAGTCCCAGATCCCAAAAATTAAACATTTTAAAACAGAAAAACATTTACAATTTACCTGGAACAGTAAAGAAAGAATCATTGTAAATAATCGACAAATACTATGAAATGAAACTGAATTCTCTAACATTTTATAATATAAATATATTAAATAAATATAGAAAAAAAGAGGGTGTAGGATAGAAATAAAAAAAATAAAATAGAAAAGAAATTGAAGGAAAAAGAGAGACAAAAAAGGAAAGAAAAAAAAAGGAATACAAAATAGAAACATCTTGCCTTCGAAGAAGCAAGGAAAAAAAAAAGATGCAAAGAGAAACATAATAAACGTCTGATGAAAGGGATGAAAGAAAAAAGAATACGAATGAAAGGAGAAGAGAGTAAATAAAATAAATGGAAGGAAAAAATAAAGAGAAGAAATTAAAAATTTGAAGGTTATGCCTTTTGTAATCTAAAGAGTACCAAAATAAAAGAAAATAAAAACGAAATAAACAATGAAAGAGAAAATTAAATAAATAACTTTTTTATTTTAAACTTCTGGTTGAAATGAATAAACGAAAATAAAAAATTAAGAGGAGTAAACGAAATCTGTTTATAAATTAGAAATGAAGAACCAAATATAAAAATATCGGGACCCTATTTCTTATTGTGATAATGTAATAAAAGTATACTGTACATTATTTTTTACATCCAGTGAAATGTGTTAACTGTGGGACATTGATATCAAAATCGGTTCCATTACTCTGTGAGTGTTTTTTCAATGTTCAACTGTAATTACTGGCTCTGTTTTATATTTTACTCTCGATATGTTTTGTTTTATACGAAGGTTGAATGAAATCGTCTCCATAGCTTGGCTACAGATGGAAGTATTGGCATGAAACGGTACTGGAACGTTTGTAGACTGGCCCTCTTCCACCTCAGTTGGCAGGAAGTCGTGGCAGTGAACGGTTGTGTTGCTACACTGCATAGAATGAAACTCGGCGCAGGCAATCGGTCAATGGAATATAAGCAACGTGTTGTGGTAGAATTCTTGACAACAGAAGGAGCCACTGCAACGGATACTCATGGAAGAATGCAAGCTATTTATGGTAAATGTGTTGAAGTGAGCTCTGTGCGTCGTTGTGAACATCTGATCCGCTTGACCGGCAAACAGTTGGACGTCCTTGAGTTTCACACGGAACAAGTTGACAAATCGCCGCATCATTCAGAGAAAAATTGATAGCAAAACAGGAGCACGTAGGTCAAACCATTACTTTTCTTGATTATCGAGAAATCTGTGCAGGATGGGTAAAATTTCCAGAAGCTTCTGAAGGTGAAGCTTTTCGTCAGGGGACGAAAAGTCGACACTCCACTAGAATTTGTAGACGAAACTTCAGTCCAGTGTTTTGGGACGCAGATAGTGTTATCTGTGTTGAGTTTCTTGAACGTGGAAACACAATTAGCTCAGAGCGTTACATCACAACGCCACGAATTTGAAACGACTGAGATGAATTAGAAAGGAAAAGAAACATGCTCTGCAGCACAACAATGCCAAGCCTCACACTTCACGTGCCCCACAGCAAAATTTCAGAGACTGAATCTCACCATCCTATGACATCCACCATACAGTCCAGACTTGGCACAACCTGAATTCCTTCTCTTCCCCGAAACTATAGGAAGATATACATACACATTCGATGAAAAAGTTGAGAGGATTGAGAGAGAGGTCTGTGACGCTTTACAAAACTCGTCATTGGTTGGCAGAAGTGTATCCAGTTGTGTGGTAATTATGCTGAACAATAATGTAGCTAAGTAAAGAGCTCACTAAAAGGATTATTTCTGTATTTTATTTACTAAAATATTCCCATCCACACACAAAGTATGAAGGAGGTATATACAATCCTCGTAAAAACTAAATTATTTATATTGGGAGTAAAACATATTTCATAAGCGTATGATTTATGTAAAATACAACAATAATAGTAAGTGATAAACTTGCATAGTAAATGAAATTATATGAGAATACATTATTAAAATTATATTCATTATTATTATTATTATTATTATTATTATTATTATTATTATTATTATTATTATTATTATTATATACCGGGTGCTTCTTATGATTGCTAATTATCTGCACTTTCATTAAACAGTGTGATGTCCTTACTTATGAAATCGTTTTACTTAGCTTCTGTAAAGTTCGCGTCTTTAAAATTGACAACATTTAGAATTCGAATGCAATGTATGTACGTTATTAATGAAATCCACAACAAATTTGGTTAATGTATTCGAACTGCATTACAAATTGATGTACTCTCAAATATTAATATAAATAAATTGTATATAAAACTTAAAATAAATATAAATAAATCATAATATATCTTGTACATAAATAAAAATGAACATTCAATTAAAATGGAACAAATTAAACTTCCAGTTCTCTTTATTACTTTTGTACTGTAGAGAAATAACATTTTTCAATGAATACAGTCAGTCAGATATTCTCATCTAGAATTAATTGTTTCCTACCGACAAGCAACGTTTAAAGATGGCCTAATTTAAAGGTGAAAGTGCACTTCAAGAATGTTTGAATTATTAGAACTCAGACACAGATAAAGCTCAATTCGCCAATGTTCTCAAGCTCAAAAATTCACCACAGTCTGACGACATTAATAAAGCAATTCTCATCTAAGAGTAGAGACGGATCATGCCAAGAGAAACTGCAAAGTAAAGTAGAATTGATGGGCATTATCAGTGGAAATGATGGTGATGCAATTGTTGTAATGGCAGGATCGGCAAAATGAACAAAACCATCCTCTATATAAACATATATTTTTTAAGTTGTTATATTTGTAAATTTTTGTATATTTTTAATCTCAGGAATTCAGAATTCAATGGTGTAACTATTGAAACATATTTACATTTTAAGTGCAGGAAGCTCTTAAAAGTGTCAATTAAAGATTTTAGGATAGTTGTTAAACTTGTTTTTAATTGTATACAAAGCTGAAATTGTGACCTCTTAATGGCTGTGCATATTCAATTAGCACAAACTATTGCAGAAAGTTTCTGATGTAGAAGGGGTAGCCTATCCAGGCGCACTAGTGTGTTTGATTTTCCAGAGTAGGGGCACTAACTACTTAGGAAGAGAGAGAAAAGTTTCTGGCAACTTCCAGTAGTTTGAATTTGTGCTTTAAAGAACATTATAGTCAGAGACACTCTTTTAGCGATAAACGCAAAAAAAAAAGATATTAAAGCTAACTGAATATATATTTACGAATAATGTATTAGGGGCTTGAAAAATATGTGAATTATAGCGAAAAGCTCAAATTGCACCGAATTTGACTTATTTTGCAAAAAAAGTAAAATTCTAATGGCAATCGTAGATATTAACGAGTGTTAAGTTTTGCTTCCAAGTTAATTTGCATTAGAAAAGATATGTACTTTAAAAAACACGAACAACGTTTCAAAATAACATTAATATCTGCTAAAGTGTTGTACCTAGAGTATAAACATTTGCACTTAATTTTAATTAAATGT
This sequence comes from Metallyticus violacea, assembly GCA_030762175.1. Classification (NCBI taxonomy): domain Eukaryota; kingdom Metazoa; phylum Arthropoda; class Insecta; order Mantodea; family Metallyticidae; genus Metallyticus; species Metallyticus violacea. The sequence goes on along the minus strand of CM060843.1, from coordinate 83,660,762 downwards.
TGATTCGTGAAAATTTAATATTTTTTATATTCTTAGTTTTTAACTTTTTAAAAGAAACACGCCTTACTATACATATGACGTTATTTTATGAAAATTATTTCATTCAACACTCTGAATAAATTTAAAAGAGCATGCAGTTTTTTTTATTCCTCTCCTATCTTCTTTTTAAAATTTTAATTTACATACCTAAATTCTGGCTTATAAAGCATACGCATTTTTAATGAAAAAACAATAAAAGATATTGCAAGATAAAATGTGCCTATTAACTGATAACAAGTTTTATGCAATTATTTCTAATTATCTTTGAATTAGTACTGCCAAATATTCTGGAAAATGAGGCGAAAGTTTTTGCATTGTTTTCAATAAATTTAGCCTCCTTATGTGCCTTAAAATTCTCCATAACCATAATCAGCAGTTTCCTCCCTAGTATTTTTTCTCTTTTCTCTTTTCTGACATCTCGGTGTAAATTTCCCACTTTTTGTTCTTCAGACCGTGTGCGCTGCTTGCCGATGTGTGCCTAACATTATCTCTGCAAACATTCTAGATTCTATTCCTGAAGGGTTCCTGGTTCTTTCCATATTTCCACAATTAAATACAGCTACAGAATTAAATGTGCCTGTTTTTACCGTAGTTTAAAAACAAATCTTGTGTTGTGGCATCACTTCCAAGTTAAATTCTCAAAAACTTTCATTGGCATTCTGTTGGCTACTGTAAAGGTTTTTAAAGTAGTTCTGGATCTGACAATACCAGAAACACTGGAATTACAGCTAACATCACATGTTCATATATACTCTGTGTTTGTATACACTTCATATATATACTTGATCTTCCTGAGTCCAAACCCTGATTTTTTTTTATCCTCTGAACACAGGTAGTTATTTATTTATGTGTAGAAGAGACAAGTTCTACAGAGTTTGTATCCAAAACAAATAATAATTGCTTACACATGCCCTATAAAATTACTTAGACGAAAACCACTACGAAAAAATGCATTATTATATCCCGAGCTAGTATTGAAAAGATATGCTAGTTACTTAAATCCATTCATTCTTACCTGGGCATACTTCATTAATTTTTCAGACAATTGTCACATAAATGTGCTCCATTAGTAAACTGATTTGTAGAAATGGAAAATGTCAGACTTGGTAAAATATTATCTCATGAATGATCGGACATTGAATGTAAATGTGCACTTTTTCAACAAGACCCCGTCACAGTGTATGCAGTTGATCTCTCTTTTAGTTTTAATTAAGAACAAATTATGAAGAAGGTCATTGGTAAGTGATGAATGTCACCGCGATTCCCAGTTATCTTACCGCATGCGATTTCTGTTTATGAGGGAACTTAAAAAAAGAAGTGTATTGGAATACTCCTCTTATATAGGAAGAACTGAAAGATAATATAAGAAGAAAATGTCAATACTTTTACAAGAGGAATATAAACTTTGAGAGATGTGTGATGGTACAAGAATATCTTGCATGATAAAAGTAGGTGATTATTGTAATTTTAATGTACATAAGGTATTTATGCCTTTGAATTGAGGGGTTATATTTATACGACTCAGCCGGCAGAGAGCGAGCTTCCAGCCGTCATGTTGGCTGCGCTCTCACGGATGAACGTACTTTTGAAGACCCTTTAGCTTACTGCGGCATTGTATACGTATATTGGCACATTTTTAAGTGTATTTCAGAAGACGATGGTTTCAGAATCATTATCATATTAATACAATTGCATTTTTTGGAGATATTTGGGTGCATATTTTGGAGTATGAAAATATCAGTAGCCATAATGAGCATCACTGCCAAAGCAAGTGCATGTCGAAGATCTCTTTGCAACATTGGAATATACAGGGCTTTTGTTTCAAAACTCGTTTATGTGAATTACTTAACAGTAATGTAATGTAAACAAAAACACAGGAATTTATATATTTAGGGATAAGTTTAAAAACAATATTGAAATATTTTAGGCTTCTATCCTCATCTACACCACTTCCTCTTAGAAATTTCAAATGGCATACCTATCTTACGATACTTAACTTTGAAAGATAATGAAATAGTTATCATATGTTTTTATATCATTGGCTAGCAACCTAGGTTGTTGTAATATTACAACTTTAGAAATTAAATGTTCATTGCTGGCTAGATAGTAAATCAGCCTATTTAGGAACTCCTCGCCAAAAATTTGAATAAGTTTTCTGGCTAATGCGATTCAACTTTCTTTTGGGTTATTCTGTTTATGAGTCATCAATATTGTTAATAATAAACATATAAACAACAATAACAATAATCTAGGTAGCCAGGCAACGATATAACAACAAAACATATGATAAACATTGCATTATCTTAAAAAATTGACACGTCGTAAATGCTCAGGTAATCGGACTGTCATATCAGAGATATGACAGGAAAATTCAGGTGTTAACATCTAATCATGCTGCTAAGGCTGCCAAAGGTCTAGAGTTTAATGAAGTCTACAGCAGAGTAACTTTATGGAAAGAAGGTAGTTTAAGCCAATGTTTGAACTGTCTTCAGGTAACGTTCCTTAAATTAGATCGCGCAAGTAGTCAAACTAAATCAAAAAATCAAAATATGAGATTGAGACCTTCAGAAACTACCCTGGAAATGAATATCTAACTGCTAAGTTCTGTTTGGATTAAGAATGTGGGTTGGATAGCTGTGTAGCTCCAAGTTATTCTGTTGTAATAACCAGGGGTACTTGATAATAAAATATATGCCTTTTTCCAAGGCGCATGTGTCATTGTTAAGCTTCAGAGATTAGGAAGCCGACAATGGCCGTACTAAGACTTGAGATGAACGTTCATTCATTGGCAAGAAGCCGAGATCACTAAACCGAATTTTAACAGAGAAGCAGTTTCATGAAATAGGCTATGAATTAGAATTTTCCCCTCGAAATTCTTTAACTCGATTAACCCAGCAAGTTGGTTTATCTGTCGACAGTGCGTATAAAGTTACTCAGCTATTCTTGGCGGCGCCGAAACTAAAATATCCAGGAGATAGTTGGCAATTATTCGGAAGGAGCGTCTCAAAATATTTTCTAAAGGATTCAGGCATGTCTCTCAGCAGGGGCAAGCTCTTCGTGTATCTACTATATTGATGCAAAACTAATTATTATTGACTACCAATAAATAACAAAAGACACGAACATGAGCATTGTGTGTTCCGACCGCGTGTCATTTCTTTCGACAGGTGACAAAGCCGTTACGCAGCAATTTCAGAATGAGAAACCTGTATAAGGTCGCATGAATTAGAAAGCATTAATATCTCAATGCGTTTAACCACCTCCATTTTAAATTCCTTTAATTCTTTTCTACTGCTGATTCAGTTCTATCTAATAAAGTTATTATTGTTTGTTTGTGTCAGCTATTCTATTCCTTATATGAAAGGCATCCTTCTTTATAATACCTTTACTGATTTGAAATGTTATTGCAGAATATACACACTTAATTTCTACATTCATGTTTGTTGAAATAAGAGAATAGGTCTAGTATATCTAAATATCAATGTTTACATAGATTCTTATTGGTGTATAAATGGATAATACTATATTGTAACAACTATGGAAAAATGCTTAAACGAGAATAAAATAAGTTGTAATTATGATACCAAACGTTCTTGAACTGTATTATGTTAAATTATAATCAATTCAAGACTAACGTTCGGAATGTTTTTCTCTTATACCTACACGTTTCCGTAATTTAGCTATTCGCAACCTTTAAACCTGTTTAGTTTGGCTCAGAGCCTTCAATAAAGTGAACTTTATTTCTTTACGATTTAATATGAACTTCCTCGAGCATGGTCAAGTTAAAACTATTGTAGAACAAGAACGATTAAAATTTGTTCAGTTAGAGGTAATAACTTTAGAAATTACACCACAGAAAAATCAAAGGATACAAAAATAATACTGAAAAGCGTAGTATCGAAATCAAAACTGACCTAGACTGTCAACAAAGCTCGTGTCCTATTGCCTGAAATAATCACAGACACAAAGGAGGAGTTACGGCAGCATAAGAGACATATGGGTAAGACCGAAGCCGAGCCGTTTGCGCTCCGTAATCACAGGAGGCTGTGTGTGTATTGTGCACACGTGAGAAGCGTTCTACCGTTGCTTGGTTGGCCGCACGCGCGAGAATTTGTTGCTAGGATACCACATGAGTGAGCCGGCGAGGTCTTGCAACCTCGCCCGCTACCATCAAAACAGGGCGGTTTGCAAGCTCTGTTACTACTTCAGTGCCCATCCCAGCGCCGGACAAAGCACTTTTGTTTTGGGGTACTATGGTGGTGTAAAGTGACGCATATTCAATTATGAATAATGAATACTGTACTTTGATTTTTAGCTTTATTAATGTTAGGTGCACGCAAGTTCTGTTAGTGCTCCGGTTCTAATGTTTCGTGTCATTCACGACTTAAGGCTTATTGAAAAATCACAGACTTACCCCGTGAAGGTCAAGATAAATGTTTTATTTCTCTTCATAAGGATACTTTCGATTCCTCACCATCGATCCCTGGTTGTAAAAGGTGGTAACAAGAGCGCTTAGGAGCCAAAATGGCAGCGCCATCCTTAGGTAGTCAGAGACAATTTGAGCCACTAAAGACGCATACTCCTGACAATGGCAAAAACTTTATGACAAACTTCCCCGACACGTTTAAGGACTTCTTCTCGAGAATCACTGAAAGCGAGGACAATGATGAGGTAATTGTATCCATGCTAGAAGACAAACTCATTCCTAGGGAGTCTACGCCTGGCAGCGGCAATGATAGCACCATGCATGGCGATGCTGACGGTCTTAAAAGCTACAAAAGGCTCCAGATGCGGCGAGGAGCCATCCCAAGGAGATCGTTCCACCGGCGGTCCTCCGAGTATCACAACCGACCGGTTTCGCCATCACCGCTGCAGAAACTGGAGGTTGCAACGGAGGAGAGCGCGAAGATGCCGGTGTCTCCAGCGATAGGAAGGCGTCGATCTTCGTCAATTGCAGTCACGCGTCAACCTCCAGATCTTCATCGCTTTCTCATGGCGGAGCAGCAAAGACCATGGGGTCACATTTCGCCGACGCCCTCGACCAGTCCACGTCCGTTGTCTCCTCGTGGGAATCGGCAATCGCAACAGCCTCTGGAGAGCTTCGGCTACCGCTCCAGAACTTCTTCTATGCCCGCTGTTCCTCGACATCGGGTAAGTCAAACAGCATTTTCTCCATTTATCGTTTAACTTTAATTTCAAAACTTACCAGCCTAAATAAATTTAATTTAAACAAAAACACATCATTGAGGGAGGGCCTAAAGCAATGTTGATTAAAATTTAAGTTTCATCTCCTCAACTCAAGCATCTCCACTTTGAAATTTCAAATAACACCTTATACTTTGATGTTTAAATTTTATAGAGGATTAATGTTTTCACGTCTTTAGTTTTGTATCATTGCCTCAAAATATGAATTGTCGTTATTGTTGTTTGTACTGAATAAAATAAAATACAAGTCAATTAATCCTGGTACTAAAACACTTTTGTTCAAGTAAAATAATAAAAATAATAATAATAATAAATATCAGTGTAATACAGTCTATTTCGGAACAATTTGAAATAAATTTTACTATTATTATAAATATTCACTATAGACCTTTTATAGTATTATTCTGTTCAGATTCAAACAACAACAGCCCAGGTTATCAGATAAGAGTAGAAAAAATGTGTGATTACAATTTAATCTACTTTAAATTTAAGTATAACAAGGTAGGGGTGCCATTTGAAATTTCAAAGTGGGAGTGGCTTTGGGGTCAGGGAGAGAAATCTAATTGCTTTTAAGCTTCTCCCTCAATATCCAAACATACATTTTATGTTCAAATTAAATTTACGTTAAATAGATAGTTAATCAAATAGTGAAATGTTTCTATTAAAATCTATATAGTGCGTTATTTCTAGTTTTTCAAGGCATCAACGCAAGTCTTAACTAGTCAAAGACAAGATCAAAAATGCAAATGAAAATATCAAAGTGAACTTTTTCATTGGGGGCTTTTGCTTTCTTTAAACGTGCAGTATACACTCTCAATTTTTTATTCTTTCGGCGTGAATTTAACCATTCGTTATTTTTTTAACTTGATTAACCATTTATTTTAGTTGGATATTTTTGTATTTAATTCAAGTAAATTAGATAATTTGAGTAAATCATATAAGTATAATAAATAAAGCCAGAGTAAAAGACGTTCAATGACTGTAACATTTTTAATTTTCCTAAAAGAAAATTACTAATTAAGATTCGTATACAATGTAATCGTATAAAACCAAAGCAATTTTAATAAAAGTAATTGAAAATATATATTAAAGCAAACAAATAAAAAGAATGTGCATTTAAATTATGAAACATATGTTTAAATGCAGAAAGACATAGGAAAGTATATTACAAATTCCTTTTCAATAAACATTTTAATTAAAGATAATTTTTTTGGTATGCAATTAAATTATTTTTAATTTTCAAAGTATGCAGCTGTTTATCCCTTTGCAGACCTGAATAGTTGACTTAGATCTTTGTATACTTATTGGTTTATAAATAGATAAGGGTTGTCTTAACATTATAATGTGCGAAATATGGGGGGAAATGCTTAAATGAGAATAAAGCAAATGGCATTTAGTCATGAATGAGAGCAATTTGTAGTTCCTTTTTCTATGCTATGAAGCTATCAATGAAACTCAGCTATTTACGACAATGTTGTAAGCTCTCCAAATGGGGAGGAAGAGTTTGGCTCCTGTTTAAGTGAGCGAAATGTTTATCCTAACATTTTCATCAGCCCTGAGGATGCTCTAGCACTAGGGATCAAAACCAGTTTGACATTACTCGAGTTACGAACAGAAGATTAAAAAGAAGTTGCATGTTGCAAATGCCCACTATATTAATCAAGCTACCACCAAAATCTCTGTGACATTATGTAGCCTATTTTGTTTTGCATTATCACGATACAATTGTCAGCCATGAACGGATGCCTCCTGTATTTATATAATATCTTTTACACTTTGAGGAGTTACACTCACCACTCTTTTGTAAATGATACTTTTAGAGTTGCAGATTTATAAATAATGTGACCAGCATGCTTGGAATTCGAAATTACAATCATATTTGTTCTATTTACGTTCTAGTTTGAGGCAATATACCAAAGTTTCATCACAACTGATTTCAGATATAAACTGACGCAATTGCATTTATTTTGTGTGTAAAGCGTTATACCAAACTAAAATTTTACAAATTGAAAACTCATTATAAAAATGCAGTTTTTATAAATATATTTAATTACCTTTATTAGTATACACATGACTTTTATTTAAAAACTTTCCAGCTGAATAACTTGTTTAAAATAAATCTAATTTAACCAAAAGTAGTTAATTAGATATTGAAAGAATTTTAAACCAATATTGATTACAGTTTAGGTTTCCCCCTACTTTGAAATTTCAAATGGTACCCCTGTATATTATAATACTGAAACTTTTAAGGGGGTTCAATTGTTATAACATCTTTCTTTCTTTTATTGCCTGACAAATGGATTTTATTACTACGGTTAAAATTGAGCAGAATAAAATTTCACTAACTAAAGAGAATTTAATGTACTAGTTGTGTTTTGATAATGTAAGTGTTATCAAATAAGTAAGTCATCTATTTTTTATCTCTGAAAAACAAACAACAATAATGAGTAATAAATTTCATTGGGGTGTATTGGCAGCTCTGAAGCAGTTTCGTTAATGACGCGTATTACTTTGGAATTAGTTAACTAGGTATGGTGGAGATGAAACTACAAAAGGTCGTGCAGTCGAATGTTTTTTCACAAGAGGAAAACAGCTGCGAACATTCACAGTGAGGAAACTTCTGCATTGATGAGCATTCAGACGGTTCGACTTTAGTGTGCATAGTTCATGGAAGGGTATGGCGCAACGCAGTTTTGGAAATGTCAGGTGCATTGCTTGCCTCACAGAACCACAACGAAATTACTGTGAGACCATGAGATTGCTTGGAGCCATCGGATATTGACTCGCAAATTTCTGCTGCTTCATGACAACGCTCGCCCTCATCTGAAAGAATACAGGCTTTGTTCAGGAAATGTAAATTAAAACATGTCTGCCACTCCCCTGGTCTTCCCCGAGTAATTTCCACCTTAACACCGAATTCAAGAAGCATCTAGGAGGTCAGGAATTTAAATATGACGATGAAGCGAAAATCGTCGCGCACACGAGACGGAAGGTATCGAAAATTTGGTGCTACGATACCAAAAATGCTTGGATAAAGATGTTTGTGTGAAGAAATATCAAATGAGTTGTAGAATATTATTGATTATATTTCAAAATAAAAAGTGAATTTGATATTTTTCTCGCAATACGGAAATTTACTTACTTTCTTCGTTTTAAAATGGTGTATATCCTTCAAGAAAGAAGTAGATTTGGTCGGATGTTTCGTAATAGGCTGTCACTGTAATTAGTAATGGTAATATTACCTAAAAATATATTGTTTTTTTTTTTCTTCCATGTTTTAATTAACTGACTGCTCAATGAAACCAATAAAAACAATCCAGGTTAACAAAAACGATAGTACCCCAAAGGGCGGCCAAGGTCGTTAAGGCATAGACTCGTGAGCGAGAGGCCTGGAGTTCGATTCCTGCCTCGACTGATTCTTGACTAAGTTTTTTTTCCAGATTTTCCCCAGTGCTCATAACTGACAAGTGCTTGGGGAGGTACCCTAAAGTTAGATCTGTTTTCTTCCTTTAAAAAGTTCTTTCTCGTTTATCATTTCATCTCATATATATTTAATATCCACCGCCTGTGATGCAGTAAAAACGGACATTAAAGAGTGTTAAAAAAACTATAGAAAAATATAATAATAATTGGTGAATTCTCCTTAAAATTAAAGTATTAATTAACATGTCAAAGGGCTGTGTTTGAAATTTTAAAGTGGGGATTGCTGGAGTTGAGGGGATGAAACCTAAATTGTATTCAACATCGGTTTTAAACTTCTCCCTCAATAGCTAAATTGATGTGAATTTTTAAAAATGTAACTTGTTTTAAACATGTCGATATTTACAGTGACACATTTTAAAATGAAAGTCCTGTTATTTATCACTGCACATGTTCTAGATACCCAAGCGTCACGACTGAATAACGGAAGAACCTGTGCCTGTCTGTAAACAACAGCAGCTTAATCTAATTGTAGTTTGGAGCTTAGGAAGACTCTCACAGAGGCACTTAATTTGCTTGCCGAGTTCAACTAAACTTGGAACAAATGCTTAAGAATAACATAACAGATTTAAGAAGAGCACAGAAGCGAATATGATAGCAACAAGTAAATAGATTACTTTATGAAAAAACTGGAGGCTCTGCATAGAAAACAACCATTACACACTATATGTTTGTGATTATGGGGTTTTTACAGTCTTTAGATGAAGCTCCAGTAATTAGTTTCTGAAGATAAATGCCTTTCTTTAAGGACTTTGGATTTTACATTTGATATTGAGTATTTTAGTTAAGGTTAATTAAACTTAGTGATTCGAAAATAAACATTTATATTCGTCAATAATTAATATTTAATCAAACTCTATTAAAGCGTTAAATATATTTAAAAAAAAAAACGAAAGCTGAAACTTACGTGCAAATTCAGAAGCACGTTTCAAGTAAACCGCGAAATGGAATTTAGTAAATTACCTGTCAGTTGTAGCGCTCTTACATAGTATGGCTTCCTCTTCTTAGCCAGGAATTACAACTCTGGACACGAACAGGAGAATGTAAACACTTTGTAGAACAAGCTTGAATAACACCGGCAGTTTCTAAAATAGCTTCAGATGAGACTAAGCTGTTGATAAGATATGACAAATTTGTACTGCACCTAGAATCGAAACGGATTCTGAGTTTTTGACCTAACTTCTTCCATTTTCATTAGCTGAAAACATCCTGATGCATAGGAGTTTCGTAAATCAGGTTCATAGAACATCACAAGTACTAAACATAGCTTTAGTACTTATAACCACAGTATGTACATTGGCATCTTTGATGTTTTTGCTCCTAAAATCCAGCACTGAGTTAGCTGTAGTTCTCAATGAATCCATTATATGACACTTTAATCACTGCAGCCAAATTACATTTAGCAATCAGCTATAAATGTGAAAGTTACGAATTTATTAAAGCTTTAACTGTAATAGAAATTCACTTTCTTTTCTAAGTATATATAAAGCGCCCGTATTTGATATTGAAATAAAAGGTAATTATGTAGAATACCACATTAATCATAGTGGGAAAACTATTATTTCTTTTTCTCCTTAATTGCTACTTTATGTTTAGCTTAGAAAGTATAACAAAAATGTTAATTAATACGCCTTAACATCAAAAAGTTAGGTTAAGGAGGTCAGAAGCATAGCTTAGTTTTATAATTACCTTAAACGATTCTCAGAAAATAGTACATTATGTTTTTCGTGCTTTACAGTAGTTTTACCATACGATGCCCATTACTCCATCAAGTGGGGGAAGGAGAGAAGAATATCGTTAAAATATGAGTAGTATTCTGCAAAATTACCATATAAAATAAGTCATTATTCAAGAGCAAATTTGTAACACAACCTATAATAATAATAATAATAATAATAATAATAATAATAATAATAATAATAATAATAAAAGTATTGCGTGATTTTTAGAGTATTCGTATGAATTATTATTTGGTGGAATACTTTTCCGAGTTTTTAACATTTTCTAGTAGTGAAAAAGTATAAACTTTGCCATAACCTGTGCAAGTATACAATCAGAAAATTATTGCAGGCGGAAATTTTCACAAGAGGAGTATTGTCAATATAATTGCAAACTCAGTGACAAATTTTAGCGTTAATAGTAAATATTTCGGAATTCTTACATTCAGCAATAATTATTATTACAGTTCCGATGATGTGCACAAACCTTATATTAATTAAAAGGGTAGTAATAATTGTTCTGGTATTGCATTCAATTATTCCACCTCTTTATGTTGGTCTTGGTGGTGTAGTGGCAACTATACTTGCCTTCTAAACCCAAGATCGCGGGTTCAAACCCGGCAAGGATCGATGGATATTTTTTTTCGGGCGTAAAAATCCTAAGTATGGCTTCCTTCGGAAGGGAAGTAAAGCCGTGGGTCCCATGTCGTACATTTACGGCACGAAAAAGAACCTCAAGCCTGAAAGGGAGGCCTCTGAGCAAAATTTGTCGGCCGTTTCACGCCCTGAAAAGAATGGAACACTGATGACCTCAGATGTTAAAGAGCGTCCGTAAATAACCCCCCCCCCAAAAAAAAACTTCTCTTTATTTATGCAAGCCTATCTGAAGAAGTATACAGGTAGTAGCAGTCAATTATTTGACATGCGCACTCGTAATTCAAAGCACCCAAGCCATTCCTACAGTATATATTATTAATATTCTAAACGGCTCTTAATTAATATTTAGTTCATTTATTTTAATAATATATTTTACCAAATGGCCAAGAAAGCATGTATTGAATGAGTTGATTTCAGCATACGTTGCAATTAAATTTACACATCAACTTTTGCAAATTGTGTAACTGATCTTGAGTGCTTGTTTTTTTTTTTTTTTTTTCTCCTTTAGGAGTTTATACAATGAACACTCTGGTTATATATGTAATAGATCCTACTTCCCAGTCGCTGCCCTTTTCAATATAAACTCATAAATAACTTCTTCCTTGATTAATCACTTTCTTCCAATATTTCTCTCTTACCTTCCCTACACAGTTATCCAATTTTCTCTAAAACTCTTTACTGTTTCCACCAAATGTTTATATCATGTTAAAATTGCTAGCAGTAAATTATCCCATTTTCTCAACCGTACTTCTTCTCTGCATGAAAAACATAAATTAATCTGCGATGTTAATTAGTTAAAAGAGAGACTTCTTCACTTACACCGATTCTGCAACATTTGCAAGCAAAACTTATAACGGCAAATTACCTGCTCATTATTTTGTTTTATTCTTGGTTATTATTGTTAACAGAATGAATGTTTTACTTATAACAAAGATGTTAAGCTCACCCATTTTATATAACAATTTTACAAATGTTAATATTGTAATTGTCCAATCTGGCTAAGGCTGTAACACTTGAGACTCGCACTCGGAAAGTCCGAATTCAAATTCCATGGGACAGTCCATACCGACTTTGAATTTTTTCGTGCTTTTCACCGGTCACTTAGGCGAATTCTGGTATGGATCTTTACTTTCCACAAATTTTCCTCTATCGAATTTCTTGTCAATACATAAGTTGATTTTGTTAGAGGGCTTTGGAAAGGTTTCTGCGGATCTTCTGGGGTGGCCTCCGCTGACGTGTCGGTCCTGGTGGTGTAGTGGTTACCATACTTGCCTCCTAAACCCAAGATCGCGGGTTCGAACCCGGCCAGGACCGATGGATTTTTTCGGGGCGTAAAAATCCTAAGTATGGCTTCCTTCGGAAGGGAAGTAAAGCCGTGGGTCCCGTGTCGTACATTTACGGCACGAAAAAGAACCTCAAGTCTGAAAGAGAGGCCTCTGAGCAAAATTTGTCGGCCGTTTCACGCCCTGAGTTGAATGGGACGCTGATGACCTGAACTGTTAAAGAGCGTCCATAAATAAATTATTCCACTGGCGTCGGGGTGTTCTATCTGGAAACATGTTAAAGACCCTATGTCCGCGCATCACCACCCGTTGAGCGTATTTTGTATTTCGTTGGATAACGGGGGACACTGTTTCTCTGGAGATGTCCAACGGAGGAGCGGTCGGGAAGCCGGAGGGGAGGTCAGTACGAGTTTGTATCTAGCAACGTATGGAAGTGTTCTTCTGCGTTGTGTGACAATGTATTAAGTATTCATTGGGCAGCGTAATTAATACAGTGTATTAATGTGGCTTAATGCGGTATTCAATCCCCAAATAGTATTTATTCACGATTCGCACGAGCGTACAAAATCGGCTAGTAATGTACGGAGATTACTTCAAGCGAAATTCCCTGATATTCAACTTCCAATTCGATTTGTAAATAAATTTGTGAAACTGGAAGTATTATGATAAAAAGCGCACAGAGCCACATCCGTTCTCACAGAAGAAACGTTAGATAACATTGGACATGCTCTAGAACGTTCCTCTAAAAATCACTTCCACACTATACTCAGTAAACGGGAATTTCCTATTTCTCTGTTCGAACGGTTCCTGATGTTAAAACCCTATAAAACTATTGTAGTGCAAGAACTTAAATCGGGCGACCCTGCATTCAGTAGTAGATTGTGTGAATGGATTTTGAATGGTATATATGACGGAGAAATTGACCCTCGTCTAATTTTCTTTACTGACAAATCTTGGATCCAGCTAAGTGGATATGTTAAGTTACAATATAACCGATACTAGACCTCATAAAAACCTAATCTGCTTCACGAGGAACCTGCTGGTCCACAGTTGGGAGCGTGGTAGGCCATTAGCGGTTAGAGAATAAAGACCCTATTTTTTTTAAAGAAACAATTAGTAGTGATAGATATGTGCGGAATATCACATACTTTTATTTATTTTCATCAATGTACTCCTTCATAGTGCCAAGCCTTTATAATATACATTATATACCGTAACAAGTCACAACATTATCATTTGAAATAATAATGGCATCCACTGTTTTGGAATAACCACAATGAAAACACTTTCACAATCAACACATTTTAATCCATATCGGCGTTTATGCGGACAACTAAAATGTCTAGGTTATATTTAATTGACTGATTACTCCTCTCATGAATGAACAAAGGCGTTAGAGTACACTAGGATACAAAATATGAGTTCAATCCGAATGACGAACAACCGACTAATAACATTTGTAAATCATCAAAACAGATTTTTAAAATTCTTTTGATAGATGAATCAGAAATAAATGGGTTGTTATGAAAACTGAGTTGTACATGTTGATTGCAATTGGTTTGTTTATTAGACATGTTCCCAGACCGGTACTTAGCGGTTCGTTTATTTCATTAAGAACATGAGATGGCGCTCCGTGTGGCATTAAGTTTCCCAAATCATTGTTCCGTAATTCTATTGACGTATAAGCCTGTAAATTTTAAATTGATGAATAATTGAAAGAAAAGTTCTTAATTTTATATAGATCACTCCTATTATTTTGTGATTAACCTATATATACAGCATTTTAACAGTCGCGTTTCAAAAATAAAAGCCCTCACTCGTAAAACAAAAGATGCATCTATATCGCGCATGTTCACGGCGCTTCAACTATTTCGCTAACATGCTATTGGCTTGTTGTCACTTTTATAGTCGTTTGTCTTCCGGATTAACAATGAAATTAGAATAGTGATTTGATTTCTCAACGCTAGTGGTCTTAATTGTTGCCAAAATTTACCATGAACGAGTGAAATTTAAGGACCGACTATAACGAGAAAAGGAAAAATCAAAATGCTCACGGAATCTTGTATTCAGATGGACAGCTTTGTTGAACAAGGGAATGTGATGATATAAATGCCGTTAACATAATTGTTTGTGTTATTTATCCAGTACTAATTTGAAATTTTATATTTGCCAAAGTTGGAATCATCAATCTCATTTCCGAAGTTTGGAGATCCTCAAACGACCAACTCAGTAAGTAAGTAAGAATTTACATTAAATATTATGTTTGGAATGCAATCGTAAGCAATGAATGTGAATATAAATATTTGAACAAATCATTATCCGTTTCTTATTATAGAGTTGTGTTGTACATGTGTAACACAATGTCTGTACCTTCTAAAGAAGATTTTGAGCTAAAATTAAGTGTGTTTACTAGTTCATATGCAGGTAATAATAATAATAATAATAATGATAATAATTTATCAAAGTCTACAAAATACAACAAAAGAGATTTACTGGATTACCGCCTAACTAAATGTTAATTTGGTTTATTTACAAACGCTCTCAGGTCATCAGTGTCCCATTCAAATCAGGGCGTAAAACGGCCGGTAAAGTTTGCTCAGAGGCCTCTTCTTTTAGGCTTGAGATTCTTTTACGTGCTGTAAATCTACGACATAAGACTCACTGCTTTACTTCACTTCCAAAGGAAGCCATACTTAGGATTTTTACGCCCGAAAAAATCGACCCTGGACGGGACCGAACTAAAAGATATGTCATAATAATTAGTAATATTAAGGAAATCATAAAAAAGAGTTTAATAATGTTGAATATATTTGATAAGATTGCTGAATTATGTTATTAATTAAGGCTTACTTAGATACTGGCTATAAACGCATCTGGTAAATATAGACAAAGAACTCTATGGTATCTCAATTATCTATATTATCTTCAAAGTTTTTTCTTCATTATCTACAAAGTTTTCGACCATCCTCAGAGCACCCTGGGGAAGACCACAAAGTTTAATTAGCATAAATTTGATAGACAATCCCGAGAAGGATCGCTTGATATTCCGTGAAACCATCATTAATATCCAAGATGTCGAGAGAGATTAAAATATTTAATTAAAGGAAACTATTGAAATTTAAATAGGGCCTTAATTTTATCTGACATGTTTTGAGTCTGTGCTGTCAACTAAATAAAAAAATAAAAGGGAAAAGTCTTAAGATCCAATATTGCTCAATACTATGAACTTGAGAAATCAAGCAGAACTCATCGGCATACAGAGAAAACCAAATGAATATAACGCATCTATATCTGGTTCCTGAAGTTTGTGAGGAAATGGTATTTAATCTAATGAAGATTTTTATGTGTACTTGAAACTGGTTTAAGAAAATATTCATGGCATCTGCGATTATGTTATTGACTGAAATACACAGTGTCCCAGAATAGCTGTATATTTTTTCAAGTTATACCCTTACATACTTTCATGGCACGCATTCCATGTTGGTTGCATCTTACATGGGGTTTTACGGATAGACTATATTAGACGGTATGGTTGCTTCTTTTCTTTAATTTTCTTCAATGGCCTGAAAAACTAATATTCAATCGATGGACAGTTTTACATGCTAATTTCTTTCTATATATTAAATATGATTTCTGTAAGCTATTCGTGATTCTGGTCTGCAGAATTTAGTGTCAGTTCACGTGGGTGAATTATTTATGTAATGACAGCCACTGAAACGAGGAAAATATAGGCACAAACTGTCTATAGTATCAGGTAAACCAACTACTGCGTTACCTACCCCTACGGTGTAATATGGGTATGTGGTGCTAAAATAGTGCAAGGATAATCTCGTTATTGCAAATTCATGGGAGTATTGAATGCGTAAACAAGGAGGTAAGGGACATTCTAATTTCTTGGATGGCAGATAGTTTCTGAAAGTTACAGATTGAACGTGACGACATCCATGAAAAATACTAGTGACTAGAAAATTTTCTCTTTCTGCAAGGTTGCGAATTTCTCTAAAACTGATATTATCCAGTAAATTCAATAGGTCCGTGTATTTATGAGTACTAATAATTTATAATCGTAGGTATTAATTGCTATATTGTTAGAGCGTTATTGCTATGTATATTACTGTAGTATAATATTCTAATGCATCTCGTTTTCCTACAGAATAATCTCAATATGTTATGTTTTACATAAATGGAGCCAATGCTAATATTTTGAATTGATAGTTTATTTGTTTATGAAAATTAGTCAAAAAACGTAAATTATAAATTAATTAGATCACTAGAGTCATATCTTCTTTTAGCATTCGTGGATTTAATGAAATAACAAATAACAATCTTCATTTGAGTTGAACAGTTTCTTGAAGAAAATTCGGTCCTTTCGTAGAGGATTCGAAAGAAGTCCTAATGAATAATGGCATTGCTGATTTCTGACCTTCACCTGGATATATTTCGGAATGTTTACAAGGAAGAAGAATTAGAAGTGTGGATAACGGAACACCCAATAGCTTTGAGGAAATGAGCAGGAGAAAAGGAAGTAAAAATATCAAACATTGACTTTTTATGAATATTTGAAAAGACAATCTTGTTATTCAGATCCATTAAACGAGTTCCATCAGCATAAATTGAACAAACAATATTGGTTATATGCCCCGATGCTAAAGTCTTTCAGAAAATGTTTACGAGGAATGAATTCCAAGTGCTCAAGAAAGATTTATGAGTGTTTCCATAATGCCTAATAAATTAATTAATATGAGAGCAACAGTAGCTGCTACAGTCATTAGATTCGTAAGTAAAAACTTCAGTTCAAACAAGAAATGTAGCTGTATCAAGTCAGAGGTGTCGAGCAACTTAAAATGGCATTTTTCGTTAAGCTGCATCAATAAATAATGTGTGCAGTCCGCTATGTAATTCATGTAAAGATTCAATCTTGTTTCCTTCTTCTTCAATTATTATTATTCACGTAGAGTATATAATGATGTAATTTTTGATAACCAAACACTTTTTGAAAACCGTTAAGTTGTTGGATGCCTGAGGAACTAATATAATTTAATACAGTTCGTAAGTGTAAATTGATAAACACAAGGTAACTTATTGCTAATAGAACTATTATTGACTTTATTTCCCACTTACACAATTGTAGGATTAGTTATTTACTAATGCCCAAGTCCGTATTTCGGATTTTGGCAAATCTAGGATTGAGTAAATAATGTGACAAACAGTCTATTTCTTACTTTTTTCCCAAATAAATTCGGGAAAATCGCCATTTCGCGATGAATGGAACATCCAGGCATTTCACGAGCATGGTATCAGAAATATCACAAACTTGGATAAAAAACATTGGTTCAAGATGATTGCAGAAATACTAAATGATGTGCACAAAAAATGAAAGCTTCACATCATTTTGGATCGTATGAGAGAAAAGCAGATGAAAGTTTTACTCATATTGTGGCTGGTGAAGAATCCATGGCATGATGCCTTTCAAATTCAACAAACAAGAACAAATTTTAAAACATTTTACCATGGAAGATTATAGTAGACAATGGCTGTGACAAAAACTGTTTCATTTTTATGCATTTTATGTAGTCAGAAACAAAAACGCAGAACGATTTACTGTGAAATGTTTTCAATGACATGTATAATATGCTGCTATCAGGAATTTTGTTTCTTCATGACAACGTGCTCCACATACTGCTGTCAAAACTGTGAAAAGTTTTGCGGTTAAACTTCTCTTATTGTATCCCCAAGTGGGCGCCAAAAATTGAAACATTTGTTACCTGGAGACCTTAATGTAGCAGCCTTACGCTGAGCGACACGATTTGAAACGTTAATTTTTATTTTAAATGGGCACGGTCACCTACATTTCATCGGTGAACCGCTCTCAGCGCACTTCCGCTGTTTTCCGCTAACTGTAGGAGCAGGGCTCTAGGAATGGAAGGTACTTGTAAGTGTAATGCACTGTTTGGAATCTAGGTTGAATGTGTTTATTTTTAGTATAGTTAAAAAACACGGGTGACTATCGGAATCCATTCGGAACTTGACGCGGACGTACTAATGGTATGTGTAGGCGGAACGCAACCTTGACAGTCGAAACACGATACTATTCTTCACACTTCCACTTTCATTCGCGCGGTGAAACACCCATCGCTCTGCACTAGTATTGGTTTTCTGTTCCCAGTAATTTGATGCTAGACTAATGGCCGCAGTTGCAATGATACATAATGATGGCATGACACTGCCTCATAAGACACACTTTGTCCAAACTTTACAACTAACTTGTGAACTACACATTAACTCGCCTCTTCAATGACTTTCAACTATCCACGCCTTCACTTACATTGCCTACTATTGATAGGCATGTTAATATCCGCGTTATTAACCGAATGCCACGTACTATCTCCTAATGCCTATTGAGGCAACACTACATGATGAAATTTTTACAGTTTGACTCTTGAGTGTTGAACGATTACCGTCGACTGCATGAAGTCGGTAAAATGAGCGTCAACGAAACTGCGAAGGACTGTGTCGAGAAGTCCAGAGCATCTCAGATAAAGGCCTGTTCGTTAAGAACATGTTGGCAAACGACGCTGCCATGGTTCCCACAAGGCAGTTAATGGGAATCATGCTTATCACAACTTTGAAATCCCTTCATACCATTGGATCCTTTGAATAAATTTCATATTTTCATATTTCAGGTCCCGGGAACTAGAGGGGGTCCAAAACTCAACCACATCTCGTAGAAGTTTCTAGAATCCCATTAAGACCTAATTACCGTGTGACTTCTTCGCCGTTTCCTTGAGTTGTGTAAGGTGCGCAATACCATCTATCGCTCCTATCAGCTGTGCGAATTTTACAATATTAATATATAAATATAACATATACAACATTGACATAAATAATATAACAATATAACTTAATTCCCTGAACGCTTATCACTAAAATCGCCCTAAGATTATGTGATGTTCTCCTTTCCATAATTAAATAAAAATTGTCATAAACATAATAAATCTGGCGTATATAAATACTGTTTCAACTGTCAGCAATATTTAACAGTTTCAATGGAATTTTTAAAGCCTCCACGGTATGTAGTGCCTTGTACAACTTCCTTCAAAAGTGGCTTAAGTCTTAAAAGATTCGATGACAGGGAAGAAATGTAGGTTCATATCCTAGACGAGAGACTTTTATACAGAATCTATCCAGAAGCGTGTTCCTCGGTACGCAAAGTGTTTCATGAGATATAAGAAAACTTGTTTTATGTACAAGTAGTAAGGCTTATTTTTATTTGCTATTACGTATATCGTATTTTAAGTGCCTGGCCCTTACTTTTGAAATGCACCTCGTGTGTGCAGCAACATTTAGTTTTAAATAAGCACCTTATGCTTATGCTGAAGTATAATCTCTCCTTGGCGGGTAATTTAAACACAACAATACGTAAACTTTCTGCTTTTCAGTGCCTAAATTTATTAAAATGGATTTACCTTTCGCTGGTCCTAGCCTGTGCTTGCCAACTGGCGATGATGTTGAATATGCTGTCACAGAGGTGAGCCTACAGGCATCTTTACAAGCTCGTAGCAATAGTGACAGCATAGCTAGATGCAAAAGGAAATCCGGGTTTTAATTTGGTTCCATTCCGCAGAAAACACGAGTAATTTAATAGAAGCGCGCTTGGCAGCTGATTCATTATGCCACAGTGGAAGAGGGAAGGAGGGAGGGAGGGAGGGAGGGAGAGAGAGAGAGCATGTTTCAAGCTGCACCAGATGTGTTACCTCAGGACACGTTATTTCATGGAACTTTTCTTTTCGCAAAACATTGTAAAACGCAATTTTGAACTTAACAGAATCACCTCTTTGTTCTTTGGTAGATACTGATTTTATAAAAATTCTAATGTAAATGTTTTATATAGGCGCTAAATCAGAGGTATTCGAGCACGGCATTACTTTACGAGCAGGAAATACAACAATAACATAAAGTGGGAGGAGCTAAAGCAAATAATAGCGGAGACCTTAAAGAGAGAATTATTATAGGCAAACATACAAATCCATCAGAAATATACAAAACTTAAAAAAAAAAAAAAAAAAAAAAAAAAACGGAAATCATAAATTTAAAAATTAGACTATTATAACCGTCAAATTAAATATGGAGCGAAGCTAAATTGGGGGAAAAAACTGGAAATTTATAAACAGCTATTTTCGTGTCTTGTGCAAAAAGTAATGCTTTTTCTTAATATCGAAATGTTTACCTATGGATGAGGCGTTAACAGAATCTGGAATTTCGAAAGGGGTGCTGGAAAATTATTTCATATGAAACAAAAACAATATATTTTGGCATATAGAAACGCTGGTTATTTTAATTAAAGTTATTGAAATAAATTTAATTCAAAGATAATTCACAATATAATAGTAAACATGTCTGCTATCTAATATGATGAAACAATAAGGCGGTATGAAATATAAATTGTAAGAAAAATAATGTAAGCTTGTAGATTTTTAAATAAACAAATGCGTTTGTATGATTAATTCGTTTGCATTGATATGAAGACTTTGCTTTATGCAAATGGCAGATTTCAGAAATTCCAACTTCTGAAACAATCATCCTTACATGAAGTATAGGATATTTCGCGGTCAAGTAGCCCGCCTGCTTCACGGTGATTTCTTGATTGATTTATTTATGGACGCTCTTTAACAGCTCGGGTCATTAGCGTCCCATTCAACTGAGGGCGTGAAACGGCCGACAAATTTTGCTCAGAGGCTGCTCTTTCAGGCTTGAGGTTCTTTTTCGTGCCGTAAATGTACGACACGGGACCCACGGCTTTACTTCCCTTCCAAAGGAAGCCATACTTAGGATTTTTACGCCCGAAAAAATCCATCGGTCCTGGCCGGGTTCGAACCCGCGATCTTGTGTGTAGAAGGCAAGTATGGTAACCACTACACCACCAGGACCGACAATTCTCGGTGACTGGCGGTGACTGGTTGTCATAGCGTAACCTGCATATAACATTCCCGCAAGTAATTAAAGTTTTCATGAGTAGAGTACAATTATAATGAAGATAAGCGCGTACAGAAAATGTCGTTCTCTTCCATCCAGACATTTATGGCATAGTTTTAGGAATTTTCCTTGGCATGCATCAGATCATCTGCCCAAATTGAATCAATTTCTCGCCTGATATTTTCTTTCAGTTCTTTTAAAGCCTTTCTTTCAGTTCAAAGTTCTTTCATAGATGAAAATCCGTCCATAAAAAGATCATGGGGGGACATAAATCCTTACCTATTATTCTCTCTTCTAAAAATTCCTGAATTAAATTTAATGATGTGCAATGAAAGTACCAAGATTGACATTCAATGGTGGTCAGTTGTTCAAAGAACGGGTGAGTTTCTGTACATTGACTGTAGTTTCAAAAAATATAGGCACTATAACTGTGTACGCATTTATTGTGCATTATACTCCGATTTTCTCGTTACGCAGGGGAGTTTCGTATACAAAATTGAGTTTATCTGTACTCCAATACTATTATTCTGCGTCGAAACATGACAATGCAAATGGAATCACGCTTTGTCAGAGAAGAAAATTAAGCTTGAACCAATTACTAACGCTGTTAACGTTTTGCAGAAAATTACCCGAATCTCCGTATCTCGTAGCAGCAATTCGTGGACAACACTAACCTGGTATGCTTTCAATTTTAAGAGCTTAGTAGTCCGCTACGCCGAGCTCGTTGAAATTTCTGTTTCCTTTGCAAACAGTGGGATGGATTTTTGAGGAGAAGGTTCTAATCTGTCTCTAACTTCATCTGTTTTTTTCCTCAGTAAGCATGGATCTTCTTACCCTTCATTTCTTATGAAAAATAAATCCGTTTCTTCAAATTTTGTTTACGTTTTTTTTTATTTAGTTCACACTGCTTTGATCCTGTTACGACGCCTGTAGATTCTGAACTGAATACTATAGGTATAAGTTTGTAGGGATAAATAAAGCAGCAAATGAGCTTAAAGCTCTCTGGTATTCATCTTCTCGGTGTAAGGAAAAACTCAGAAATAAACCTTACTCAGATAGCACCCTTTATCTGACCAGGATTCGAACCTGAGACTCCGAATTAATGATCGCAAATGCTATCACTAGACCACGGAAGTGTTTTCTCAAATTTGCAAACAAGTTTCCGCATAGTATCTCTATACGAAGGTAGATATCTACACCTGGATATTCTGTTAAAGGCACAGTTGTTCAAACGAATTGCTGCAGTGAGAATGGAGTTATTCAAAGGTTGCAAAGTGCGCTAAACAACATGCAATTTAACTGGAGTTACCTCTGTAAGCGGTTAGCCAGCCGCTTGTAGCGGGGACTCGATCGCAAGTTCTTTCTGTATAGGTATGCGAAAAAATACAAGTACACAATGCATGAAATAAAATAGCTGATCACAATTACGGCGAAATATCGCTTACCGTTATAGTTTACAACATTCTGAAAAGAAAATTGCTGCTAACAACAGGTACAGCTTTAAACATATTTAGAAGGAGCTGGTTAACTACTGATGCAATTTTTACAATAAAGCAGAGAATACAATCTAGCGTTATAAACTATGAAAAAACGTGTGAATGGAGGGGTCAAACAATTATGGTATATATTACAATCTTAAAAAATTCCAGACATTTATACGCAATTAGATAATTATTGCAAGGAAATAAAGCTCTGAAAGCAAATTAATCAAGAGATGGAACGAAGTAAATTTCTAGACGTAAATGAAAGATTGTGAACTACATTAACAATAATTTATTTATTTAAACAAAGCATTGCAAAAATAGAAGATATATGAGCCAAAAGAAATAAAACTAAACAGGTAGTCAAAATCAACACGATATTTGCTATTTATTTTCTTTTTGTGCGTTTAACGTTCCACATTGCCAAGGGCTTTCGATACAATGAATGAAATACATGAAAATTAGACGCAAACTACAGGAGCGTAAAAAATTATCTGGTATTCATCTTTACGCGCAAGGGGAAATTCCGGAAAGAAACCTAAATCGGCAACATGCCCACCGGAAATCGAATGCTGGCCCGCCAATTGAAAAGCAGACAACCTATCAACTGAATCAGAAGGGGTATCCGATTTGCAATTGACAACAATACAAATGAAAGATATAACTCTAACATGTATAACAGCTGTGTCATTACAACCTCACATTTCTCTTCCTTTTTCCTCCTGATTCTGTGTTATATCCGTCCCTTTCCTTTGCTGAATCTTCAAGTAAGGAACGGGTCTCTAGTGTTGTTATTTGTGGTCTCACGTTTCTTTTCCTTTCGTCCCTTCGCTCCGGCGAGGCTGTTGAGTGGGCTGGTCTTGCTTTTGGCCTTGGCATTCTTTTCATGTACTACTATAAATTATATTTACCTATGCAATATTTAATTTGTTTGCAGGCCGACTCAATTGCAGCGGTCCACACAACATAATAGTATATTATGATATTAGTTTATAATACTATACTTTATTGATTGAATACTATACTTTATTGTTCGTAATTTTTACTAAAGCAATAGTTGTATAACAATATAAACTAGTTTCATATGTTATTGATGTATACAAGAACAATGCAATGATATTAACAAAATAAAATTAATATTAACGTCTATTGCCAATGGATTAGTCTGAAGTCAATTTCTTCCTTAATTATACTTATGACATTATAGTATTTGTGGGGATTGTTTAGTTGTTACTGATATTATTTTAGTAATTATTATTGAAGATCTCCGCTATAAGTGGCAGAGTTAGTTAAGCCAGGGATTCAAGCATTCGTTGCCTAGCAATGTATGATGAAATCAAGTATGACAGATAAATTATTGGCTAAATGCTGAACTTAGCTTCTTAATAAGCTCTCTGCGAACCAGATGAAATTGCCATTATTATAATTTTCTCTGTGAGTACACCCCGCAGTCCTCTCCATAAGACTCAAGACTCCAAAACTTTTGCTGTTTAAGTTCTACTTTTTTTTTTTTTTAATATTTCATTTCAGCAACCGAAGAATGGATACTTTTCAGTTTTTCGAGAGTCAGATGGCTATCTTGGCCACCATTTTTCTGTGCCAAAGTACAGGGGGTTTAAAAAATAAGGAGCTATAATTGTTCATATTTTTATAATTTTCTACACAATCTTAAACATTGTGACACTGGCATTGAATTTATCATACCTTCCTTCGTCTTGTATAAGTAACAGTCTCTGTTAACACAGGAGCGTACGTTTGCACATGGAAACATTATTATAATTATGAAAGTAATTTATTTCTCTTTCTTAATTCTCAACAACGACAACACATATTTGCTGACATTTACACTCACAGTAGATTCTGTACGATTAACACTTCACGTCTAAGTTTTGTCTGCTGAGTTCTATTCTCTTTAATTCCATGTTTAATTTCGAGAATTGGTGACTAACATTTTTAAATTTACTTTCAGGTGGCTAAGTTTACCTATGTACGAAGTTTCTACACAAGCTGCTTAATATTTTACGTGTTAAAATGTAAAAACCGAAAATCAATGACTAACACAGACAAGCAAGTAGTTTCTTATACCGTTCGATCAGTAATGCTTTCAACCGTGGCGCGAGGTTTTTCCTATGCGCTAGTCCCCACTCGTTTGCCGCGCCATGGAGGGGATAGCAAGTCTGCTTGCTTACTTGTTGACCTTGCTGACTGACGCAGTAGTAACGCTGTTGTTTCCGGGTGTGTGTTGTGTTATTCGTTTCTTAATTCCATGGTATACGTAAAGTGTATTAGATTCGTATGTTTACAACAGCACAGCACGTCCTTATGTACAATTCGTATGTGTTAACTCAGGGGTGAAAGGATCATAAGGTCAACTTTTTTTGAGCGTACAGTTGATTCTTTTACTTATGGGAATTCCACACTAACCTCTTTTTTCAGACAATTAACCGACAGGAAGCGTAATCATTCTTTTTCAACAGGACTCTGCCACTGCTCACACTGCGATAATTTCATGAGAGTAATTCACAATGCGCTTCAACAAGACAAAGTTATTAGTAGGGATTTGTGGCCCCCTCGATCCCCTGATTTAACAGCCTGCGATTATTATCCGTAGAGTAAATTAAAAAATACCCTGTTCAAGACGAACCCACACACCATACAAGAACTCAAAGATAATATTCGCCAGGAAATAGTACGAATTTCTCAAAATGAATCACAACAAGTGATTAATAAATTCCTAGAGAGATACCAAAAAGGGGGAATCGATACAGATAGTTTAAACATCTCATTTGATAATTTGGTAAGTGATGAGTCCCTTAAATTGGTTTGTGTGTTGTTGCATGGTTGGTTTGTTTTATTGTTTTAGCCTCCCGCTAACCGGCTTACGAGCGGCGCGCTCGCTTATTGGCAAAACACTCCGGGGGAAAACAAAACTGATCGCACGGTTCTTCAATATAGGACGTCGTTAATGGATTACCGTTTCTGTCAACTGTTTTTCTTTTTTTGGTCAATGCTGTTAATTACAAAAAAAAAAAAAAAAAATATGAAAATCCTCCCACCTTCATCGTAAGTTTGCAAAGAAACAGTTCAAATTAAAAAAAAATACTCCTAGGAGCTTGTACAAGAGGCGATTACCAAATTTAAGCCATCTATTAACAAATTAAGAAGATGATAGGAAAGGCGACTACATAACCATGGCCATCTGTACTAATTCAAGTTTCACATGACCACATATCAATATCTTTAGTTTTATATATATCCCATAGTCATATCTTTATTGAGAACCTTCAAACGTGATGGAAAACTATGACTTTCATTGTGATAGAACTTATTAAAGCAGGAAGGAAAACTCCATCCAATGCAGTTCCCAGATTGGCAAAGTTTCAGAATTGCTAGGAAAAATGATAGTCTAATGATGCAGGGTCTGGTGAGTATGGTGGGTACCCTAGTCTCCTAAGATGAATAATGTTGTCACGTGATACCTTAAATTTTGTGCTGTCAAGCTAACTAATAACGCCTTTGAGGTTCATGAGAGAACGCTTCTTAATTCTCAGTTTATCATGGATGCGTTTCAACTGGTTACAGTACATAGAGCGTTATTTTTTTTTTTTATTTATTTATTTTTTTTTTTTTTCTTTTGGCCGGCTGACGGCAATGCGATTCACAATACGCTTAACATAGAGCATGACATTATCCTGATGCAATGATGATTTGGAAATAGGTTTATGGATAATATAACGTCTTGGAGCACACCTTCTCATCGCATGTCAGCAGTCTATCAAGAAAAGTATACTTCTGCTGACGTGACAGTAACAGAACTCGTGTCTGAGTCATTGCCAACTTGTGTGCAAACTTAGCGACCGAGTTTGTATCTTCCCAGCTGATGGCGATGAAACCGTATGGTTTCTGCACCGACGTTGAATTGCTGTGTCACGTTCTCACAACTCTGGCTGTTGTTATTCTCGGAAGTCACTAAGATATTTCGTTTATTATTGTTGGTTTTACTGTCAATGCTTCATTATCGACTGTTTCATTGCCTTCCTAGAATTTCGGGAAACATCCTTGCACCTCCGTCCGTTTGCATAATCCATAACGAAAGTCTGGCATGTTTTCTGCGCCTCTGCAGTTGCATTGTTCCTAGTTTAAATTCATAGAACATGCTAAGTATATGAATTTAATCTTCGCGGTGCTCAAGTATGACCGCGCTTCTCAAAATCAATGCTAACAGTAGGGATAATTAAACCAACTGGCTTAAGCATTAATTTTTTTTTTTTTTTTTGCACGTTTAATTGTTGCTAGCGCTTGAAATATGAGCTTCGCGAAAAAAGCGACAGAATTTTTTTGGTCAACTGTATAGATTTATTAAATGGCTAGCTGCTAAATATTTTTATGAAACTAGGAGACTCTTCCATAAATGCAGCATTTTCTGTTATTTGAAACCTTTTCAGGGAAGATTGTCTTTCGCTACAAATAAGATATACTAAAAGTTAAATAAATATTTACATAGTTACGGGTATCTAGCTCTCCTAGCTTTGAAGTATCTTCTCATCACTACAGGATGATGCTTCTTACAGAATCCGTTTTGTACAGGCCAAAGAGACTAAGTCATTCACTTTTTCTTTTCTCGTTTTAACAACCTTCATTGAAAAGAACATAGAATATTTCTTAGTGAGCCTCTAAATGCGTTATGGGTTTTATTTTATAAATGTATACAGAAAAGTTTATCTACATACTAAAGTGAAAAAGATAGCTGAAATAACAAGAGTTAGGGAAGCAGCAATAAACAAAACACGGAAACAGTAACACAAATAAAGCAGCATTTCGAACAGTTATTTGTTCTTCAAATGCGGTAGACAGGTTAAGGTGGTGAATATATTACTCGTTTCAGCTTACTTTACCGGTGGCTGAGTAGGAACCGTTTTACTTCATACGCAGTACAGTCGCTGTGGAAAGATAGTTCGTTGAAGCAAATGCTTGAATACGTAAGTTTCGTTCGTTCCGTTAAAAATGCACAAAATATTGTGTTCATAAATTTTAAAACTTTATAAATATAGTATATCGTTCAGAGCTAATGACTCACATACAAACATCCTATTTCGCATAATACTAATTTGTGAGGCTTCCTGCAATCACCAAAAATTTCTTGTCAACAACTACACTAGCGTTAATGTTAAGCGATAAAGTTGTTTGAAACGGGTAATAAGTACTGAATTTCAAAGCAAAGTCATGCGTGGAAACAGTCAAAACAAGCTAGGAGGATAGAAACATAAGTAAGAGCATTTTAACACAGCATATTGGATGTTAATGAACTTCGCCGAAATGATTTCAGAGTGTAAAAATATATAAGCAATTTGAGATACAAAACGTATGATCTGTCTGTTCAAATTTCGAAGCTATGGCTATAAGTTTCTAAAGCGCCAGTACGACACTGACTAATGAAGGTGCCTCTGGAAAGTATAACATACGATATCAAAGGAAGGTTTCTGAACGTATCATTCTGGCGTCGTGGTTATGACTAACTTTCGAGTAAGAGATGGACATTTGTTTTCGAGTTTGAGTCTCGTTCATCACCCCCCCCCCCTACGGTTTTCTGTCTTGGGCCTAATAATACAGCGTTTAGCCTACGTTTAAGATGATTTTCAATTTATATACTTAAATCTTAATATGTCAATTCATATAATTATAATTCTTGCTTTCATAAGGTAGAATTATGGTTATCTTAATGAGTTGGTTGTCGTATATTCAAAAATTACCTAAATTTCATTAATAATTCTTTATTTTTTCGTATCGCAGTATTTCATGTTGAATAAAAAAAATAAATGCATGAAAAGAATTGAGCCCACGGTATGCGCATAGGCATATCTTCAAACAAGCAATTAGAGAGCTCCCTCTAGAGTAGGCTATATAATACCAGAAGGCAGTTAACAGATGTTCAGTGGCGCACTGTCACATGATTAGTTCGAGATTTAAGACATTTTTATGGCTCTAAATTTTAAAAACGCTGACAACGATCTCCGGAAAATGTACATTTATATGCTCGCAAGGAAGTTTTAAAGACTTCTAAACCAATTTTTCACCCGTCTTGGCTTTAACACCGACTTATTAATATCTGGTGCAAACATGTTTAATATCATAAAATTGCGTTATGTTTAGTTGTGATCATATATTGCACATCTCAAATTGCTTATATACAACATCTCTACACTCTCGGAAATTATTTTGGTGTAGGTCATTAATATTTAAAATGAAGTAAAAAATTATTATTATTAGCCCTTAAGATTTAAACCTGGTGGTATACGCGCTTTATAGAAAAGAAAGCTGAACACATTTCAGAGACTTGATTCAGTAACGCACCAATAAATGTTATTTAGTATTATCAAAATCCTTATAGTGAGACAAGGCATGTTGGGCAATTGGTAAGGGAGACTTGATTTTCACAGAAAGCACTTTGGTTACAAGATTACATATATACAGCACTTTTGGAGACACAGTTAGCAAATGAACTAATTTAATTCTCTGATAAATTGAACGATTGACACGGAGTAATGAGCGCAGAGGTTTTGCATTTAGGTCGTTGGCATGGTATGGGCGTGCGGCTGTGCGGAGAGATAGCTCGCGCGGAAATGAGACCTTTAAGGTTGGGATCCTCTAAAGTAAAGCTGGGTACTAATTTAGAAAAACCGCTCAAGAACGAATGCATAAATAATGGGTTTTCCAAAATAGATATCATGCTCTCAACTCCGTAGATAGTTTCTGAGTTTGCATTGGACATTTTTACGGGGCTGTAAAGGAAAGAAGGGTATTTTTGGTGTTGGAACTTTTATGCTACGATTTTAAGACAGGTATCAAGTGAGTAAAAAAAAAAAAATTACAAAGGTTGTGACCATGAACTGAAAGAGAAAAATAAATAGATGTTTTAGTATGCAGGGGAGATTGTTGTATGTTGGTGGGTTAACCTGTAATGACATGAGGAAAGAGACAATGCATGAAGAGTTATCAATATCCAGGAAAAGTTACAGTACAAAGAGAGACAGAACTTAACTGAAATTTTGGAAGTTCACGTTGGAAAGGAACTGATCGGGGGATGTATGTATGTATGTATGTATGTATGTATGTATGTATGTATGTATGTATGTATGTATGTATGTATGTATGTATGTATGTATGTATGTATGTATGTATGTATGTATGTATGTATGTATGTATATGAATATACACTAAAATGATAAAGTAACTTGTAAAGATTAATACAGCTAAAAATAGTAAGAACTAGAGAAATATAAATAAAAAAACATTGGATCAGTTACACAAATAGCGCTATATATACGAATAGGACATTTAAAAATAATTTAACACTTAACTGTTAAAATAACAAAAGTTACACAAAATGTTTCTAAGAAAGGTTATTTACCTTGTTATGGCCCCATAAATAATGGGTGATATAATGAATGAATGAATGAATGAATGAATGAATGAATAGTGTTTAACGCCCGTTTTTGCTACAGAGGCACCACAGGCGATGGACACTGATGATACAGGAAATGAAATGATATATTGGGAAAGGATTTATTTTTAAGGAAGGAATCGTTCCAGGCCTAATTTTGGGGTACTTCCCCGGCATTTGCCATTTATGAGGACTGAGGAAAACCAGGAAAACCTGGAAAAAACCCCAGTCAGAAAGGACGGTCCTGGCGGTATTCGAACCCAGACCTCCCGCTCACGAGTCCGAGACTTAACGACCTCGGCCACCCGTGGCGGTATGGGTGATATAGTAATCTATTCTATTTTGTTACATACTTCACCCTATTTTATCCATGTGTCTTCTTATATATTTATCGCATCCCATATTTTATCAAATTAATTTCAATCACGAAAAATGGGAACGCTCTTGATAGTTTATCAATTGTAACTTTACGCTTTAATGCCACATTACCTCATTTCAATTATGCTGCAAAATATATAACATATATACTTATTTTTACTTAGATTTCAAAACCCTTTTAGTCTCAGGGCTCCTAGAATGTTGTATTAGTTTACCTATATGTGAGAAATTTTATGCTATAATGATGTTATCTCTCACCCACTTACGCGCTCCCTCTCCATTTTGAAAGAAAAGCGGTTATGTTTTTATTTGATCATAAAATTTAAGCACTTGATATTGATTCTTCTGTAACGGCGCCTCCAAAGTGAGATGAGGAATATGAAAGGCAACCAGAGAGAGCACGGAGTCGCTAGTGACATCCAGATTGAACACCCTGAGGCTAGCTGTCCCTTCCCCTCCAAGGATTCCGAGCCCCTTCCACATCAGACACAAGGCAGAGCAAATTCCACTACCGCGCGCCGCACACCATCAACCTATGGCGTCTGGCACTTTCTACCCTACAACCATAAATATCAAATGAAATGGGATAAAATGCTACGGCGGTATTTTCGTGTAAAGTATTAGACATCTATTCGCTTAAATGATCAGTGAGAACCATAAACACACTCCAAGTACAGAGATTTTAACCCGAGGCCGTTTGAATGCGAGTCTCCAGTGTTACCGCCTGAGCCACTCCGCTCAATTAAAAAAATGATACGTTTTTATTTTCAACATGTTTTTAGGCTACTGAAAAGTGCATCTCTCAGCGATACAGCCCAAGGTCGCATATAAAAACTTCAAAAGCATTTCATATTCAAACATTTATACACAGAAAAAAAAAACTCTCCAGGCTAATAAATGGAACTCATGTAAAAAGGGGGGGCATAAAATGAATGTTAAACTAGATAACAAATCTAAATATTAATGCATTTGCTTTCATAAATATGTAAAATTTACCCTATTAAAAATATAGCTTTACCTCAAAGCATATAACAAAGCGTATCGAGGAGGGACGATTAGTTTTGCTGCACAGAGGGGAATTTTCACGCGTATCTACACAAGTCGATATGTTGGTGCTTTGAAGGACGTGGTTTCCATTTTGTAGTTGAGCGCACGTTGCAATACCGCGCCATTAAACTTTGTTAAACTGGCCGAAACGAGTTTTGCAATGAAATAAAAAACTTGTTATCCCTAAGATCTGCAGAAAAGTACTCTGATGATAAAACTTTAGTTAATATACTCATAGATAATGTAGGAAATTACTATATGCTAAATATGCGAAGCAGAGAGGAAAATTCGTCGCACTCATGCACATACAACGATACTTAAGCTCTTGAAGAAACTGCTATTGTTGAAAACTAAGCTATAGCAACATCATTCTGGAATTTATGAACTAAGTAATCACAGATTAATAAACCTCAATCTTACTTTCTTATCTAGGTAGCCAAATTAATTCATACACCTCAAGCTGCAGTATTGAGCAAATCCGTTGTTACTTTTAATGTGATTCTCCTTCAAAACGAAATAAATCGTGTGTTTCATAACAAACAATGAAATAAACTGATATATTGTTTAAATGTTTTTATTTGTGTGTAGATGATAGACGGAAAAATCATATGCAAAAATGTTGCGAAACTCTGTCTCAGATTACTTTAATCCTGATCAAAACAAGAGAAAGGGGAGAAGAAGAAGAGTTCTAGCCATGATGACGTCGTATGATTGATGATGATTCTAACACATCCACGAATTTGTTGTGCTGATCAGTAAAACAGTTTTAGTCAATTGTATTTAATGTAAGCGGAATTGATACAGTTAAGATTTAAAAGAGGTTTTAATGTTAATAATATATACACGATCCTCATTCCACTACGCAATCGAAAATTGATTTTGCCGATGAGAAGTTACTGCCTAACGGTCTCCCCACCTGCCAAGAAAAGCATGTCGCGCAATCGGAAATCATAGCGCACATTTTTTGTTTCTAATATTGTACTCCCATCTTAGTAGATGCTCGGAGTGCCTGTCCTTTGCCGTGAGACACCCCTGATTCCTTTTGAAAAGCTTTTGGGACTTTGACCGCAGTTCATTCTCACAAATATTTAAACTACCTCACAGATCTGTTGTTTCAGAACTTCCACAAATATATTTCAGGTACAGTAATTTTGTACTTACTGCTGTATCTGAAATAAAAAACGCCTTGAGTCATAAGTCAACATTTGTTCACCATTTCGAAAATTACACTGTCCGATGGAGATGCTTCCTGTAAATTTAGCACGAAATTTTATCGTATGGTGTTTGTACAATTTCTTTTGCACATAAAAAGCATAAATAAATATTCTTCGTTCTAGTGATTTTCTCATTCTAGGCAAACTTTAAAATACACAGTTAAACATTAGATAATCTAACACACTTCTTACACAAATATAACTGAAACAGTTAGTGCGATACACAAGACTGAACAAGTTCAATTTGCTACGTCAGCGGAACTTACTTCAATCTTGCAGGGAATTGCTCGTTTACTGAAGGTTAATGGTTTCCACTAGCGTTCACAAACTCCCATTGCACGGAAGAAAATGGGCAAGGTATAATAAAAGTAATAACATAGTGTCTATTTAAATCTAAATATTCAATAACACAGAATTAATTAAGAATTATAACGCTATATCCCTTGAGTGTACACTAAGTGTCCATTTAAATGAATAGTGATTAACGCCCATTTTTACTATTGAGGTATCACAGGTGGTGGACACTGATATTGAGATGAAATTATAAAATGGGAAAGGGGGGTTTTTTTAAGGAAGGGAGCGTTCCAGGCCTAACCTTAGTGTACCTCCACGGCATTTGCTAGTTATGAGGGCTGAGGAAAACCTGGAAAAAACGTCAGTCAGGGAGGACGGTCCTGGTGGGATTCGAACCCCAAACCTCCCGCTCAAGAGACTGCGCCTTAACGACTTCGGCAATCCTTGGAGGTTCTATGTGTCCAGTCGTGCAGAAGAGAGATTATGTTTGTCCATCCTCTTTTTATACTTCGGCATCAAAGTAGCTAAAACCGAGAATAGCGAGATTTTTGCTCACAATCCTAACGTGACATTACATGATTCTTGTCTTCGGCTATATTGCCAATGTTATGATAATTGAAAGTGAAAATGGATCCAGGAAAGACAGTTTGTGCACAGATAGTGTCTTCGCCCTAAAACATGCTACAAAAAAGAAGAGAGTGAACTTGGAAACTCACAACATTTTCATTAACTATGAAAAAGCCTTTGATGCAGTCAACAGATTAAAATTATGGAACAGTATGCTAATAAAAGGAATTCCATAACATATAAGATATGTTATAAGAAACATATGACAACACTCGCAAATGAATTGATATGGGGCATAACATTGGGGAGAATTATGAGACAACTAACTGCAAGATTGTGAACCACATTATTTAATCTGTATTTAGACGATATACTGAGGGAGTGGAGTCAAAAGTAGCATAAGTAGCCAGAGGAATTCTTATTAAGGAAACTATGTACATCAATATATTGTTGTTCGTTGATAACCAGGTTCTCATTGCAGTGTCCGAGGATGAATTACAATATGGTATACCGAGGGTGCCAAAAGCTGTATACACACTTTCACAATAGATATCTATTTAATATATCTCAAAGTTGGACCGAAAATGTGTAGTATGATGCAGATGTGACTGACATACATTATGAAGGCGTTGCTACGTGACAGGTATATTAACAATGAACAAAGGAAGCCAAGATTATCGTATGATGTTCTGTAAACAGATGTGACTCACATTACATTATACTAGCGTTGCTACAACAAAATGGAGCCAAGATTATCGTTTGAACAGCGGAAATAATTTTGAAGTATCCAAGATACTGGATAGGACGAAGAGGTACGATTGAGTTTCCACCGAGTTCTCCGGATCCAACTTCGTTGGACTTCTACCTATGTGGGACTCTTAAGGATGTTGTATACCGTAAAAAACCAGCTACACTGGCAGCACTGAAACGGCATATGCTGCAATCGCTGACACTTTCGCAAACCAAACATGACTTAATCAGTAGCTCAACGTACTCAGAAGCGTTTCGACGTCGATGGCGGGCATTTTGAGCAACTGTTGTAACTGTAAAAGTCTAAGATGATTAGTGCTCATCATTTTCTGTTTGTGTGAATTCAGTTTTGTTACGTTAACATAGATTTTTCTTTGCTTGAAGTGTGTATGCATTTTGACACCCTTTTTATATTGAATAAAGTAGCAAATGCATATAATTGCAAAATATCAACATCTAAAACTGAAACAAAGGCTTTCAGAGGAAAGAACCCTGCAAGATCCAAAACTATAATAGGTGATGCTACACTTAATCAGGTGACACACTTTAATTATTTAGGAAAAATTGTTATTTTACGATTATGATAAAGCTCTTCAAATTAAATTTTTTATATATCAACTTATGTGTGCCACAATCGCAAGAATACTTGAGGAATAAAAAGATAAACAAAACACAGTTAAATCTGTATAAGACTATAACAGCTACAAAATGTTAGTAAAAACTGAATTATAAGTAGACGTTGGAAATTAAGCATTAAAATTAATGTTTCAGGCACCGAAAATAGGCATTATTTTTAATTTTAGGCAAGAAATTACTCATGTTTTGTCATATAAAATGGATCACAAAAATTTAATTGTGCAGTAAAGTAAATATTTTTGCATTTTTATGAATATGACTATAAGCTCTATAAGAATCACGTGTTATTTATTTTCATAATTTGCAGCACAATATATTATCAAGATTTCCTCCAAATTTTCAAAGTTAGGCTGTATCTTTGCTTTATTAAAATTATTTTATAGGCAGAAAATGACCTTTCCACTGACACAGATGTTAGAGGAGCAAACATATTCTGTTGCTTTTTTATCCCAACTTCTTCTGCAATTGCTTCACCTTCTCCCATCTGAACATTTTTCACACGGGTCATTACAGTATATCCGGGATTTTTCTTCCATTACACTCTCCCACTTGTACCAACTTTGTACCCAACTTATCCCTTAGCAGCACTAATTTTCATTTCAGCTTCTTGTACCATGGACACCTGATTCGACAATTTCTAATTACACTATATTAATTCTTAAAAATTGCTTGTTTAGACGGTTTTAGGCACAAAAAGTCAGAAATAGGCACTGAGCCCCATTGGTCATTTTAGGCATTTTAAGTGCCCTCATTAAATATCATTTTCCACAAATTGCAAACATCTGCTATTATTTTTACGTTTTCCTAAAGGAACTAAATAGGCATTTGTCTAAAAATCCGAGGTTTAGTTATAAGACAGAGGGATATTAGTAACATTCATTCAACAGAAATGAAATGTTATGCACAAAACGAGAAACTAAACGATGCGAAATGGGTCAAG
The DNA here is from genome assembly GCA_030762175.1 of Metallyticus violacea. Classification (NCBI taxonomy): domain Eukaryota; kingdom Metazoa; phylum Arthropoda; class Insecta; order Mantodea; family Metallyticidae; genus Metallyticus; species Metallyticus violacea. The sequence goes on along the minus strand of CM060843.1, from coordinate 83,624,659 downwards.
AATACATCAATAATATATTAAATTTACAAATACAAATAAGTGATTGATTGAACATCTAAAGCAGTGTATTTCCTAAACAGACTTAGATATATGGACCAAGGAATAAACGTTGGCAGAACTAGAAAGCAAAGTGATATATTTCCGGAACAGGTCATGGGGTCTGTCATGATGATAATGATAGTCTTCGGCTAGGTATTTAGGAGACTTAGTATGCAAAACATAACCATTAATGCAAAAAGGACTGAAAGAAAAACGGACAATAAACTGCATCCACAATAGCTAGGCTTGAATAAAAGTTCCTTAATTTTTGGCAGAATCGAGAAAATATAAGTTTGTATTTTGAGCATTCATTGTGGCTTCCATTAGAGTTATTTTCATCTTTATTAAATGATAGTTAGTAATGTGATTATGTTATAAGGTAGTGAAACAGAAGTGCAGTATATACACATATAAATATTCGTTCATTTCTTTGTAATCAATTCATATTTTATACAAAAACACCGATTTCAATCAATCATTAAAATATTTTAAGTACTGTAAGACATGCTACTCTAGTTAGACATCTTTTGCTTATTGTTTAGTTCTGAGGCTTGCTTTGATAATGCCGCTAGCAGTGGCTATACAGGAAGGCACTTTTAGCACGGAACAAGCGCAATTTATTAGCTGTTTCGAGAGCTACCGCCCTCATGCACCTGGCGTATATATTAGCCTCTGGAAGGAGCAGTATTGAAGTGCACTGCAAACAATGAAGTGCTGGTTGAAGGACGTGGTATGTTCGTAAATCTATTGGGCAGTAAACATAGGCCCTGAAAGATGCAATATTGACAGTTAAGGAACAGTATGTAAGCTAATTAGAAAGTACAAAATCTCTTCTCAGCACACTTATTAAGAACCTTGAATGTTAATGTTAAAAAGAAATCAATTCTCATTTCGAATTCAGAAAACTTCTTGTAAAATGGCATACATATAGAAATATTTTAATAATAATTTCAACTTTACTTTTACACATTCTAAAAGTGATTCTTGCGGCAGCTCTTCAGAGAAACGGAGATGATTTTATAAATATGCATTTAATGATAAATTTTTGATAAAAGAATGCTAAGAAAGCAAAACTTGTAGCTTATTTAAAAGTAGATCTTCAGCAAACAATCCCTCTCCCACGACTGAGTACATCTAAAGCACCCTACCTTAGACAACTTTGGTTTTACAATAATTTAGGAATTGGTGTAATTGCCTATGAAGGGGACAGTGCTATATTCTGAATATAGATAGAGGAGACAGCGGAGGTTGGAAGTTATACTTTGTCTGCTATAGATATGAATTTTACAATCAGAGTCAAAGATCATTTAATCACATTGAGAGATTCGTGTACTGGCCAAAATATGAACTTACAAATTGTTGGTGAAAAATATTTAATATAGATCATACATTTCCTAAAATAGAACACAACGGACAGAAATTTCGTACGAATAGTAAAAGTTGCGCAAAAACATAAACTGCTTATTTACCAGATCAAATTCTTACTCGCTACAAAGGAAGTAAAAGCGAATACAGACATACATACACATGACACTAAAAACAGATATAACTATTTCCGAACTACTGTGTTGTTGAACAACAGGGAAATAAAATAATGGAGCAGTATTTTACAATCTACTGCCAAATGATATAAAAAATTAATTTGGCGATACCTTAAAACTATAGAAATTAAAATTTACTTAATACAACAAACATTTTATTCGGTCGAGGAATGCAAGACAGTTAGCAGAGGTATGTGTTCTCAAAATGTGAAATAATTCATGTATATTTGTAAAATAAGTATTTTAATTATTTTAAGTATTTAATCTTCACTTGGCATAAGTCAAATGTCTATTCAAAAAGTATTAAAACAAACCTGTTGATATTTTGACTTGAATATTTTTATATTTAAAATGTTTTTGAAAAACATGTTTTGAATTTTGTACTTATATTGATAATGCCACCTTTGTATGTATACTTTGAGCAGATAAAGAAATAAAATGAAATGAGATATATTCTGTAATATATTATTAATAACTATTTTACATCTTTTATGTCTTTTCCCCTGGAATATCATTGTTTTAATTTTTGTATGCAAAAAAATTTTAAGTTGTATTGTTTTCAAATTTTATCTAACTGTATAATGGCTTTCCGATGATCATCCTCTGTTCTAGCAAATATAAATTGATCGTCCGCGAAAAGTATTGTATCTAACTGGATACTATTTATTTTAAAACGTTTATCTATTTTGTCGAAATTCATTTATGACTTTGTCTATATATGTCCTCTTTCATTGTCGATACATATGGAGTCTTTTGATATATATTTTGCGTTATTTTGGTGAAAGAAAGTAGGCCAATGTGTTAATCTTTGTACAAATATTATAGTTTCAAATAATTTTGTAATAGCATTTTAAGTATATTTTGATATTTTGTTAATCGCATTTTCAATCTTTATTTCCAGTAAATAATATAAACTTTGTATCTTAGTTCAAAAAATTATTCTTATAATTAGAAACATATTTTTCTTTGTTCTGTTATGTTTATCTATAAAATAATAAAATATGACACACTTATTCAAACTATATTGACTAATTTGCTTTACCATTGTAGTGAATGAAGCTGGTATGTGCAAATATTAAACGTTTAGAAATATTCTTTGCTTTTTCAAAATATATAGTTTTTATATTTTGACGAAATATATTCATTATTTAAATATGCAAATATGCTATAAACACTTAATAGAAACAAGAGGATAAAAATGTACGGTTTAAAAGTTTTGCTTTCAATATTTCAGAACTTGGTTTTTATAAATTGACATTTTATTCCATTCAACTCTTTAATTTTACATTAATTATATTTGTAGGTTTTCATGCTTCATTTGTCTTAATTTGTTACGAAAGAGTTTAAACGAATAAATAAAACAATACCCCATAAACCGTTTTAATTTCGAACTTCATTTGTTTAACTGTTAGCGGAAATTAAAATGCCGGACTGGACATTCATAACTGTAAGAGCATTTTATGAATATATTGTTTTATTTTCATAGTTTTTTTCGCTAAATAATCGAATCAAATACAACTCAAGCTCGAGATTCTCTCAAAATAAACTCTGGAGCTTCCGTTATATTATACGGATTAAAAATGCAAAATATGTATAATTTAATACGTTGTTACTAAATATGCAGTCCATATTGACTTAAGTAGTTTAATTCTTTTGTTGCATTCAGTTGAAATTTATCTTTTTTCGGTTATTTTGTATCTTTCCATTTTTTTTTTTTTTTTTTTTAAGCTTCATGGGCATTGTTAACTTTCATTAAGAATAAAATCTAAAGCCTTTATATGCCAGTGAAAATGGAAAATACGAATGCGAAATACTAATGAAATAAACTGTGCCATAAAGGCGCTTTTTACCACGCCTTTGACATTGTAGTCTATTTATTGGTAACTAGCGATAGAAATTTAAGACTAAGGCAACGCCCTTTATTTATTTTTAAGAGGTTACTTTGAGCTGATCAAAGAAAACAGATGCACAACGAGCTTTGGTTATTGGAGAAACAGACTTCTAAAATGATTCAGTTTCCACAGAGGAGTGCAATTTGTCTCCAATTGCGCTCTAGCAGTCTCATAATCAGAATCGTTTCTTTCTGAAGCAGGGAATTTCAAAGAAAATCAGAAATATCATTTCAGAGAGTAGAGTTCTGACCTTTCTTTCAGTCCCTACAAGGGGAAGTTGCAACAGGTTTGTGCCCTAAAGTGATTGCGAAGAACCAGCAAGAGATGATTCAACCCCTTTCTCATGCATAATTTATAGCGCCATGTTTCCACAGAAAACAAATGCAAACGTTTTGTGCCAATGATTAAACAAAAGCGAGGGAAAACACTAGAGCAATTGTTTTCTTGCATTAATGACATGCGCATCCAATAAAGGAATATATTACATTTGTGTACTTTTTGAAGCTACAGAAAATAAATGATTCAGAGCTCAAAACGAAATATTAATTGGGTCAATTTGTGAATATCGTCATAATATCCAATATTTTACAACTCTACGAAGTTAGGGTCAAGGAAGATGAAGCTCAGAATCTTACAGTTCGCCGTGCATCTCCATTGTGGTCCCCCCTCCAAATAATCAGTAACATCTTTCTAACGATTGACAAACTATTAACTTTTGACTGTGCACATTATTCTTAAATTTCTCAAAACTGTTTTGGGCTGTATTTAGTACAAGCATGATTCAAACATTTCTGAGTTTGTCTTAAACGTTAGTAATGACGCTATGAGGCCACCAGCTTTAAAATAGCAATTTTAAAAGCTGTCACTAAATGATGCATTGGTACCTGTAAATCTATTGCTCTGAAACCTTAAATTCTGGTATAAAACATTGCTATTTACACTTTCTATGCAATCCTTATATTTGTTATAAAGCCTACAATAAGTAGAAGGTTGTTATGATTTACTATCTCCTAAATGACTAGCTTATTCTAAGTTGCAGAATTGTTCTTCACAACCATAGGGTTCTTGTATTTTCATTCATTACATGCAAATTGTTAACAGTAAGAAGTACTTCTAGGAGTTTTAGCCATTCGTTGTTTATTGTTTTATATCAGAGTACATTTTTAGTATTTGTTAGAGAGGGAAGGCCTATATTGTCTTATTCTTAAGGATATTTGAAACATGACTTTTTTAGAACGCGAAACACGAATATGATATTGAGTTTTGTAGATTTTATTATGATAATTAATACAGAAAAACAGGCAATTAAATATAATGCTTTTTAACAATAAATTTATTTTGTGAGATATAATAAACGTATTGAAGATAATTCGGATAGTAATGTTATATTTAAAGGTTCTGCGTATCCAAAACTAAATATTGTTATTTCACTGAATGTTTTAGCGGGTCACCTAATAATCTAATGACCGACGCGGCAACGGGGGACTGTATCGGCCGACAAGCCATCACTTAGAGCCGAACGGACTACACTAGAGTCGGGCCGAGCGGGGCAACACACGAGTTAATGATAGAAACAGAGAGCGATGGTTTAATGGCGTCAAATGCATTTAGAAAATTATATTTTCACGTGAAATGTTGGAACTGCTTGCCTCATTTTCCATGCATTTCTGGCACATCTGTGAAATTACGCATTGCTAAACTTTAGTTTCTTTAACAGATTAAATTTGTTAATAAATCATGAATAGCGTTGCGACTTTGAACTTGGATCGTCTGAAAATATCTTTTTAATACTCTTAAAACACATGAGGATTCGTATGTACATACACGTAATAAATAAACACTATGTAGAATGGAATAAATAGGTACAGTATGTGTCATTTAGTGCTCTTAGTAGATTTTACTCTAGGATTAGACATGTATGTTTAGCACTGTTCATACAACAGAGACTCAGGTCCAACGCAGCAGTTCGGTAAACCCCCTCGTTTGACCCGACTCGTGTAGTTCTGCAGGCCTTAAGAGATGACTTTGGGTCGATTATTATTATTATTATTATTATTATTATTATTATTATTATTATTATTATTAGACATATTTAAGGACGTTCTTTACCATCTCTGGTCATTAGCGTGAAAGGGTGGATTGTTTTTGCTTAGAGGCCTCTTCTTTCAGGCTTGAGGTTGTTTTTCGTGCCGTAAATGTACGACACGGGACCCACAACTTTACTTCCCGTCCGAAGGAAGCCATACTTAGGATTTTAATGCCCGAAAAAATTAATCGATCCCGGCTGGGTTTGAACTCGCGATCTTGTCGGCAATTATTGCGGAGTAGTTCATTAGCATCCATTTAAGCATTGTTGCAATGCTAGTTCTGAATTGATTCAAGCGTAGATGAGTAGCTTTAACGCATGTGTAATTAATTATTAGCAGCAAAGTTCAGCTTTGTATGTTTTCACGTAAATTTAAGCTTTAAATGCATTAAAATATTCTTTTGTCACAAATAGTGATTATAAACGCAAAATTTTCTGAGTAATATTCCGTCATCTCTTATGATGTACTTGGATGTCTCAGTACTGTTCGCCATTAATGCCGACGATTCACCGATGAAATACATTAATCAAATCATTGGTTAAAAAGTAATTAATTGTTAAAATCACAAATTAGTGCGAAATGTAAAGCGAACGAGAAAGAAATTTATGAAACGCATTTTATAAAGATGCTAACCATGTGGTATAGCTTTATTACATTTAAAGAGTCTTTTTGTTCTATTTAATGACTCCTTCCTCGAATCTAAATCCAAATTAACATAATTGAAGTTTGGCTGCTCGTTCGGAATTTAATAACAAGCTAAATGTATCACACATCGAAAGAAACACTACACTGCTGACGTTGTGTAGATAGATAAGTAGATATTATGTTCTAATTAGGTTTCAGAGGTACAGTGTTTGAATGAATCGATTTCTGATTGGGAAGTTTTGCCTTTACGTAACGGTCTCACAAGCGCACCTAGTTTAATTAATGCAAGCGTAAAATATGCTCTAATGTCAATATGACTAAATGATTCAATAGAGTGTACGCAAGAATAAATATGAATGTAGAATTTTAATAAAGGAATTTAATATTAAAACAAGCGTTGCACAAGGTTAAAAAAAAATCCTCTTTCAAATCTAGTTTACAAACAACGAATGGAAAAAAGTGAGCACTTAATGAACAAAGTTGTAGTAGTTAATTATTCTTTTTATTTAGCCAGTTCTATATCGACCAGAAATTTTTGTAGGTAACTGAAACTACTTTTTGGTAGTAACAGAGTTACAGAGCGGATAAGCTCTCATTTGTAATTTTTAAAAAGTTTTACTTTCTGATCTTATATTGATTTACACATTTTATTTGTTGTTTGAATCGGTACTGCAACTTATATCGATACTTACAACACCGGCAAACTTCGATTATGCACTTCAACAACTTATGCTTCTTGAAATGATGATGTTTCAGTGGTCTAGATTCTATTTGCTGTATTTTTTTTTTAACTAATGACAGTACGCCACTTTCATATTCGTTGAAGTGTCTATTATGAAAACCATGCATCTTTATTGCCCAATAAAGATCACCGAAAGCTTTAAGTTCGACAAGGAGATTATTTGGTTGTCCCATGAAGCCATTAACCCTACTTGAATTTAGTTGTTTGAGTTTGACTTTATAAGGCAGGTGATGTGGTAATTTGCGAGCCTTTTAACAAACAAGCGGAAATACAATTCCTTTTGTCTGACTAAAGAAAGGTATTTAGATAGAAAACATTATTAAAGTAATAACGTCAAAAGAAATGAGTATTGGTAAAAACTGCACAGATTGTTTTTGTTTTTTTGAATAGTGTTTAACGTCCATTTTTACTACTGAGGCACCACAGGCGGCGAACACTGGTGATACATGAAATGATAATTCGGGAAAGGATTTTTTTTTAAGGAAGGAAACGTTCCTGGTCTAAGTTTAGGATACTTCCCCGGCATTTGTCAGTTATGAGGACTGAGAAAAACCTGGATAAAACCTCAGTCAGGGAGGATGGTCCTGGCGGGATTCGAACCCCAGATCTCCCGCTCACGAGTCAGTGCCTTAACGACCTCGGCCACCCGTGGCGGTTGCACAGATTGTAGGCGTTTGAAGTGCTGAACGTTTTTCAAGTTGCAGATGACATTTAGTGTTTTATCGCTATGGCATTTTCAATAAATACATATCAGAACCGAGCATGTAGAAAAACTCGCATACTTTTAAGGAAATTCAGCAGAAATACATTAACTTACTCTTGTATATCAATCTGTGCACTTTAAATCATTTATAAACATCAATCAGCAGGATGTTTAAAAAATAAAACATTGAAGCATACACAGAGACAACCAACTGGTTCGTTCTATTGTCACAAATATATTTACAGCACAGGTGTCACAAACCCAATTTTAAAACTTAATTATTGTTTACACTATGCAAGCCGAAACATGAATTTATCATGTTCACAGGTTTTATTGTCAGAAAAGAGGCAAATTTGCTAGGTATAAACAATTCTAACTGCTGTCATGGTATATATTTTGAAACAAACTGTAAATATTTTATCGTTCTGTTGCCAACTCAACATATTGATTGAATCGAACAATTAGCAGAGGATAACATTCTTAAGCACAAAAGTCAGTTTTGTTAGTAAACTTCTTATACTTCCATTCGTCGTGTTATAGCAATCTCTGCACCTTGTTATATAACTTGTGAAAAGTTAAACTGTGTGCAGTGGGCTATATCAAGCTTTTAACTCGCTACCAGATACCGAAAACACATTGCAGATGATGGCACTTGCGAACTAAGCAACTTCTCGTTGTTCTTTAATTCAACTTTAATTTAAAAAGCATACATTTGAAATTTAAAAATGTATGTATCTAAATAAAATAAAGTTTTGCCACTATGATAAGATACGAGAATATTCCATTGCATAGATTCCTATTCGCAAACACTCTATCACTCGTTGCATTTATTAATTCACGCACTAAAAATATAGTGCGTTATGTTCCATGCTGTCTTATAGGCGTTTGCCTGTTTCCCCATCTTGTTATTTAGCCAGTGAACGGCCGATGCCTTCTTCTTGTGTTTGTAATTCAATGCTATTTTGAGAAATCTGTTATTTGTCATCCTTTATATATGTGCAAACCTATTATATTTCAAATTATTTATTTTACCAGTTAAATTAAATATACCTAAAGTCTCTCTGATATGGGCACTTCGTTGTTTCTCTGAAATGGTCAATCCTGCTAATGAAATTAGAAACCTCATTTCGGTCGCTTTGAATCTTTTTATTGTTCAATTTTCACTCTAAAAGTGGACATAACAACGGGCGTCAGTTTGGAATACTTATTTGCCTGCTTCTTCTTGTTTTACCTCTCTGTATACGTCCAATGATATCACACAATGCATTTTTATATGAATGTCTTCATTCCTGTAACCGCCACGAGTGTCCGAGGTCGTTAAGGTGCGGACTCGTGAGCGGAAGGTCCGCGGTTCGAATCCCGCCAGGACCGTCATCCCTGACTGAGTTTTTTTCCAGGTTTTCCTCAGTCTTTATAACAGGAAAATGCCGGGGAGGTACCCTAAACGTAGACCTGGAACGCTTCCTTCCTTAAAAAAATCCTTTCACAATATATCATTTCATTTCATGTATCATCAGTGTTCACGCCTGTGGACGTTAAATACTATTCAAAAAACATACTTCTCTATCAATAGTGCTGTTAGTCTTTATCAAATGTTCCGGAATACCTCTTTTTTGTTTTTCTTAATGTTTCACAACTTTGTTTGTACACCCTATCGAGGGTCTTTTCGAAGTCAATAAATAAAATACTTGCAGATAAATTACATTCTCGCCATTTCTGATTTAGTTGTTACGTAACAATAATTCCATCTGAGAATGAATGGCCTTTTCGAAAACCATGTTGATATGCGCTTAACACAGACTTACTAATTAAATTCAGTCTTGAATACATTTTATACGCTGCCCATAATAATGTAATGTCTCTGTAATTATGCAGTTTTGTCTTTTACCCTTTTTAAAACTAGAGCATACAACTGCATTCTTTCATTCCTCAGGGATGTTACATTTTTTCCAATATATATTAATTAAATGCAAATATCTAATTTTTAAATTCTTCTGGACCTTATTTAAAAAGCTCCATATTTACGCATTCATTTTTTGATGCTTTCTCATTTTTTGAATTTTAAGAGCATTTTGTAATTCTTGCATTTCAGTATTATCAATTACCATTGCATCTAGAATAGGGTTAACACGTATTTCTTTATATTTGTTCAAATATTCTCAATTTCTTAACCGTACGTTTTCTCCTATATTGTTAATTAAAGCAATATCTCTTTTGGATGAGTTTAGGTGTTTTAAAATCTTATAAACTGTATTTAGATAACCATAAAACATCTTGTTCAATATTACTTATATAATTATCTCATCTTTCGCCTTTTAATTTTCTTTTATCCCTTATAGCAATAGCACTTTTGCATTAGTAATCTTTTGTCATATCAGAGTTTGTCTGGAAGTATTTGAGGTATGCTTGTTTTTATTGTTTATAATTTTATATGTACATTTATGAATATATAAAGACTTCTATTGCAGATTTCAGCATAATTCCTTTGAAAACTTTCAGTTCTAGTACCTAAAGCTCGGTTATCTAAATATTTTTTATTTTTAATATTAATTCTACGAAATATTCAATACTCAATAGTATGTATTCTTAAAGAGATTTTCGAAATGCGCAATCAAAATGTTTCTGTAGCTTAAAAGTTTTTAAAATCCAGTAAAACCATATTAATTGACAATGTAGATTGTGGCATATGATGTCAAAAGTATAGCCACTTAATTAGATAAACGCTAACCATTGGCAAGTAAAAGCGAAGTATTTAAGAAATAATAACAGATTTGATAGTTAATTAAAAACAAATGCTTATCGGCTTGCCCTTCTGACGTGGTCAGGTAGAAAGAGTGGGAAAGGGGGAGGAAAGGCATTGGGAAACAAAGGAATAGCGTGCAAAACAGCACAATTGACTGTCGTTCACGTTTTAAATTCATTCATTCATTCATTCAACAGTGCACAGTCGTACACGGTGGGATAGTTCTGCAAGAATCTTTCCGAAAGCGGCGAGGAATCACTGAACGTTCTGCAAAGAGCTGTTCTATCCGCATCAAAAACCCACCTGCAAATAAGACCGGTAAATTACATTATGCTCTCTTACATATCGCAGAATTAGTGCGGGTCAGGCCATAAACTTCCCAGCCGTCCCTCAAAAAGACAAAAATCAAGTAAAAGGAGGGGGGAAATTATATCCCTGATTTTGCAATGCCACTCGAACATTTTCATAAACTTAATCCTGTTTTCAAATACAAAAGCATTGCATAACGTAATCTAACAAAGTTTTGTATACGTTGTCGTTTATAGTAATAATATAATAAAATGTAATTTCTCTGTATAGTTAAATAACAAAAAAGATAAATGCCCGGTTTATTAAAATATTCTGTATATTTCTTTATTCTGCTCTAATAATAGTATCGTATACAAAAAAAAAATGTAAAATTTCCTTTAAATGTTGCAGCCACCAAATTGAAGCTGTGGGTTCCACAGTAGCACTAGTCAATTTTTTGGCACTATATGAGTTATGTTTATCATTGTACCTGTCTAATTGAGCTCCTATCACTAGGCGTTAAAACAAATCAACTTTACAGAACTTTTCCACATGTTACTAACAATGACCAACTACCTTATGGTACTAACAAATAACACAAAAGTACTGGTTCTGTTCAGGCAGTGACACAAATGTAAACAGAACTAATTCGTCAAGTTTAACTAACAAAAAGGTTTTCCTGCAAGGCATTAATTCAGAATTTTGGTGAAATAGAGCTAAGTAAAGTATACAAGATGTAATATATCTTAAAAACTCATTCAAAAAACAAATATGGTTAACGTAGAACAGAGTATCATTAGGGATTTTACAATAGTTTTTCTAAAATTAAGAAACACATTCACGATGCTAAAAATATAGAAAAATGAAAGGTGACATGTTAAAAAAAATTAATGGGAACTGATTACAAGTATTATTATAGGGAGTATGACATCAAGCGGATAACTTGAAGAAATATTTATAATGAAAGGGAGAGCTAAGTTTGACTAAACAACTCTGGAGAAAGCTTACACAAATAAAATTCCCTTGAAAGCTACTCAAGTCAGGGATATTATTGAATATACAGTGTGTCCGTAAAGTCGTGATGCACTTTTGAACACTTATAATGGATAAAAAAAAAACTAAAGGATGAAACCTAAGATACGTTGAAGAGAATATCAGAGAGTTTCTGAAGCATAAATTTCAAAATTTTGCGCAGGCAGGTAATGACGCAACACAACAGTGAAGCGAATTACGCCATTTAAAGAAGATGTGCAACGTACAGTTCAATGCATCCTGCGGTTTTCAAAACTTTTATTCATGATCGTCGTGAGTATCGCTGCGAATACAATGAAGAGCTCTCACGTGGGAATAACACAATGGGATAACCAGCTGAAGGAAACTGGAGGCAAAAACATTAGGTAGACCTTCTGTTAGTGACGAGTGCCTTGAAACTATACGAAATAGCTACCTTAGGAGCCCTAAGAGGGCATTGCACACTGTGCTCGAAATGTAGCCCTGAAGTAGACTACAATTCATAAAGTTTTAAAGAAACGTCTCCAATCTACGGGTAACAAACTGTAGTTGTTATTTTCCCATCTGACAAACCCAAACAAAGTGAGTTTGCTATATAGAGATAGACAATGATGAACAATTCTTATGGAAAATTGAATGATGATGTCACATTCCATATGTGTGGTTATTTCCTCATCATTACGTCAGAATATGGACTTATGAAAATCCTCATAAAATCCTCATGCCTACATTGAACCTGACACCCCTGAGGTGAGAGTCTGGTGTGTCCTCAGTCATGATAAAATTATAGACCCACATTAGACGTGTGTAGGGCAACAAATGAAATGTAATCCAGCTACACTGAACATAGGTGCAAACTTGGAAAGATTCTCTATCATTTGGTGAAAGTTTCACAGTTCTATCTTGTTCGGTTGTTTTTGAGTAGCTTTTCAAACTTGCACCATGACTTTACGAACACACTGTATATAATCAATTTTGCCTGAAAAGCAATCTGTTTTTCAAAGACTTGAGGACTAGTTTGGTAATTGAGAGTTCAGGAAGTGAAGTGTGGGACTCTGATTAAGCGAAGGGAAGGGATGCACAAACTAAATTTTGCTATTTATTGAATATATGCAGTGTTTTTTTATTTCCATATGTTTTTGCACGAAAATTGAATATCATACAGAATGTCTATGTACCAATTTGGTTTGTATGCATCTACTACGAAAGTGCGCTACATGGGGGAGGTTGTTTACGACTGGATTTTCCGCTTCGCTTTTCTGTTTCTTTGTTTCTCCGATATCATCGTGTCAGTTTCAGGTGGGTGAGCGGAATAATGGACTTCTGTGAACTCCTTAAGTACTTTGAATTGCTCCTCCTCATAATTTGCTAAGAAAGGTTAAATGCAAGTTGGGAGAAAGTCGACTCTGAAGAGGGTAGTATAAGGACTGACTGTCCATTGGGGAGTGGGTCATTAACTCTGCAAACAAATTTTAAGGTAATACAAACCTTTGATCATACTGTCAAAGGTTTTATAAAAATTACATGATTAAATGTTATTTTTGGTTTATTAGGGGTAAAAGAAAATTTTAAAATGCTACATTTGTATATATTTTGTTTAAAAATTCCAATTTTAACCTGGAAAAAAGAGAAATATAAAATATGTTATAAGTTAATTTTAAGTTAATTAAAGCCAATTTTAAGTTTATGTACATGTACAGAGGGTGCCTATATATAAAACACTCAGAGTGCAATATAAAAAAGTGCACATAACATTTCACACTAAAAACCGTAAAATTGAACACTAAAACCACACGGATATTTCGAGTTTGGCTCTTGGTCACGTGGTGAGAATGAACTAAGCTGTGGCGTCTGTCGTAGTGAGGCATAGGGGTGTGACGTGGCAGCAAAACTGCCAACTCTAGCTGAACAAAGTAGTTTGGCAAACCTGGCAGGATTACAGGGAAATAGTGAGGCCTGGAGGAATACGTACTTTATGTAAAACTATTGCTGCCATCTCTACGTCTGTGTTCAATTTTACGGTTTTTAGTGTGAAATTTTATGTGAACTTTTTTATATTGCACTCTGGGTGTTTTTTTTATGATTTTTTATGCTTTTTAGAAGTTTTTATTACTCCATTAATAGTATATATATACATATATATACATATACAATACTTCAAGCTAAGAATAAAAACTGTGTTAACATAGCAAAACTGAATTCACACAAACAGTAAATGATGAGTACTAATCGTCTTAGACTTTTACAGTTACAACAGTTGTTCAAAATTTCCACCATCGGCGTCGATACACTTCTGAGTACGTTGAACTACTGATTGAGCAACGTTTGCGAAAGTATCCTCAGCGATTGCAGCACATGCCGTTTCAATTTCTTCCCGAAGTGCTGCCAGTGTAGCTGGTGTGCCCAGATCTGCCCTTGTGAACATCGCATACGGTACCATGAGTCTCAAATTTGTCTCATATGCGTGCAATTGTAACTCGCATTGGCGGTTCTGTTTTGTACACACGTCTCCATTGCCTTTGAACTTCAACAACATTCTCGGTTTTCCAATACCACTTCAAAATTGCTTTCCGCTGTTCGAACGATAATCTTTGCTCCATTTTGTTGTAGCAACGCTAGTATAACGTAATGTGAGTTACATCTGTTACAGAATATCATATGATAATCTTGGCTTCATTTGTTCATTGTTGATTTACCTGTCACTATCATAATGTATGTGCGTCACGTCTGTTTACAGAACATCAAAAACTGTTGTTTTTCGGTCCAACTTTGAAATATATTAAATAGATATCTATTGTGAAAGTGTATATATATTTTTGGCACCCTCGGTATGTTTCATTAAAAGCATCTTAATGATTTAAATAAAACAATTTTGTAGAAATGTGTTCTATTAAGATATTTAGTTAGGAATTAGCTATTTAAGACATTTATCTCAGAAATGAGTTAAAGTATTTAATTTATTTTGCTAAAATAATCATATTCAACTACTTTTAAGATAGTTTATCTAGTATTTACTAAAAGGTAAATGACCCATAAGTAATTTTTGTACCATCTTCTTACATTACAAATCTAATTACTGCAGACATGAAATGACCAAAGGAAAATGAAAGTTAGCTATATTTTTTTTTTCGCTTGTATAGAACAACAATAAATATTCTTCCCGTTATCCGGTTTATGAACAGGTGTTTATTTAATTAACTGCACAATTGTTTTATCAAGTTCCAAAAATAATATTTATTTATACAAATCAAATTAATATATTTAAGCGCTGTTTTCGCCAGACGGTCAGCTCTTGCAGTGCAATAAAATCTACAACATTCCATTCACAAATAATAAAGAAAAAATGAATGTATTTACGTATATTCATCGAATGAATTTCAATATATATATATATATATATATATATATTCGATAAATGAACTGCTGTAAATGCTTTATATACATTTGTGTTTGTTTAATTGCTTTGGCCCGCAGGAATGGATGAAATTCGTTTCTTTTGTACTTCGTATTTGTACAGGGAGATCATGCGGCCTTTCAATTGAGTTACCAATTGCGATCGGCGATTGCCATGAAACAAGAACAATTTCCTTCACAATTTACGTAACAAAATTGAAATGTTTTAGAAAATGAGCGCCGTTGTTGATGGAACTTTTGGAACTTCTGTAAAGAAAATCACCCAGCATTCGCTGAAGTTTCTGTTAATAAATCGAAGTAATCTTTTAACGAACGTTGAGTTTCAGTTCTTTCATAGTATGTAGGTTTGTTATGTACATCTTTTAAATATATTTTGGAGATAAAAATCACAGTTATGCAATTCGGGGACATATTCTTACTGATAATTCTTTCTGCTTAAACTTAATTGCTGTTAGGGCTATGACTGTAGCAGTCTTCTTTTTCTCCTTTAGTTGTATTTGTCCTCTCTGTTTGTAGACCTTACATCCCTTGAGAATTACACACCAATGTCGCCGGTTGGGCAGTTATTTACTCTGGACAAACATGCACAAAGAGAACTTCCTGAATAGATGTTCTATCCTTTGTCGCCTTCTCGATGACATCACACGCACAAATAGAAGATGAAGTTGGAGATAAACCCGTGGCAGAGAAACACTAACCGGCATTTTCCCTATTTTAAAATGGACAGGAGAAACAGGGAAAACTTCAGTCCGGTTAATCCCTTGAGATTTTAACAAAGGACCTTTCGAATATAAGTCCTAAGAGTTAGCGTGTGTGCCAAACCGTTCCTTAGGTCCGAGTCCTGATGAAAAAACCCAAAATCGATCATAATTCAGTTAATTCTGTAAGAGCGGAGAGTCAAATCACATTCATGCACCGCCAGGGGTGCCCGAGGTCGTTAAGAAGCGGACTCGTGAGTGGGAGGTCTGGGGCTCGAATCCCGCCTGACTGAGGTTTTTCCCAGGTTTTCCTCAGTCCTCATAACTGGCAAATGCCGGGAAGGTACCCTAAACTTAGGCCTGGGACGTTTCCTTCCTAAAAAAAATCCTTTCCAAATATTCATTTCATCTCATGTATCATCTGTGTACATCGCCTGTGGTGCCTGAGTAGTAAAAACGGGCGTTAAACACCATTAAAATAAACATTCAGTTTTTGTGAGATATTAAGAATACTTAACTAAAGATGCTCCGTAAAATTTAATTCTCTAATGTACATAAAAGTTTTTAAACAAAAATAAACCTTATTTCCTGATAACTTATAATTAGGCATAAATGTGCATTTTTCTCAGAATTGGCTGGACCAATCTTGTTGAAAACTTGCACATGCATGATATATGGAAATGTGAACGTGTGGTAACTAGAAATATTTAAATATCACTAATATTCATTAAAAATCTATACCAATAAATATTATTTTTTTCAAAATTTGAAAATTAAATTGTTTTCAAGTAACTAGCATAGATATATTATTCTAGTTCTCAGAATAACATTTGCCTGCAGTTTGACTTAAAAAAAAACGTTCCAATTCCACCAATAGATTATAAGAAAATGCATTATTATGTCGCAGTGTTTTTAGTTTTTTAACAAGATTTTATTTTGGTTTCAACATTTTTAAAAACTTTTAATATAAATTAGAGTATTACAATTTACGGAGCATTTTTAGTTAATTTTTGTTAATATCTTTGAAAAATTCATATTGATATCTTTAAAACTTTCTGAGATACAGTGTAAAATGTATGCTGTTGCATTATTTGCTAGATTTACACTTCATGGTTACCTTAAATACATAATTGATCTTGAACTCTTCCGCCGCTCAGAAATCACTTTATATTATTAATGTTTAACGCAAAATTTTACTATTACGATATCACAGTCGCTGGACACTGAATATGTATATAAACTAGGAAAGGATTTTGGGAAGAAAGTGTTGCAAATCTAAGTTTAGGGCATCTTTCCTGCATTTATCTTTAACGAGGACTAAGTAAAACCATTAAAAAGCTTAGTTAAAGAAGATAGTCCTAATAGGATTCAAACCATAAACTTGAAGAATCCAAGTCTAAGAGGTCTCAGCTCAGAAAACATCAAACTAATTTCCTCATCATTAAGCTTGTAATTTTCGGGACTGATAGAGTGGAATGCTGTGAGTTTATGTTAACAGCTACCCCATGTCGGAGTGCGCATATTTGTATAGGAGTAGGTAGCAGTAAACAACAGTACAAAACGGTTGTTTATCACCACGATTTTTAACATAAAACACTCACCTTATAATACATTTTAGAAAATAATTGATATCTTATACAACAATGCATGTTCTGCAATAAAGATTGCAAAACCTTTCGCAGCAAAAGAATTGTAGTATAATTTACAATTCATACAGAGTAACTTTGCCCATATTTATGCTACAATTAAACATTTAGACATTAGAAACATTAAATCATCAAAAGCCTGAAGTTTCTAGTGGATGAAATGTGCAAGCAGTTAATTGGACACCATTTACGTTATTATGTGTCAAACAAGAATTACAATCATAAAGGATCATTTCTGAGAATAATTAAATTATCAGAGTACAAATGAGTTTTTTTTTTTATTCACATAACCATGGAAGAGAAGTTTGTCCACCTCTGAGAAGAGACTGGTATTTAAGAACAGGCTTTTGTTCCATGGTAAGAACATATTGCCTGGGTAAAGATTTTTCTGATCTTTCTCTGGTTAATAGTTCACGAAACAACTAATTTACTACCAGTTCTAATAAAACCCATTTCACGAACATTTGTTCCACAATGGTAGAATTGTAAAATGTTGTCATTAGTCAATTGTCAAAATTACTGGTGTAGCCAACTGTATTCGAGCGTCGAGAAGGCCGTTTAGCGGATATTTATTACTCCGCGAATTGTTTGTTGATGCTATTTTGTTTACGCGGCATGTAAGTTTTTAATAGTTTTAACGCCCGTTTCAACTATTGAGACAGCACAGGCGGTCATGTGTTTTTAAATTATATATTCGAGCCAAAAAATGACTTAAGTCTACACTATCGAAATTAATCTCCAATATTCAATACAAAGTAACAGTGCTGCACTCATTTAGTGAGCATAAAGAAGTATTATTTGGGCGATTTTCCGACCAAATTACGAATAAAGACAAAGCCTAATGTGAAAAACAATAACGCAAACTGTGAAAGCGTTCAGGTTAATTGCATCAGAGAAAGAATACGCATATGTGAGGGACACATTTTGGCCAAACACAAAGAAAGCTACAATGGTAAGTGTTTTTATTTTACATTCATATTCCCCATTTATATTATTAGCTACAAATAATGGTATAAGTAGCTCTGTTTCTACGGCATTTTATCAGGTGAAAATAGATAGTTCAAGAAGTACGGAAATGGATGGTGGATTTGTGATCACATATTCCATAATTAACCCTTAATGAGCTTTATAATTACAATGCGTTGAGCGTTATTAATAGAATCAATACCTAACCTAAAAATGTACACTAGTATGTAAATTCACGGGTAGAACTCCACTGGTAAACAATACGCAATATTACAAGACCAAACGTTTCTTGAAACAAAACACTGATAAAACAAAATCGCACGCTGAATATCAAACAGTCACACTAGTAACTAATAGTTTGCGCTCATACATTTTAGAAACACACACTTGTAAAATAAACAAGCAATATTAGAATGCAGACTAGTTTTACTAGGTCACGAGCTTTGTGAAACAGAGCACAGGTCTTGAGTACATCATTTTTCTATTCTATTCAACGTCTGAAAGACTTTGACAGTTAATGAACGTTAAATTCTTAGAAAAAGGCAAGCAAAGAAGAAACTAAAGTTTGGGTCTATTTTTGAACTATGTATATTGTTTAAAATTAATTCACAAGATCTGCAACTAATAGCCCATTGGTAGTTTTTGTTTCATTGTAATTTTGTATGATAATAGGTTTAAAATTTTGCAGTTGAAAAAAGGCAAATGTCTGTGTTGTCAAATGCACTGTTTGAAAATTCAAAATAATTTTCCAAGAGACAATATTAGCTAAACTTTCTTTGGTGAAAATCCACGTTTAATTTTTACTCTTTAGTCACAGCCCTTCTTTCCTGAAATTTTTAAAAAATAATATGTGTAGGAATTCTTAACAATAGGATAAATTTCTTAAACTCATCCTGGAAATTGAACAGCCGAGCATGTTAATGCATATCAATCATAAAAATATTCTCTCTCTAATAGAAAACCAATACTGAGACATAATACACTTTTAGGTTATGCATAAACATATAAAAATTACTCACAAAGCGAACTACTCTCTTAGAAACTCCTGTGATTTCTTGTGCTTGACTGATCCTGCTCCTTAGGGGGAAAGATTTGCTATGAATCGCTCTTTACCACTATTTACTGTTCAAGAAACGCGCATCTTTTAGAACATTACCCTATTGCATTAGATTATCTTCGAGGCACCATGATAGGCTAAGCATACTCAAAGTTTATTGCATTTTATTTAGGGCAGTACCATTTTGTTTTTCATATCACTGGAATTCACTTGAATGAGTATTAAAATTAACACTTTTTTTCATTCTTTAGTTTCTTTGTACGCAAAACAATCATTTCGCTTCTTCCTCCATTATCAGAGCCGGAATTATTTTCCGAATATAACCAAGACATTTTCTTACACTAGATACTTAATAATAGAAGATAATAAGTACAATATAATTTCTACGTTTTCATACACGTGAAAACCGATTTTAAAACGTCAATATTGTGTCTTTGCCATTTTATTCTCCTTATTCATTTTACTTCATTCTTTAAGGTGAGTGCTGTAGTGTTTTCGCTTTACTTTTAAGCCTCAAACTTTTAATTAAATGAAAAAAGGAACCAGAGAAAATTGCAGTTTTCAACTACAACAGAAACAAATATCGACTTGCGACATACACTGCATTGCTGTTAGTCGGTCGAAAGTGAGCGTCTTTTGTCTTTATGTGAGCATATAGAGCGAGTTTCTAGTGGACCGTGATCTGTAAACGACCGGGAACCATGGCAACTGATGGGTTCATTCCAGTACACCTGACTACATTTGTTTCGCGTAATGTTACATCAAGGTGTACCCTGAGGGTGAATATAATATTCAACCCGTTACCTTTTAGTCAAAGAATTTTAGTTAAAATGTTTTTGTAAAAATCTGTCAAACGAAATATAACGCCAAAGAGCTGATTTAAATGATGTCACCACCAAACAACTTTGAGTAGAACTTTTAATTTTCTCTAAAACGTCTGAAAACCAAGGTATTTTAATCGGTAATTATAAAAGATTAAGATATCTCAAAAGCAATAATCCCTAGATGATATTAAAAGTAGCAGTAAGACAAAACTGAAGAATGTACATTACCTCACATTATCCATTATTTACTATAATTTCCTGTCATTTCTTCTTCCTCAAATTCAGTAATAAGGCAGAATAAATCATAAGGAATTTTCAGCTATTATCATGAAGTATTGCCATAAAACATATCTGTAAATGAACAATGCAATGATGTACAGTCTTATCATACTTGTTAATAAGATAATCAGAATTTGGCCAGAGAATTCAGTGTTTCGCTCAATTACAGCTGTTTCACTTTCGCACAGCAGGTGTGTCAACTCTACAAAACAAAGAGGATGAAAAAAACAATATTAATATTATTATGTACCACTTGAAGAAATATTTTAAAAATACATGCATTATTTTGATGGCTTCTAATCGACATAATCATCTTTTAATTCATTTGTTATATTTACTAAGATCTCAGGTCATCGGCTTTCCATTCAGGACATCCAGAGCTTGAAACGACCGATAAATTTTACTCAGATAATCTCTTCTTTCAGATTTGAGGTTCATTTACCTTTTTACGACACCCACGGCTTTATTTCTCTTCCGAAGGAAGCCATACAGGAGTTTTACGCCAGAAAAAAATCCATCGACCATGGCAGGGATTGAACCCGCGATCTTGGATCTATAAGAGAGATATGCATACATTTCTGGAACATTTTACGCGTTATTGAATAGAGAACTTGTGGACTGTAAAATATTGTCGCAAAAGTATGCACAAATCATACACCTCATATAAAAATTCAAACTGAAAAACTGCATTTTGTAACAATCAATGTTTACACCATCCCAGTGTTACAGTACTTAAGTTTAATACGAAAAATGATGATTATTTACATATTTTTAATGTTTACATTCTTCATAGAGGTTTAGAAATTAGACCGCAATTACTGCTATTGTTTCTAAGATTTGCATAAGGAACCAAGTTGGCAATCCTGAAACCATGCCAGGGTGCATTAAATCAACTGATTTATTAATTTTTATAAATTATTTTACATTCTGGACAGTATTACAATGCAAAGATATGAGATATGTCAATAGGTCAGTTGCAAGTACATAATTAGTAGCAAAATACTTAAAAACACAGGAACAGCCATGACAAGAGTAATTAAAATATTAAAATTAACAATAGTAATAACTGCATCATTGTACATACTCAGTGCTTGGTATAGTCTCTTTCAGCGCAAGAATATTATATTAGTAAACAGAAATTTAGTATAATAAATAACGAAAATTATGTAATAATATAAACAATTTAAAATTATAATTTTAACGCGTTCAAAAACTTCTAATTACCACTGCTGCTATATCGGTTACATCTAAACATAGGCTAATGTTTTTCCATGCCCCTCATAGGAAACCTTTTCTTTGAAACAAATGACTGGAATAATATAATTAATAATTTATGTATAAATATTAAGAACTGTCTAAAAATAGTGTATGATACACAGGTTAAACGCTATTTTATTTTAAGATTAGGTTTGTTCGTACAATAAAATACACTTTGACATCTTTACAACAAATAACTGTTTTTCTGTAAGTGATTAAAATAATAAGGGTGCATAAAACACAGTAGTAGTATTTAAGCTAAGAAATGTTTAAGTCTTTGTGATATTTGTTTATCTACATTAGAAACTACAAATGGTTTCCTTCCTCACTTTATAAAAATTATTCTTACACAATACTAAGTTCGAAACAATAAACGCTTTTAATTAAAACGAATCAAAAAACTGTTCAAGTTACAGGTGCCGCAGACTGAATTCTATCATGCCTGTATGAAAATATTATTTTTGACTTATTTAACCACAAACATGCCAATTTTGATTTTTCCCAGTTGTAATATACCTATACGTTTTGTTTTGTTTTATTTTATTTTATTTATTTTTTTACAAATTAGTTCTAGAAAGTTTCGTAAACAATAACAATAGCCAAGTTTCGTGACAATAGGAGCAAGATAGCTGAAACTGTATGCCTCTAAACCAGATTACGTGGGCTTACCACTGGTGTTTGGAATTGTATACTTAAAAACTTTATAAACTCTCGTTAAACTGAAACTTCAGCAATTTTCTCGTGGTGGAGATTGGCGCCTCATCGGAATACAGATTAAACTTAAAAACAAGCCGAGAGAAAGGCAAACTATCATAAACTTCAAATTAATACAACAGAAAAGAAAAGACTTAAGTATTTCGAAAATTTTCTGTTAACAATTAGAATGGAGTTCCTTAGAAAAACTATTTGAATAAACTACTGCATTATTGTCTCTGATAGTTTTATAGCATTTGTAAAAAGTTATATTTTAGGAGCTGGAGTCTTAAAATTCTCTAGCAGCTTCTTGTATTCTTCCAGTGTCATGTATTTCACACAGAGAATGACCGTTTAAAATAATTTATTTTTGTACAAAGTTTGTATATCTTTTCTTATTTAAATTTAAATGTCACCATCATTATATACATAGAAAATTGGTCGAAAAGTAATTAATTTTCTCTATAAGCTTCAGTTGTTATCATTCATAAGCTGTAATATATTTGTACTATAATAATAAATCTATAAACAAAAATAAGACATTTAAAGATTTTTACTACTCTTTCTTAACTCGAAGCATCTTGATGACTTACCTGAATAGTTTCATCTGAATCATTTGAGGTAGCAAAATTTTATCATTTGCTTATTTATTTTCTTGAAAACTATAAGAGTCAAAGAAAATGAAAGTGAGACTTTTTGATGCGCTTAATAAACTCTGTCACAATTTATTTGTGGTACTGAATTTCCCTCCACTCTGTATATTTTTGTATCATTCTTCAATATCGAAAAAAAACTCTATTTACAATGCTGGCCATTTAAATGGTATATGCCTAGTTTTAATGTGAAGAATCAAATAGTGGTGCTGCCAGAGCGATTTTTAATTTTGAGTTTCAGGTAAACCCCCACTCCTAATTTCCCTGATTTTTAGAAAATATATTTTTATTTTATTTAAATTGTATATACGACGTTTCGTTGTGAAAAAACAAACAATGTCACTAAAGCGATTTATGTTTTGGATTTCAGGTAACCCTCTCCCCTTAATAGCTCGATTTCATTCATTACTGTTTCACTGCAATAGAATTTCCTTTAAAAACATTTAAAATTGCGGCCGCTAGAACGATTTTTAAATTTTGCTTTAATCCCCTCTCGTTTTTTGGAATTACCCCCGCTCCTGATGACCCGATTTCCATTATTTTCTGAAACTACTTTTATCAATTCATTTTAAAGAAATCAACCAAGTTTGTTTGAAAAAAAACTTGCCGCCGCTAGAGCGTTTTTTCAAGTTGTTTAAAAACGTTCGCTTTAGGTTAATCTCATCTCCAATGGTCAAATTTTGCTGGTAAACGAACTCGACGAATCGTTTGTTAATTATTGATGACTATATGCCGAGGTTCATTTAGAAAAAACAAAAATTGCGACCGCTAGAGCTTAACACACACACACACATATATATATATATGTACAATTTTTAACATTTTATGCCTTCATAAATGCCTAATAGGCACTATTGATGGACATTTAGAAATATTATTCTATTAGCACAATCTCAATAGCTTAAATTCCTTTGGAATTCGCTAAAAAAATAACATATATATTTTACGGGTACGGCTGCAATAGCTTCGTTCGTTCGGAATTCGCTAAAATCCCAGTCTAAAATATTAATTAACTGCTTTAGCGTGACCATAGAATTTCTTTGTTGCCATTGATGACCGTTGACTCAAAAAACGAGTGTGTTACACCTTAAACATACAGAAGCATAAAATGTAACACACAACTTAACGGCAAAAAATGAAGTAAAAGTGAGGTGACGTTTCTTTCTAATGCATTGCTCTGTTGTTGTCTGATACCAACCTCCTCAAGATCGTATAGCATGTGCTGTGAGGCGTTCCTTTGGGTGTGGTGTACCTTAAGAAGATTTTCTCGTCGACAGTGTTGAAGAGCACCTTGAACCGTTTTCTGAAGTGTCAACATAAAAGGAAGCAGGAAAAAGAATAAAAGGAACTGCCACAACGCAAGGAGATGAACCGTGTCTTAGTTTAGTTGGCAGGAAGGTTTAGAGGAGCCAAAATTGATTGAACAGGATTAACCAAGAGTGGGCTGTGGCGGTATCGTGTGGAACTCGTATTTTGGAGATCCCTGATGTCGATTAGCCAATCACTGTTTTCAGCTGTTTCTCAGTTCATTTTAAGAAAGGAGAAATTCCGTGTTAGCATTTCCCTGCCACGCGTTCATCC
The DNA here is from genome assembly GCA_030762175.1 of Metallyticus violacea. Taxonomy (NCBI): domain Eukaryota; kingdom Metazoa; phylum Arthropoda; class Insecta; order Mantodea; family Metallyticidae; genus Metallyticus; species Metallyticus violacea. Next base: position 83,599,900 of record CM060843.1, on the reverse strand, counting down.
TTCATCTATCTCTTTGACTCGGTGTCTTCTGTATTTATCATATCACTGAGGTGGCCCTGACATAGGATGACCATCCATTCAAGGAGCCCCTCAATGTGGGTGTATATGTACTCTATGTGCGTCAAAAGTAATTAGCTTCCACAGACAACTGACAAGAACATTGGTGTATAAATCCCAGGGGAATCAAAAAGGATGACTCAGACGGTAAAGCTTATGGCTTGCATCGAGAGGTCTTGCCTCAAATCTCTTTAAGGCCCACCGTCCTAAGCTTAATTTATTTCGTAGTTTCTCCTGGGAGAATGCTGTGGTGGATTTTTACTTACCAAGAATTTTCCGCTCTTTCCTTTCACTCCGTTGGTTCTGTTAGTGTCAAAAAAGTGCAAGGGCGATTTGAGCTGGCGCGGTGTGACAGTGACTTGCTCTTTGGAAAGATATTTGCCCCAGCGTCTGATATGAAAGCGATCTTTTTGAGGAGCTGGAACTCCATAGGAGGCGGGGGTTTCACCAGTGTCGAACATTCTATCTTAAAACATATTATGGACCCCCCCCCCCCCGATGGAGGTGTAGGTGCAAACGGCCTGCCGTTGAGTATGATGAAGTATCGAAATATCCTCTGCCCCTAACAGTCCAATCGAAGTCCCAGGGAGTTAAGTCCTACAAACGAAGGACTACAAAATAGGACTAATTAATTTAATTTTATAATAATCAACATTACCTATTGGAAACAAAGAAATATCTAACCAAAAGACATTACTTGCATTAATTCAGTTTACATTATAGTGAAATAATTGCAGGGTAAGTACAAGTTGGCAACACTAGGCGAGAGGACCCAGATAAAAGTATAATTTTTACTTACAAGTAAACTGCAGACAACTTATAAACAATTTAGACACTTTTTGAATGAAAAGAAAAAATAAAATGTAGGAAACCTATCCTTTAGCGTAGCAAAAGTTTCCTAATGTGGATATAGTTAAAGAATTAAAAAAATTATTCTTGTACACCGATGCCTCCTCAACGATATCAACAATTGCTAATAAAAATGTAATAACGTCCATCTTAAATGGCAGAAAACACTGTGGTTTCTATATAAAGTTTTATTTCCCTTTTCTCGACTGAAACTTAAATGACATTTCGTCAACCGCAAGTGAAAATGAATGGATTAAGAATAATAATGAAAATAATGTGTAAAAGCGACTTGATGCTCTGGAAAACAGACCGTTTTCAACTAAATCCTTTAGCGTTTAGAAGATTTGGCATTTTTATTGTAATAAAACCTTTTACAAGTTCTTTTTATCTGTTTTATTTCTTATTTTGCGAGGGTAATCAATATGAATGATTGAACAAATGAATGAACATTTATTGAACATATTTGCAACAATTTTAAATCAGTATCATCACAAAATATTTATTTGTATATAAACTTAACTAAATAATGAAATAAAAAAGCTATAAATATTTCCTACGATTTGAATTATGCCAGAATGTTGGGAAACTTAAATTACCTAGTCCCTTCTTTGGTCTTCGGCTCACCAGAAATCCCAGGTTTCATTAGCTTAAGGTAAACAGGAAGTGTAAATCTAGCAAATATTGCAACAATATACATTTTACACTATATCTCACAAAAGCTATCAACACGAAAATTTTGAGAGATATTAAGAAAACTTAACTAAAGATGCTCTGTAAAATTAAATTCTCTGATGCACATAAAAGTGCTAAAAATTTTAAACCAAAATAAAATCTTATTAAAAAACTGAAAACATTGTGACACAATAATGCATTTTTCTTATAGCTATTGGTTGAATTGGAATTATTTTTTAATTAAACTGCACACAATGTACTATAATAGATCTAAAATAATAGATCTATGCTAGTTGCTTGAAAACAAATTAATTGTCAAATTCCGAAAAAAATTGAAAAATGTTTTTATTTTATTGGTATTGATTTTATCTACTAATAGCTAATACTTCAGTTACCACACTTCACATTTCCATACATTATGTGTGTGCAAATTTTCAACAAGGTTGATCGAACTAATCTGAGAAAAATGCACATTTATGTCAGTTTTTTAAATTATCGGGAAATCATATTTATTTTTGTTTAGAAACTTTTTATATGTATTAGAGAATTAAAATTTACGTGAATCTTTAGTTAAGTATTCTTAATATCTCATAAAAGTTTCATATTAATAACTTTATAAGTTTCTGAGATACAGTGCAAAATATATATTGCTGCATTATTTGCTAGATTTAAACTTCCTGGTTACCTTAATGCTCTGATCTACTCACTTTTTAAATGTAATATTTCTGCGTTTTATATCAAATAAATTTATAAATTAATAGATTTCCAATATTTTCTTTTAACAATGAAACCTATTTCCAGAGGAGATGTTTAATAATTTGAACGTCAATGTACTTTAACATGTTGGATTTAGTATAATGGGGTTCCTATTCCTCTTCTATATTTCGATTACCAATTCGTTTAAAATCGACCTTAACCCATTTTCTTAAAACCATCATTATCATCTTGTTTCTTGATTTTCCTCGTCCATTTTTTTTTTTTTTTTTGTCATTATTTCTCTAGATAGTGTACATTTGCAGTATTTGGTTCTAAAATTATTTTATCTACCATTGGTGGCTTGACTGAATCTTTAGTGATATTGCTCCACATTTTAGAAGAACAAGCTGTTCACGTTTTACCATTGTTTCGGTATTACTTGATCTCTACAATTTGTATTTCTTCACGTTTCAAAAATTTATCTTGCGTGTCCTTCTTTTAGATCTGTTATATTTAGTCCTATCCTAGTGCACCTTCCCATAAATTTACATACGTATATTGTTTAAGCCTCTATTGAGTTTAAACGACTCCTTTTCATTGAAACAATTTAACACATTTGTATTTCTCTATTCTGTTTTTAATTTTTTGCCAAAATCTTATTTCTAATTTTTTTCCTCCCTCTCCCTGACACAAATCATCTCTATAGTATTTTGTAATACACATTCACGACTCTTTATCTTTTATTTGTGCTTGATTTAGCAGACAAATTCTGGTCATTCAATCCCTTTATTTTGAAGCTGCATATTATTGTTCTTTCTCCCATATTACAGCATCTTCCTAATTCTTCTATCACTGCTCCCTTTAGTAATTTTCTTGGAAAACCTAAGATCAAATTGCAGAAGGACCTATGTACTTACTAAATCCACATTTATCTATCCTACCTCGATTCTCCAGATTTCAACTTCGGAGTTAATATATTAAAATACAGAGCGTTCCTTATTTGTCGGCCGCTGATCGTGTGCTCCGCCTACTGTCTATTACACTGAGGGTTTTCCTTCTAAAACTCCCGCGTTACTTACTCATGAGTGATGGTATAATTACCACTAACCATGGTGTTGCAAATGCTGTCCATCTACATTCAGACATTCCTGGCATTTTTGTGTGAAATTCACTTCTTGCTTAATGTTCATAATTTCTGTTCTTATATTGACCTTAAGTTGTCTTTGGTATGGGGATTGTTCCTATTTACATGAAACCATGCCTCTGAGAAAATTATTAAACGGGGTCAACAGTACCCTCAACGATATTTTGTAAAATCCAGAAATTTACTCGTTTTTCGTTGTCACGAGGTTGTAATTCATGAACTATAGTCACTCTGTTGGGTTTCAGTTTTAAAACTTTAGCATTTATATGAACAGAGATTTTTGAAATGCCCACTTGCTGTGCAACACGTCTTAAAGACTGCTTTGGAGAGCGTTCGAATGGTGCACCAATTTCGTTAATTTTTTTCCTCTGTTAAAACATTTCTTTTTCGCTTCTTAGGTTTAGCTTTTCCCGTTGTCCTAACCTTAATCAGACTTCTAACAGTTTCTCTACCTGGAACTGAAATAAGGGGAAATTTCTCCTGAAATTTTCTACACACTTATTGTACATAACAATTTTTTCCCCCTCAAACATGAAATTATTCTAGTCTTTACAGCTCGAACAGAAGGCAGCAACTGACACAGTATAAAACAACTGATAAATGTAGCCTTGAGCGGGTCATTCATTGCTCTACTGAAGTAATACCGACGTCACTGCAGTGCAAGCGAATTACACATATACGCGATCTATGCTCCGGCTATAAATAGAAAGCATGGTATAATACGTACGGTTATATGGCTGTGGTGACTGAGCTGCCAACTGTGCCACGATAAAGAATAAACACTCTGAAAATGAAAGTATTTTATGTAATTCTGTTTGCCAAAAATGAAGTATTAACAACAAAAACGTTAAGCTAACAGATTCTTGAATTCAACATTACATTGTAATATTATTTTGACAAAAATTAATACTTTTATAACTTTAATACCAATGTATGAAAATACAACAGAAGAGAGAGAAAGAGACAGACAGAGAGAGAAATATTAATGTAAGGTCAAATGAAACTGTAGCCAGGTTTGTTTGTATCGTCTTGATATCTGAAAGCGTATTATTCATTTGACGTTGACTATAAAGACGATGTCCTATGCATGTTCAGGGGCTTTTATAACAAACGTCAACTATGTTACCGTGGAGACAATTGCTGATAGAATTCTACGAACAAGGACTTACCGTAACAGCGAGGGGTGCTGTCAGTTACATAAATGTCTCCGTAGTTGTTCTCCGCTGTCATTTGTCATCATTTGTGCGGTCGATGAACGCTCGTCAACTTTTCATTTGACCTTACATTATAATAATAATAATAATAATAATAATAATAATAATAATAATAATACCAGTGACCGCACCCCTCAATATATTCATTTCACACACTATGCTCAATGAAAATAATAATTGCTTTAGAGCGTAATATAACGCGCTTAAATGAAAAGAATTTGAAGTTCAATTTGAAATAATTTTATACATAACCTAAGTGTTAATGAAAAAATAACAAAAATAAATAAATAAAAAATCTATAATTGAATTTGTGTACAAAAGGGCACAGTAAAACAGTTTACAAACGGGAATGTTTTTAGCAGAGCTACAGAAAAACTGAAGAAGGAATGCATACGAGTGATAAAACATTCATTTGATTATATTTCAAATGAACAAACACATGAGCAATATAAATTCGTAGCACATAATTAAAAATTACTTATTTCATATTCATGGAAAAACAGCATTTAAAAAGGTATGTATGTAGGTAGGTAGGTAGGTAGGTAGGTAGGTAGGTGGGTAGGTAGGTAGGTGGGCAGGTAGGTAGGTAGGTAGGTAGGTAGGTAGGCAGGTAGGCAGGTAGGTAGATAACCATAAAAGTCGAGATGAACAGCTATACTGGACAATTTGTATTATAAAATCTAAATATTTGAAAATAAAAACATTAACAAGGATATTAACACTTTTTTCTTAATTAGTGTATCATATAGTTTGTAAAATGTTATATCTGCTTATGTCTTTATAAATATTTACCATTTCTGGTTTATTTAGTGATATTCTAGTTATTAGTGAAACTTTTCCTATTATTTTACTACTACGTTTTATTTTTATATATTAATATCTACTTTCCTACTTTATTATTATTATTATTATTATTATTATTATTATTATTATTATTATTATTATTATATTAATTCAAGTGGAAATGTCAATCTATATTTCCTATTTATTTTATCTCTATTTGGTTCATATGCAATAAATTAGATAGCACGCATTGCATAATGACACAAATGAAAGGTTGTTTACAACTCATAAGGATTAGGCCTAAGGCCTGCTCCGGGTCCTGTCTTTAGTTACGCCTAGCATCTGCAGATGTCAGAGGGACCCATATCATCTAATGTTAACATATTTCTGTGATTATGATTAAATAGAAAATGCAGGAGTAAAAGGACTGTAATTAAGCAAGTTCCCTTTTGCCATACAGCTTAGAGAATCAGCAAATATCTTGGCGATCTGGGGGCATTGCTCTCTCTCTCCCCTCCCTCTCAGTTCCTTCCGCCTTGAAATGAGATTTAAACCACCTTACCTCATCCGTGTTCGCCTTCCTGTAAAGCTTTGCCTTTCACTCTCGCCTACCATGCCTTCTGTTTGTTCTTCATTTGTTTTTCCCAGCAGCCTCTTCTCCCTTCGTTCCGTTCGTCCAAACAGCTCGAGTTGCAACGCATGAATTTTGTTGAAACTAATCCTGAATTATAATCACGTTGTTATTGTTTGAATCCTAATTATAACTCGAATTTTCTCCTTTGTGTACTTCGATACCTATATCGTCTCTATACTGTGGTAGGCTATTAGCTGCTCTGTGACTCAGAAAAGGAATTATTTATAAAATAGCTCATGTTAATGGTACAATCGTGTATTTTATTTTATTCCTATCTTACACTTAAATGCGTTTATATTTTACATTATTTATCACATGGGTCCGTTCGATGTAAACGTTTCCCTAAGCTATAAAAGTTGTTACAGAAATATTTCCATACAAATATCTTATAATTTCCTAGCTCTATGGATCGCCTGCATGGAACGGTAGTCATTGATCTCGCAGAGGGGCAGGAAACAAAGGCCCGATGTGAAAAATCTGCATGCAAATGCACGTGTGTTGATGAACTGGTGTCAGGCAGAAGGGCGTGACGGACTTTACGTGCTCATGTGACGGACTTTACGATTATAACTAGCATCTTTTGCTATATTTTAATGACTCGAAGCGCGTTGACGTAAATTTTACCTTAAAAGTTTTATATAAATCATTTGGGTTCGCAAAATGCTGAACATTAAGTAATTGTCATATATTTTGAGATAAAAATATTCGTTTTCTCAAAGATAATAAGAAATATAAAACAAATATTTAAAATCAGTTGTTTCCCTTATTAACCTGTATTATCTGTATTTATGGCAGTTAATTTTCTATCCTGTATAATATTCCGACTAAATGGCGAAATGGAAACGTGACATCAAAATAGTATTTAGATAATTGTGTGATTTGACTGTACTGTACTGGAGAATTGTTATGTCATAATATTCTGCAGTATTGTGAATATCAGAATATCTATCTTTCAGCAAAAAGCAACCTGCCGGTACCCATTTGTTCGCTACATAATTTATTTGTTGGCTAAGTTACTTCTGTCCTCATTGTGTGCCGTACATGCAATGCCGTGGTGAGCAGTTTCAATATCCTCATGGTGAGCATAAAAAATGAGAGCCATTATTGAAAAATTGCAGAAATAACGCACGATGAAACGTATTTTATATTTTCTAAACCCGCTGTGTTAGTAACTTATTTGTATAATTTACACATTGAGTAAGAAAAGTAAACGTCATCTGATAAACAAAAATGCAAACATAAGAACTTGACGCATGCTGTGTAATTACCACGATAAAAGCAATCCACTTTGTAAATGAATGTGCTGTTCAGAAGTAAATCCTCTTTTACGCATGGTGTACTTTATATAAACGATGTACCATGGAAAGCAACAGGTGACCGATAAAAGCACGGCGAAGTGGATTAATGTGAAGTTTCCATTTCTACACCCGAGGGGTGCCCACGGGCTTAGTTACTCCTTTTCCTGCAAAAACAGCTTTAAGTCATAGAACGAGCTTGTTTACAATTGAAGATGGATACAGTCCTGTGTTTTATATAAGTGGCCTCCGGACAATCTCTCTTCACATCCTTGTCAGTCCTGGTTGTGTAGTGGTGATCATACTTGCCTTCCAAACCCAAGATCGCGGGTTCGATCCCGACCAGGTGTATAATTTTCGGGTGTAAAAATCCTAAGTATGGATACCTTCGGAAGGGAAGTAAAGCCGTGGGTCCCGTGTCGTACATTTACGGCACGAAAAAGAACCTAAAACCTGAAAAAAGAAACCTCTGAGCAAAATTTGTCGGCCATTTCACGCCCAGTTTTGAATGGAACGCTGATCACTTGAGATGTCAAAGAACGTCCGTGAATAAACCAAATCAAAAAAAAAAAAAAAAAAAAATCATCACAACTTTAATTTTCCACATTTACTCAAGCATTTGAATATAAACTGGTTTCTTTATGTTGCTCATTTTAGAACTCTTTTCATTAATGAAGATAACCCGATACAAATCTTTGCACATTTTCTTAGTTCAAGAAGATGAAAAACTTAAGCAATCGAATACATACAGTTGCACATAGGCAACTGTTTGAATATTTTCAATGTGCTTGCTCCAAATCCTCTTCGGTGTCTGTCTTCCTTAGTCGCTGCCTCATTAGACTGGGTAATGTGTCATAGTACTTGACCACAGCACTTGGAGGTGCCCCACATCCCTAGCTACCTTGCCCAATATGCGTAAATGAGTGAGAAGTTACGCTAACAAGTAAAGCATGTAATCAGATTTATTAACATTCCTAAAAGTACTGCAGCACACCGCTCGAACAACAGTTAAATGTTTTAAAATCAACTGGTCTTGGCATTCAAAACTTAACAAAAATGCCAGGAATTGCATAAATAATGAAATATAGAAATATTCTCTTCATTAAAGACAGCCATTACACAAGAAATGCACCAAAAATTTATCTTATTTTATATATATTATATTATTTTATTTATATATATATATATATATCTTATTATATATATGTTCTTTAGTTTTGGAAGGGGAAATGTTTACTTACATAATATAAATATATATATATATATATATATATATAAAAGACAAACATCACGCTAAGGTTCCTCTACATTAAACGTTTAATTTCTTGAACGGAAATAAGGAAAATGTCAGGAATTTCGTCTCGTCAAAAAGGATACCTTCCATCCAAACAAACCAGACGGAAGCTTCCACAGGGGCACCGCTTTCGAGCCCAAGCTGCAGACATTTCTTGCTGTATCGCTAGACTGGAGCCGCTCTTAAGAGCCAAGTGGCAGGAATTGGGTGACTTTTAAGAGACGGACTGCATAAACAAATGCTCTAGTAGAGCGGTGACAATAGCACAATCAGTGGGCATTTGAAATAATATTAACGCCACTGTCACATGCTTATGGATAAAAAGTTGGGACGTCATATAAACCAGCAGCTGTAAAGAAACTACAAAAGAAGGCGTTCTTTTTAACTGCAGATCATCAATTAATAGTTGTATCTTTCAAACCATCTTTTGTTACCTCCCATAATGAAACAGCTATCCAAGTTTACATATGCAAGAAAAAAAATACGCATTTATTGCTTCATTTTTTTCACTTTGAACAAATATATAAAAAAATTTTAAAGCGTCCAGTTTTGCAGTTCAGAAGCTTAACTATGCTCTGATATATTAATTTATTTGGTCTTCAATTTGCACAGCAGATGCCATAGCACTTGGGCCGCTGAGCGCACACGGTCAAGTTTAATTAAAGATCCACAACTCACGCTTCCACCGCCGATTGATAAAACAGAATACATATAATTTCCTATAAATAAAATATATGTGATATAAATCATAGCATTGACGAATTATGGGCAGAATTTAATTAGGACAATAATTTTACGTTTTTAAATTCTGAATTTTCAAAAATGCATAGCATTTCAAAGTTTGTGTCCAAAATGTTTACCTGTTCTATAGTTTGAAATAAGGTAGGAAACGACCTACACGTAGTGGACACGACCTATCATAGTTTTTGCAATGTCGGCCAATTCGCGTACCTTCAGTACAATGAGTACGGTATTATAAATTTTTATCACAATCTCATCGGATTAGCATTTTTGGAACGTCTTGAGTGCCCATCATCTTGAATGGATTTACCACCACGCTTAAATTCAGCAGCGCAATTTTTAACCGTCGAAAAGGAAGGAAAAGAATCCTTTAATACGGAATCCTTTTCTACTTATGTTGGGGTTAAATGCTTCAAAACGAAGCACTTTATCACAGTTCATATTTCAGTTTTACCCATTTTGTAGAAAATGTTAACATTAGTTTGTTTACACGATCCTCACAAACAAGTGCGTACACTTATGCGTGTGAAACTTTTAAGCGCGCCATCTAAAGGATGATGCTTAACAATTATCATAGTAATTTGATCACCTTCACGACATCTCTGGGCCAGACGAGAACCTTAAGAACACTACAGTGGCGTTAATATAGAGTATTTGATTACATCATGTTAAGTAAGAAGGATCTAAGAGCCCTAAGTGTACCAGGAGATTTGTAAAGTATTGTCAATAATTTGAAGATGAGAAATATGAACAAAAATATGCCTCCCCCCAAAAAAGAAGTTCCAGGGAGCAATGGCATGCAAATTAATACCTTACCAGTTGGGATCCACCACTGACTCAACCAACTCGACTGTTTGTACAAAGTTGCGACACGCTAATGATTTGTTTGTCACAAATGCTCACACCCCTCTTTTCCCTTTCTCTTTCCTTCGCAAGCATAGAACTACGCAGCTCAATATTGAAAGAGGATATCTACATGCACTTCATGTATGACAAAGCCAGCGACATTGAATACAATACTGTGTGATTGTGCCAAGATTTTCCCCTCAGCAGGAGCCCAGCCGGTACAGCCACTTCCAGAAACAGTAACAACGTAAACAAACGGATTACCGCACCTGGGACATGCACACAGTTTTCGCGCACTAGTATAGTGACGGACAGATAATTCATGCATGGCTCCACTACTATCGCAAGTAAATAGGGCATAAGTGGGAGGCAAATATGGACCGGGACTAAGAAATTACGCTAATATGATAGCGGAAGAATACAAAGAAATACTCAGCAATGCTTTCCAACATTATAACCGTGTTTCCAGTCGGAGGGGTTTCAATTATTAGGTTGGTACACTAGAATAGCGGTGTGCATCGTGTTGGTCGGATCAGCAATTCTTTAATCAATATCTTGACATCCACGTCTTGTCGGTCTTGGTGGTGTAGTGGTACCCGTAAACCTAATCCCGGCCAGCATCGGATGTAAGTATAGCTTCCTTCGGAAGGGAAGTAAAGCCATGGGTTCCATGTCGTACAGTTACGACACTAAAAAGAACCTCAAGCCTGAAAGAAGAGGCCTCTGAGCAAACTTTACCTGCCGTTTCACGTCCAAAATGGAATGGGACGCTGATAACCTGAGATGTCAAAGAGCCTCCGTAAATAAACCAAACCAACAAACTCCACGTCTTGAACTTGACCCAAAATCGCCCGCTTTAACTAAAATAAGGGAATGTTTGGGTTCGAATGGTTAACAGCAGGCTTTCTGAACGAAAGAACAAAAGAGCATTTCTGGAGAGTTTCAAAAAACTGCGAAAGGATTTCTTTCAGGACTTAATAAATTTATTTTCAAGACATCTACGATAGAAATGTTGCCTGGGTTAGCTACAGAGTGAGTTTTGTTTTTATGTAACAGTGCTTATTATCTTGTCATATATTTTGGATGATGTTTGCATTAAATTACATTTTTAATCCATTCTATTCAACACCCTTGGCTTCATAGCAGTAAGAACAGACTAACAACTAAATGAAAGAGCTATAAATTTTAAACTCTTGCAATAATAATTATTACAACCTTTGCAAAATGCGTGAGGTTTTTTTTTAATACGTTATATGCCTACTAAGTAAGGGTTTCATATTATTGCTCGTTATAAATCAGAACTTCATTTTATATTATGCTGCAAACTAGGTAAATGATATGCTTAATACATTTATTGCATTCCATTAATAAAAGCATTAGACAACTTATGTTTATCTTGTATTTAATAGTAGCATTACTAATGGAGTGTCCAGCATTAATCTGTCCTGCCCTGAACAACTAACTCGCTACAGCAAGAAATTACCAAAGAGCATTCATTTTTCCTGTATTTGTGCAACTTTGGGAAGGAAAAGGGTAGCAGTGGCTTTGTTTAAGTTCGACTATCAGTGGTCATGCGTGTTCATCAATATCTTTAAGAACATAGGGACTTTTCGCAGAGAAGGTAGACCCAAAATGATAACACCTAATATTGTTTTTTTTAATAGTATTTAACGCCCGTTTATGCTACTGAGGCACCAAAGGCGGTGATCACTGATGATACATAACATGAAATGATATATTGGGAAAGGATTTTTAAGGAAGGAAACTTTCCAGGCCTAAGTTTATGGTACTTCCCCGGCATTTGCCATTTGTGAGGACGAGGAAAACCTAGAAATACCTCAGTCAGGAAGGGCGTTCCTGGTGGGATTCGACCCCAGACCTTCCACTCACGAATCCTCGCCTCAACGACTTCAGCCACCCTTGACGGTGCTCTGCAAGAGTGTGTTTATGTGCAGGTAGTGTATGTCTGCAGCAATTACTCTACCGCACCATCTGTAAGTGTACAAGGTCTGAGCAACCGTCCCTCCTAGGATGAACTTCTGCCAACGGATGCAACAACAGAATGTCTGAACGTTCGGTTTTTCAGCAGCGTTTTATTCACGTACGAAGCTGGGATTATTGGTGAATGTTACGTGTGCGCCGATGTCAGTTCTCATGCAGTCATTTCTCGTTGAACATCTGGACACGAGTTGGACTGCTAAACAATGTAACCAGAGAGCGAAACCTTCACTTCTACAGAACGTTCTTCCGGTTCCTCTGGAGGATGCTCCACTGCAGCAACGTCAGAACTTAGGACAATGCTCGTTTCTTTTGAGCTGTGACTTGACATCTAAGTACAAGGTGCGGTAAACACTGTACCATGGCTTCCTAGATCACCATATTTAACTCCTAGGATTTTTGTAAGTGATGTCATGTAAAAAGTCATATTTACACCTACGACATTACACAGCAAATAAGGAATGACCCAGCAATGCCTAAGAGAATTCGTAGTTGTTCATTGCAAAGGCTACAAGTTGCATTCAAGACGGACACAAGGACAGCATTTTGAACATCTGCTGTAACGTCCTTTGTTCACGATGTGTGATTGTTCACACATAAGGTTCTGTACTATTGAACGGTTTTATATTCAGTGTACTTTGTATGGTTTTCAACCAAAAGCTATAATTTAACTGATTTAGAGTAATAAACATTGCAGAGAATTTGCGGCTCTTTTCGGAATTAATGCTCTCAAAATGAACGGCAAATTTCAACACAATAGATGTGCGATTATCTGGAAAGCAATTAATTTGTGGATTAACCTTAACTGGAACGTTTTTGCTTCTTTACGTTTATAGTACATATCTTCAAATTATATATCATCTTTTTCATACAATCATTATTAAAGATTATTAACGATTATCATTTTAATATGGGAAAGCATACCAAATATGAATCAAAATAGCCATCTATATAATCATTAAACAATGCAAACGAATATTGCGAGGCCATTGAAAAGATGAATAGAATAAATAAGGGAGTTAAAATATGTATAACCTGTAGAAGAAGAAGAAGAAGAAGAAGAAGAAGAAGAAGAAGGCAGTGCTCTAATCATCTTTAAGGATCTTAATATTTTCAGAATAAATCAATAATTATAATAATGAATGTCACAATCTTTTAAATTCCTTAATATAGTAACGAAATGACCTATTGTTTTTACTCTCGTGATGAAAAAAGCATTGTTTTAAATTGGCACACTCTTCATTAGTGAAAATTCAGCAGAATTACTATAAAATATAAAACAACTCTTCAGGCTAAGCAAGGATGAAACTAGCTGTCGTGCTAAACCAATGCATAAGTTTCTGCACAGTTATTCATAAGAAATAAAGTTGACATATTCACAGCATATACTTTTAATACTTTTGTCTCAAAGATGGAGAAAGCGCCATTTCTTTACTTTTTTCTTATACACTTTTTCGCTTCTGCCTTTCTTTCCCCATCTCTCCTTAGTGTGCGCTGCGTAGCATCAACGTAGAATGGCATTGGAAGATTTTCATCTAAAGCAAGCTTACTTAGCTGAGAGCTTGTGGGCTATGCATACCAAAAGAAGCTAAGCTGATTCGTGACACCAGAATCATGTTGCGCAAGCTTTTCTGAACGCATATCAGAGACATTCGATCAAGTTTGTAACCGAAATATATTTTAGGAATTTGCATCATGGTAATTGTTGTGAAACAATGTTAAATTAAATAAATACTGAGAATGGTAGCAGGTACAATAAAATGTCGTTTAGACGTGCGAGGTATGGTCAATAAGTTTCCGTCCTGATCATGTTAGATATATTTTACAATAAAGATACAGCAATAATTTTTCAACGTAATTTCCCACTAGTTCAATGCACTTCATAGATGGATTAACCTTTTAATCTCCCTAAAGAAATAGTCCAAAGCTTTGTCTGGAAGTACAGCTTTCTTCATCTCATCGTTGTGAATCTCCGCTTTTCAAGATCATATTTCAGTTTTGAAAACAGGTTATAAGTAAAGTGGATGATCCAACTCCTGAAAGCCACAGCCTTGGCAATAGCAGCGTGTGGGCTGGGGGGTTGTCGTGAAGCAGACCAACTCCTCGACTAAGCATTCCGAGCCTCTTTTCCTTGATGACACTATGCAACTGGTGCAATAACTCAGTATAGAACGTCCTAGTACTTTCTTTATATCATCATAATTTCTTTGCAGTTCCCAAAATTGTCCTCATGATCTTAGGGCCTGTGTGACCTTGGCCTTTCTAAGAAGTGCTTCATATTACTTCCGTAACGCCATTGGATCTCTTTTTGAAACAGGGTTATAGTAGTACACCATAGCTTCATTCCCTATGGAATGAATTCCAGTATTGCTCTCTAGTTACCACGGTAAAGGTTCAAATTTTTCTGACAACATTCCACGCGCACTTGCATTTGAACTACTGAAAGAATTCGGATCACACATATTGCACTGACCTTGTGCATGTGCAAATATTGATGAACGAAGCAAAGCACACTTGTTTTAGAAACCGAGCAATCATTTCTTATGTTTCAAGAGCTTGTCACTCAGAACTTTCTCTTCGACAAGAAAAATGTTTTCTTATGCCAATACAATCGCCCCTTTGCCTTCAGCCTCTAAAACTCTCTCTCTCTCTCTCTGTCCAAAAGAAATAAATTTGACTACTCCTTCAGAGTGGAATATGAAGGGGAAACTTCCTCATGCACACTGTCATGGCACTGTTTAATATCACTGGGTGAAAGTATTTTTTAGTTAAATCTTTGATTACTGCTCTGTATTCAATTTTGAACATCATGCCGTGTTATGCAAACTTAAATGAGCTTCTCCAAGCAATTTAATGGTGTAGTCGGAAAGGAGAAGCGATGTTTACACTTCTGAAACATATGAGTATCAAATAGCATAAAAATTGCAACAATAAATCATGGCTTGCTGTCAGGCCAGATTTATAGATCATACCTTGTATATCTACTAAAAACGGTGAACATTTTTTCCCTATTTATATTCACAGACGGATAAGTCAAATATGGAAAATATATCTGTTTATTTAAGGTTCTGAATTCACGAACAGAGCTCGACAGAGAGGGAAGTAAGTGCAAGAAAGAAGCAAATATGCAGAAGTAACTTGACACAACGGTTGAACTGTAATATCTTTTAAATCTTAGGGTTCCCTACAAGTGATGGGAGTATATGGAAGAAAGTTCTGAAATAAGAGGGAGTCAGTGGTATTGTAATAGAGCTCAGTAGCAATAAACATACAACGTTATCACTAAAGACCGGGCTTTAATGACCTTGTAGTACTTTAAAAAGACCTTCAGATATGTCTTTGCGACCATAAATTTAAAAAGAAAAGAAAGAATCTAACAATTATAATTTATTGATCCACACATACAGTCACAGAATTACTTAAAACGAAAATACTTTAAAATATATACAGTAATTGTATTGCAGTAATTTATGAACATCTTTCATAGATTTTCAAATATGAAGTAATGGCAACTCTCCAGGTTTTAAATCTTCTTCCAAATCCTTTTTCCACACAGTACATCAGCTGTTTATCACAATCATTCTTCTTCTTCTTCTTCTTCTTCTTCTTCTTCTTCTTCTTCTTCAAAAATGCTTCTATTTTGTGAAATACAAGTTCACCAGCTTTACCTTCCAAGCGATTTAGTTTACTTCCAACTGGTTTCATCAAGTCTATTTGACATAATATCAGTCAAGCACATTGTTCCAAAATTGTGATTATATATGCATAAATTCGAATCTTTCCTCACATTAGCCAGTTTCCCAGTGGATAAATAGGTGATGGGGGAACTTTAAAGGAAGCTACAACGTCCCTGTAAAATGAATTTATGATTTTCTTCACAAAGTTAAAACGTTCACAATAATGATTATAGACATCAGACCAGGGGCTTCGTCTTGGGATTTCCTCACAAAAGAGGGTGATTTCGGAAATAGCTTTTTCACATTTCCGATTAGTTTAACTACACTACTAATTTCAGTGGCAAGTATGTGCTTAGCATCTTAAGTGTATAATTTTTGTGTACAGCGCTGTAAGGGAATTCGTTAATTTAACCATATTAATGACAAAGAGTGCCACATTAACAACATTAAGCCACAGAAGGGGTTGGCAAGGTATTTTACTCCTTAAAGGTACAAAATTTACAAGTTTACACATAATTTGCTAGTAATTTAGTTTGCATAGAAAACCAGTTTATTACTCAGACGTAAAAAAATACTTTTCTTTCGTATATTACTAATATAAGCATTAATTATGCTACATTTTAAATTTTAATATTCTTCTTTATTTATGCAAAAAATTATAATTTACTAAAGATGCTATTCAGACACCTATTTAGATATATTTAAAAAAAGATATGTTTCGTCATTTATTTTAAAAAATGCAGAAAACTAGTAAGTTCTACTTCATGTACTAGTAATTATGTAACGACAATTTATTTGTAATGGATTTCAAAATTTAGTAACAGTTTTTGTAATTTCCGCCAGGGTATTTTCATTGTACATACATAATTGTAGAAAAGAAACAAATTTATTATACTAAAATAAACAACTGTGATCGAATAGAACATGTGACTACTAATTTAAAAGGTATCTGATTTTATCCAACACTACAAATATGATTATTTCACTGAAAAAATGTAATTGCATAATGTAAATGTTTATAAAATTGTTGTCACTCTCACACGCTTATATTGTAAACTCTTACAACTTAAGTATGTAGTATATTGAAGAAAGTTCTGGGATCGTTCGAAGTTAGGCTGATTTCTTGTGATGTTATGTACAAAGGACCAATTAGAGAAAACCCTTTCAAGTTGGGCTGAGGATGCTGGGATGTTAAGTAACTTCAAAGCAACTCCGACAACTCCTTACGTTTCCATGAAGCCAAGTACCAAAATGTACGTAGTGGTCTATTTCCTTCTTCATAAGATTTACAAACTTTCCAAATATTTCTCGTTATTGTTGATAACTGGTTATCCCGCAAGTGCCGAGTTTTTCTAAGATGAATTCTTTTACTTATTCACGATATTTCTCGTTCAGTAACAGTCCCTGATACACAGGGTGGAAAACATTGGTAGCAAGACTGAATTTCGTTTAGCGACTTATTCTGTATATGAAAAGAGGTCTTTTTGATCATCAGGTAGACAGCAGTCCATCCACAAACTCAACTGCATTTTCACTGTTTTTTATAATTTTGACATTCTTTTATTGATTGACTTATTGGAATAAGCACCTCGATTGTAAAATCGACTTCTTTGACAAAGGCACTATCATAAAAAAGGGACTAAATAAAGAGGCAGTTTTTCAGTTTCATTAGTGGCAGCAACTTTCCTCATTACGCTTAAATTGTTGATCAATGACAAACAGGCATCTTTTTAGATCACCAGTGAATGACTAAAGTGAGATATAGTTAATAACCACTTTTTTTTCTAAAGTTGTGTTGGAAATCACAATTTCAAAAACAATTTGATGCTTTTTGAGAATTTGGCTTTAACTAGATTTACAGTGTGGGAATTACAGGCAGAATACCAAAGACTTGATTATTACCAATTTTATACATGTTACTGTCATTCTGAAATCCTACGATAAACATTCCTAACTGAAATTTTAGCGAAAATAATGCTGTTTTATTTAATAGAGCTCAAATTTGTATTAAATAAAATGGAAAAATTTGTGCATACTTTTGTAGAAAAATATACAAATGTTTATGAACGATGTAGTTATAAGCAATAAAAATTAAATATATAATAAAATCACTTTTACAATAAGATAATTGTGTGAGCCTAGAGGCAATAATACAAAGATTTTAAAATGAGAAAAAGTATATTTTTAGATAGTGACTGTCGATAAGCATGAACATAAAGTGTAAATACAGTATACTCATTTCTGCAATAAATATAAAATTAAAATGAATAGCTAGAGCTTTAGAATTCGGAAGTTTTGAAACCAAGGGTCCCAAATAAACAATTTTATGTTATATTTGGTATGCTAGTTAAACAAGAAATATTTTCAAAACTTTCTGTTGGCATGATCTTTATACTTAACAAGGAAAGCTTTAAGATACGATGCTTCCTAAGATAGACAAGCACAAGACTCTGAAGTGTGGCACTTTTCAATCGCCCATAACCCCGATAACATGACATGAAATTGGGGCATGCGCCTGTAAGTTTGCAGCCATATCTACCTGTGGGCCATGATGCTAATCAATGTCTTGCGAGAGAGCAATAAATAACAACATATGGAAGAGAAAAGCAGCTATCTCTATGACATTCACCATTTTAAAAACAGCAAGTACCAAAATGCCGCAATAAATGACATAACGCGAGATCATAAGGCTCGTTCCTAGGTGGAAAGTTACTCGTGACATTGCCCTGAGTATCAGATCATTGGAGTTTGTATTATGTCCTATATTATTGTTAATGCATGGTGTTCAACATGATGTTCTTGACACTGTAGCCCTATTGACCGTGATTCCAGTACCCTCATTACCTGCTTGCGGTGCGAGATTCAACTTTGCTTGCAGCACTGTCATGACGTGGAATAAGATATGTATGCCATTTTATACTCTATGATGTACGTAATCTCTCTCATCAATATGTAGGTAAATTATGTTGGCCCTTTATAACTGCAAATACATCAGGCATGCGCCCAATTTCATAAGCAACGTTACAGCTGATTGTGAAATGCCGCACTTCTTTACAGTTTCTTTGGTCTCATGGCTTCTCCACACCAGAAAGTTTCCTAATGACTTTCTTCGGGAGGTGTGGAAGCTTCCCTCATTATAGAAAGAGCTCTCGGCGTTCGATGAAGTCACGATACATTTCCGTACAAAGTTATTGAACTTGGAATAATATTGTAAAGAAATACACCATTAAAATGTATTTACTGTCTCTACCCCTCCCACTCTTTTACACTCTTGCACTTTTAGAGCGTGCCCAAATTCAAGCTAAAATATATACGTCTTAAAACAGCAAACTTTGAGGTTTTATTTTACCTATAAACTTAAAACATTATTCGAAATCTAAAACAAAGAGGACTTCAAGCACACTTATTCAGATAAATTAAAACCCTGATCCTTTAGCTGGGGTTTTGACTGTGTTTATTTTAATTATAACTGTCTGTGACGTCTATCTTAGGAAAAATAATAATGATATGGGATTAGTTCTGTTTGTTCATCACAGTGCCAATAAGTACAGATCTTCAAGGGGTCGCTGGAGTAACAGGGTGAACGACCGCCCACATTTTTAGTGATCTCTAAAACCAGATTTGCCCATTGCTGCTCTGGAATACCCTCCTCTTCATTTCCCTCCCAAAAAACACGACATTCGTGGTTTCTTAATGAAATTCTCAATACCACCCCCGTCTGCATATTCAGATCCAATTTTTATCATCCCTTTCTTTTATGCAGTGTAGAAAAAAAGTTTTAACTCTTGCTCAGATGGTGATGCGCGAGGTGTCGGGTGGCAGTCTCCATAATGAAAATTTTAATTTTTCTTTTGTTAAATTTAAAATGACTAATACAATATTTACAAAAACAAGAGATGAACCATTTCATTGGCATTACGGCATTCACCATAGCTCGCGATAATTATTTTCTTTCACTTGTTTTATCACACAAATATATTACAGAGGTGAGAGGAACATTTTAATACTGAATATATATAACTTGAATACTGTAGGTGTAGCCTATAGGATACAGGAATGAATGAAAGTAATTCATCGTTTGTTCTATTTTATTCATAAGTGTAATTTAGAAATAATAAGTAATTGAATTCAATCAAGAACTACCATTTTATAAAAAAGCTTATATTGCTATGACAAAAATATTGCTGTATAAAACAAATGAAGATTCAGAGTGATAAATACGAAGGGTTTTTCGCATTTTCAGAAAATTTGAAAAAAAAATAGGTTTCAATTTAAAAAGTTCTTCGAGATATCATAACTAGTGTAAATGGCTTTGCATTTGTAGAATAAGGTCTTTTAAAAAATTAATTTGACCTATTTTTGCATTCTTTTCTTAAATCTTTCATCTACCAGTAAAATAAATTATACGTTACTTAGAAAAGCCTTATATACACTGCGGCCATTAAAATTGCAATGCTCATGAGAGATGCGCTAATCG
This sequence comes from Metallyticus violacea, assembly GCA_030762175.1. Taxonomy (NCBI): domain Eukaryota; kingdom Metazoa; phylum Arthropoda; class Insecta; order Mantodea; family Metallyticidae; genus Metallyticus; species Metallyticus violacea. The sequence goes on along the minus strand of CM060843.1, from coordinate 83,579,523 downwards.
ACATTTTCTCTGAAGGAACGCGTATGATTATCGAAAATATAACAGCAATACCAGCAGATGTCTGAATTTGATCAAGGGAGCATTGTGACATACCGAGAGTGTGAAATGTCATACCGAGAAATTGTTGGATGAAATGCTTCCACAGCGAAAGGAACAGGAGATCAGTGGATCGAGGTAGAACAAGACGTGAAGGATCCCAACGGTCCCGTCAAACAACCGAAGGAGAAGACATACATTTCCACATGGCTATTATGAACACGTAAAATGCATTTAAATTGCAATAGGTATCAGTGTATAAATATTAATTATAAGAATGATTTAACAAGGCGAGCGTATATTGTTATTTATTGTATAAAAGGTTCTGCTTTGCTGATTGACCCAACCGAATGGTTTGAAGAAGATAAACAGCGAGCCGGAGTTTCTGAAGAAAAACAATCGTTACGTCAGCCGTGCTGTGAAAGAAATACATCCCCAGATAAGAACTTGTTGGGTTTTTATAGCAAGAAGGGAAAACATTCTAAAGTTACTCTTGATTTGCTAAAAAAATTAAAACACCGGAACAGAGCATCCAGGCCTTAGCAGATACTGTGTGAAAAAACTCTCTGGAATAAGCAGGCATCGTTTATATTTTCAGTTACAGCTTCATTTTCTATAAAAACTTTCAAACATCAGAATCAAAGGATAGGGAGGAAATTGTGGAATAGTCGAGTATCTTTTAGTTTTATTAATTTGCCTAAAACAATTAAATAAAAGTTAGTGCTCTATTTTAACAATTAAATTTTATTTCTGATTGTACTAAATGAATTCATTAGGAGATGGCCATATAGACTTCCTAGTAGGGATGACTATCGTTTTATATTCTCTCTCTTTAAATTATATCTCTGAGGGTAAGAGAGAGTGAGTTCTTGAAAACAAAACAAAACAAACATGGTTATAAACCTGCTACAGCCGTTCAAATTTTCTTGAGTTTCTAAATATCTGTAAGCATAAAAAGAGTGCAGTGTTTCAATAATGAAGAAACAGACATATTTAAGATTAGCACAGCGAAACGCCTTTGAGAGTATATGCACGATTTAAAAGAAAACAAGAAAGATGAAGCAGTAAAGAAATTAGTCTGTGGTTGTTATGGCGTTATGGCAAGTTTGGAGGTGATGAAAATATTCCTTGAGATATGCACAAATTAAATATGTGTCAGTGGTTTTAATAAAAGCTTTATTATTCTTTTTAATGTTTTACTGGTAAACCATTTATACTACATTATTTTTGTTTAGATATTTAACAATGTATATTGGAAAGAAAATGAAATTTTGTCAGCTTTTTAACTCTGATAATATTTTCCTCACGCATTCATTGCGTACTTCTTTTGTTATGCTTCTCAGCTATGAAGTCGGGCATTGAGCTAAACGTGACTTAAAACCATAAATATAATGGTCTTCCGTTTGAAGTTACACCATTACATATCAGAAAACATCCTGGACAAAAATTTTGTTTTTAAAATATGACCTGTGTCTCCTATATAACGGATACCATTCAAACAAATTAAAGCAACTGAAAAAGACATTCAAGATAGAGATATTAGATGACAAGATAGACACATATAATGATGAAATTGAGGAAAGGACATCACTTTATATGGAAGCTCAAGCAACCTGTATCAAGTTAATCACAGACGAATCGATTCATCGGAACGTTAACTGTACTCTTGAGGCATGAAAGGCAATTCGCTGCTGTGCGGACATTTCGTCTGCCTTTAATCACTGAGGCAGAATGTTTATGTCTGTCCTCAGTAGAAATAACGAGCTGTGAATTATTCATAAGCGAGTGCTGCTACGGTGCCTCTTCTGTAATACTCTGAGTACGTGCAGACCTGTTGCAAGCTTCTAGCGCACCCAGAGGAGCAGGAGATGAAACAGATAAGGCACATTTTTGTGAAAAATTTAACTCTCTTAGTCATTCGCTTTTTCTGTTAAGTGAGACGCAAATGCTTGTTATTTGATGTTACTTTTCATAATTTTGTACTTCAAGTAATTAAATGAAACTCGATTATAAAGGTTTAACAGTCAAGGACCTGACTTTATAGAGTAGATGACTGGATTTTTAAGTTGTATTTCAACGTACATATATTTTATTAACTTGAGACATTATGCATTAAGATTCAAAATTATTCAATTTGAGTATTCTGTGCTAGAGAGTGCAAATTTTGCGTGAAATGTATGTGTATATATATAAGACAGGAATATAAATTAAATTCAATCCTATTTCATTTACTTATACTTTACATAGTTTACATTTTCCTTTAGTAAGTAACAAAGAATCACAAGCTTTACTATTTTCGGATTATATTATTGTTTGGTCTATTTCAATTATTGGTCTATCAAAATCGATAGATATTTGAATAAAGTAAACCAAGGAATTGGGTTTGAAAATTAGTTACTTCCTTACTTAATCCTGGAAAATATGTCCCTCCTCTGTGAGAGGTTTCGATTACGACGCAGAATTTAGTTACCTTGACAGGTGGTAAGACCATCGATTAGTAGCAGGAAACTAAAGTAATAACTTGCATTGAAACGACCCGGGACCTCTTTTTTTTTTTTTTTCCCCCAGATGTGGAGTTCTTTAAAGCGCCGTAAATCTACAACACGATATCCAAGGCCAAAGTCCCTCGCAGAGGACTTGCACTCGAGATTTTTACGCCCTAAAAAATCCACTGGCCTCGACCGAGTTTGAACCCACGAATTTTGGGCACCTAGTTCATCGTAATAGAAATAAAACAAAAATTATGATTTTTAAGAATGGAAACGACCTACAAAGAGATGAAGAATGGAGGTTAGAATAAAAAGAAATTGAAGTAGTAAAGATAATTTTATAGCAGTGACACTTAACAGCAATGGGAGATGAACGAATAAAAAAAGGCTATTAGTTAAAGAAACATTGGCTTAAAATGTTAAGATTATGCTTAGGAAAATATCTGAAATGAGAATAAATAGCTCGGAAACTATTTATAGCGCATTAGAGGAGATAAATTTTGTTTTATGGTGTCGAAGATTGGGACCTGAATGAAGGATGCCTTAATTTGGATATAATAAATATTTAATTTTGTAAACAAGCCCTAAGTCTTCCTAACTCATCTCCCAATAGAGTAGAATTAGCAGAATTGGAAAGGTTAGGAAAAAAAGATAAGGTAACAGAAAAAGGTTTTAATTTCTGGTATAGAGTAAGGAAATTAAATGATGGGAATCTTGTAAAAGACTTCTAATTTATGCAAGAAAAAGTTCACTTGAAAGAAAGGTGGAGAAGAAAGTTACAAGGTTTTAAAAAGTATTGGAATGGGCAATTTGTGGAGCTCGATAGAGTATAGCGGATTTTGGAAAGGAGTAAAAAGTATGGTTGAAGATATTGAAAGGGAAGAAACATTTAGAAGTTTTACGCATAAAAGTTCATTGAACTGAAGAGGGGGAGTATGTGAATTGTGATAAATTTAGTCGGGATGGATATGCATCGACTGATTGATTGATAATATACCTTGACACTTGCACCACAAGAGCCTTCTAAGCGCTCCTTTGATCCTAAATTTGTAGTTTCAGATCTAGAACTTTGGTGAGCAGTAAAAATTTTCCTGCAAGCATAGGAAATACCTCCCCTAAAGGATTATATCGTAATGGGGGATGTGCCTTAGAACATGGGTTTTGAAACTTAAGAGATTAAGAAAGAATGGTGTAATGTTGCTACATGTTCATTCTGTGGAGAAATTGGAAATTACCTAAAATGTAAATAAACGGAAAGATGGATAAAAGAATTAGTGAATATATCGATATTAAAAGCATATATCGATATTAAAAAACTAGGAAAAGTATTTGTAAAAGTGAGAGAAAAGGGATTAAGAATAATAAGGACTGGGGTGGATTAATTAAGATAAAAATATCTAAGAATAACCGTTGTATATAATAAAGAAATTATAACCATTGAAAGTATTGAGAAATTATTAGTATTTTAAGAGGTTAAATGCTGACATACAATTTGTATTTGTGTCCATTTTTATAAATAGAAAATAATTTATAAAGAATGATGTTTTTTTGTTAATTGCTTCATTACATGGTTTGTAAAAAAATTGCATGTTGCATATTTCCGGTTTTTGTGCATAATTCATACCTTTAGTGCATGTAAATCATAGCAATGTTTATAAGTATTTTATTTTAGTTATTGTAAATGCAATTAAACCGCAGTATACTTATATTTAATAGAATGGTGTGACATTTTGCATAGGTAAAGGCAGTTCTCAAGAAAAATGCAGTTATAGACAGATTCAGAAGAAAATATATTATTGATATGGAAAGATTGGGGCTGTCCTTGGGAAATCGGGGGAGAGAGGCATTATCTTTGTAAGAGAGTGGGGCTAGTGCCTTCAGAGCTTCCACTGATTTATGAAAATTATATGTATAGATTAATTCGTGATTTTAACAGCATGGATTGTATATTTTTATACCACACATATATTTTCCTTTGTTATATTCCTTACATTTATATGTGTATGAAAATGTGTAACTATAAATAAACCCATAATTTGTATTATTTGTTTGGAAATATTCATACAAAAATGACTAGAGCTCTCGGCAATTCTTTTGAACAAAGAAAGAATATAACAATAATTCAGGTGTTATCTCCTCATTTTCTTAAACTTGCTTTTACAATAAAACGTACTCATAGCTATTGCTAAGACGCTCTATACAGTAAATATAAAAGAGTACCTGACATATACAAGCCTAAAACTGCACATGAAAACTTAACCTTGATTATGCAGGTGTTCATTACTTTAGGATGATATGCTGTGAAGTACTCAAAGCAATTTTTTCGACATCCATGAAAGTCGACTTCTGTAATTTATTGAGTGGGAGGTGGGCGCCAACCTTGGCCCCTGTCTTTGATTTACTGCATGTAAAATAACCTCAAGCCTGAAAGAAGAGGCCTCTGAGCAAAATGTATTGGTCGTTTCACATCCTGAACTGAATGGGACGCTAATAGCCAAATATGTTAGAAAAATAAATAAACATAATAATAATAATAATAATAATAATAATAATAATAATAATAATAATTATAATTGTAAATATACAGGTCAGCGACATTTGCAAAATTTTACCTTGATGTAACTAAAACGAACATTTCTATTAATGGAGCGAATTAATAAACAGACAAATTTAAATAAAGTAACAAGTTTGTGATATTTTATAAACTGAAACAAAATGTATTTGTTCAATAGCTCTACAGATTTTGTTTTAAAATATCTATAAACTAAAAGTATGCTAATCAATAAAAATGTTTAAGACATAAAATTTAATAATTATAATATAATTTCTTTGCAAAGAAACAAAGAATTTTTAAGAATTTTATTTTAAGAAATAAAAACTTAAGAAAGACGTGTGTTAACGAAAGCCTGGTGAACGTTTGCAGCCACAACTCATTTCTTGCAATGAATTGGTTCAGATCCAAAGACCTGGTTATGCTTCAAGCAGATTAATATGGTGATTGCATCAAGACCTCCCTCTGATGATTTTTAAGCACTTTTTTTCTTGTAATATTCACAATCTTTCAGCCTTACAAGTTAACACCGGATTATTAAAGTCAGTCCTACAAATTTGGTTAACTTGGGAAGAATATCGCGTTCACAACTAACACTTTACAGATATTGTAACTAAGGAAAAGTTATCTATAGGGAGTTCTTGTTTGCCTTTGATTCCAAAATGTTCATCATGTTGCGATGAAATATCAACCTGTCAGAATTGATATCATCTTAGAAAAATTATGACTGTAATATTATCACTTATATTTGTGATGAATTGTCAAATTTTAAATAACAGATGAGAAGCAACACTTTCAAATCTAAACAGATGTTGAACTTGAACATCATTTACTAGGCAGCACATGTTTTAGGGATGACAAAGATGTGAGGAGAAATTCCAGAATCTAATCGTTTTGGTAGGTGTAGCTGTTTAAGCTGTGTCATAAGTTAATTTGATATGTGAGAGATATTAGTCAAGGCTCAAAACCATAGGATATGCTTCCTGTAAACTCTATTGTTTATGTTGCACAGGGTTAATTGCATCAATGTGACAAAATATATTTTATAACACACAAATAAGTAGAAATAAGATTTAAATGAATGCATTTTCAGACAAAAACATTTGTTTAAGGCCTACACCTGTCAATTTTTCAAGAAATCTAACCAAATTCTCATTATTGGAATGAAACGATGACTAGGATGAGAAGCGAACCGCCCATATAATTGGACAGAAAACTAAAAATTAAATACGAGTTGATTTTGGCATTACCCTTTGGACATAATGTGAAGGTTTAGAGCCCGCCGCCTCCAGAAATCGACACCTATGCGCACAGTGTATGGAAATTAATTTGTGTAAGTGATTATTAATTAGGAAGTTTGCCTTTTCTGTAGGCATGCCGCAAAGTATTATATCAACAGAATAAAACTAATCATAACAACGTAACTGTTTATTCAAAGTATATTTGCTTCCTAATTAAGTTTTGAAATTACATGCTGCTTTAGAAACTAAGATATCGAATATTTTATTTACTAAATTCAATTCTTAAGAATAGGACACTCAGATGATGTGACAAATATAAAGAAAGATAATCATTGTTATTTTACAAACGTAATTTGTTCCATTACAACAATAATAATATTTTTGGTCACCTCAGTTATTCTTATTTTATAATAAAGATTTTCTTTAAAAATTTTTAATTCTGGAAGTTTATTTAAAATGAAATTAATTTAATTTAAACAAAATCGTAAATTTAGATATTGAGGACGAAGTTTAAAAGCAACGTTTATTAAATTTTAGGCTTCACTCCTCACCTCAGAACTACTTCTTTGAAATTTCAAATGTCACATCTTTATAATTTAAACGGAATGTAATAGTTATCATATCCCTTCTCTTTTTATCGCTGCCTGACAACCTGGACTGTTGTTATTCTTGGTTGAATTTGGACAGAAATATTATAAAAACTGCTGAGAATTTAATGTAACAGTTATGCTTTGGTATTGATTTAAAAGTGTATACCTTACAATAAAGAACAGAAAGAAAGTGGATTAATCAGAAGTTTCGAATAATATTAATAATTTTGTTTTATCCAAAATAAATGTTTTTTTTTCATTCTATACCTAACTTAATTTTTATTTTATCAAAATTTAAACAACAATAACAATGGACTAAATTGCCAGGCAATGATAGAAATCAAAAAATGTAAAAAACTGAATCTTTTTAAAATGTAAATACTGTAAGGTAGGGGTATCATTTCACATTTCAAAGTAGGGTTAGCTGGGGTGAGGAGATGAAGGGTAAAATTTAATCAATATTCGTTTTAAACTTCAGATCATTATTTGATTGATGTTTGAATTTGGACAAAATAAAAAATAAGCTGGTTGTAGGATAAAAATAATTATTTTGCATGATATTACAATTATTAAAATTACACTAATACAGCCTGTTTTAGAACCCCTAGTCTGCTTATATTTTTTCTTGTCAGATATACACTATTTTAAAATAACTTATTACCAAAACATAACCATTTTAAATGTTCTTCACAGATTTTCATCACTCACAAGATGTCTGAACTGCTCTGTTCGCTGAAAGCTCATTTTATTCTTTCTTTTTTAACTGTGCTCAGAACGGCCCCATATCCAGCTACGTTTTTCTCCGTACATCTCGCTTGATTGAACTTATTCATAATACTGCCTTTTGCACGACTCTTTATTTTGTCCCCTCTTTTCTCCTGCTGTCATGCATAGTCATCCACAATCTGCTCTCTGTAATGAATACATGCCTCGTTCTTATTCAGTCCATTTTTACGCTCTGAAGTAGAACAAATAATAAAAAAATATATGTAGTTCGCATGCTGTAATTTTGATGGTAGAGATATGCCTCTGAATTTAATTAAGGTCAATATTGGTTATTTAAAAATCCATTTCGGCTCATAGCTCCCTTCATTACTGATTACTGATACAATAATCTCAAAATAAAGGAACTTTTACATTTGTACAGCATCATTCATAAGCATAAGACACATTAAGGGGAGTATGAATGCCTATCCTTGTAATGTTAATTTTACCAACTTCATTCCCATTTTATCAAGGACGTTTACACTATACATATGTACATAAATGAAATTTGCTTATCAATTTTTCACTACTGTACCATGACTCTCAAGTAAATTACAAATTATTTTCAATTGTTTGCTTTTTTATATTTTCCCCCATATATTATTTACGTTGTCATATTTTATCCTAGTTCTACCATAATATATTCATATCATCACAATAATATTGAGTGGTAAAAGTTTCAACGTGATAGCTTATATATATGGGAAACTTCTGCAAAAAAGTAGTTTTTAAATAATTGCAGCCAAAAAATGTTTCACAGAAAAACTAACTTTATGAAAGAAACACCAGCTAACCTCCAATATTGTTAAATAAAAAGAATGATATCATGGAAACAAACGGTCTAACTATTTCTGTCATTCAAGACAAACCACGGCTTTCTAGAGCAAATAATTCCTGAAATATAGAATTTTTACTCAACAAGAACTCGGGTAGGGGGGGGGGGGCTTCTGCAGTGACATACTTAAAATTTATTAAAAATATTTATAACCAAGGAGTGTTATAGAAAATTCTATCAAAAATAACAGTAAATTCCAATATGAAAATGGTATAAAAATATGTTCTTTTAATCCCTTCCCTTTAATACTTCCTTTAAACAAAGTGTTTCTATTTGAAAAAATCAGATACACTTATAATCTAAATCAAAATAATCAGTAAAGAATCAATTAATAGTTAAATACGGAGATGAGCTTAGCTTTGATCTTCCTCTTTGGTATCGAATTCATCAACTTTGTAATATAATGTCATAGCACTATAAAATGAGGTCTCGCTTGCTCTATGGTTCCTGCAAGCCAGTGCAATGTCTTGTTAGAAAAGTACTTTTGTTCGAGAAGATTTTTAGCACTTGACAGCATGGCCTCCTCTCCGTGGTGTTAACGCACTGATCATTCATTACTCATAACGACCATCAATCATTTTCAGTTCTCTGGGTCTCTCAGAGGTTACCACGAAGGACTCTAAAGCCTTTACTGCTCGAGTGGTCTAAAATACAAGACAATTTTATGTAAGCTAAATTGAAATCTAAAATACTTTATAAGGGCCTACTAAACTAATAAAAATACTTTGAAGATTACCTTTCTCGAAAATAAGTTTCATTTGTTGGCAGCATTTACTTTTAATACTCACCCACAAAACTATTGTTTTCTTATAAATTATATCTAACATGAAAAAAAAAACCTCTTCTGCATGCATATATCAACTTTCTTCATAGATGGCGTTTGCATTTGTGGCAATGCGTTTAAAACTATTCACTAGAATGTCATGCCACATTATTAAATATAAGTATACTGCAATTTAATTGGATTTGTAATAACTACAATACAAATGTTAATAAATAGAGCTAGGAATTATTTGCACAAAAAGCTTGAATAATGCACAAAAATATAAATATTGCAAAAATATGCAGCTTCCAATTTTCAACAAACCATACAATGAAGTAATTAATAAAAAATGAATTATTTTTATTTATTTTTCATTTGTAACCTTTATCTTTACGTAAAAAAAAAACAAATGCGAATTACATGTTAGCAATTTTTCCTGTTAAAAATAGGACTAAAAATTTCTCAATACTTTCAATAGTTAGAATTTCTTTGTTATATGCAACGACGTTTATCAAAACTGAAAATATTCGTCCCATATCATATATTATTGAGCAAAATGCTAATGCACAAATAAGTCAGACTGCTAGGTTTAAGTGTAAGCTATCCAGATTGTCTTAGCATAAATATGTCTTCATTTTAAGCACAGAATTATATTCAGAATTATTTGATAGCATCATTTTTCTTAATCATTTCTCAAGTGGTTCCTTGTGTTAGGGTATAGTATGCTGTTATAAATTGTTCAACTTTACTGATTCCCAAAATAGTTTTCCTTTAGTTTCTAGACTATTAATAAAGTTTCCAAACATTTATTTTAACTTAGAGCTTAATTTAGCACACCACGTGCGAAAGTGAATTTCAAATTACGGAAAAGCACCTTTCAAAATACTCGATTCTGAATGCAATTAAACTAGAAATGTTTTCCGAGTTCAGACATAGAGACACTTTATTTAAAAGGCCAGAGAAAATGAAAAAACAGATGCAGATTTTGTGTTATTGTTCGCTGGAAAGAGTTGCGCTTGAGAGTGGAATATGTTAGTGTGAGTGGCACTTACGCCGAATACGTTAGTGTTTCATTAATTTTTGTAAACTATGATAATGTGTTCTATTTTTTATAAAAAAATAGAAAACGTATAAATATGATGGCTAATACAACGGAATCTTTAAAATATCCATAGTAGTCTATTATGTGCCAAAACATCCAAAATATGCCAAATTGACTCTTCATTATTATCAATGAAATTAAAAATGTTAATAAAACAATTTTTGCATATATTTTCAATTATCAGGTAAAAATTCATTAATTGTACTTATAAATATACATAATGAATTACCACCTACTTTAATTCAGTATAACTGCTAGTGATTCTTAGTCAGTTTCGCTATCATCATTTATGTTTGTATGAGTTCCATCGCTGTTGTCGTTTTCGTCATTTGAGTCTTGCAAATTTATTATGGTAGGTTCTAAAATTTCAACAAGTTCCTATTTTTTCCTGAAATCGTCCTCTCATTGTTTTACCATGTTATTCGCAGAAATTACACCATTTCCGTATCACGTCAATTAATTTTTAATAAGTTCTTTCTACGTTTTTCAGCTTAAAAGCCATGTTTCTGTTTGGAACCCTCCGCTTTATTTCACCCCACATAAGCTCAATTGATTTATGAGAAGGGTATGGATTATTTTTACCTTGTTCCCAAACATTTTGTTTGGTCTTAAATGGCAATTGCAACAGCTCAGATTTAATTTCCGATACCGAAAACGCGGATCTTCGCGCCCTTTCCTTAAAAATACCTTTCATTGGACGGCTCAATATTATTTGCTAACATTTCATTTGCTATATGTGTACGTGTATGAGCCGGACCTGACTATTGGAGCCTTTTAAAAGTTAAATGGACGTCAGCCGGTAAAATTCAGTGTACCTTCAACTGGTCGGTTAAATTCTTTCGATGTTTCCGCTTTGCTAGTGAAAGTGTTTCCCTATACATAATACTTATAAAACGTACATACTAATTACATTTACTTAGGGTGGGATCAAAGGAACAGCTTAAACTTATGGCATGATTTTTTTTTATTTTTATTTTAAAGTTGCTGTTCTGTTGTTAAGTGCGTTTTTTTTCTTCTTATTTATCACTGTCTAAAGTATTTTCGTTTAAGTAAAAGTATTTATTCCAAGTTTAGAAGAGAAGATAATGTGTTTTAATATCATATTCTTTTATATGAAAAACATAGTGCACATTATTTTAGGTAAAAGTTACTATCTAGTTTGATTATAATAAAAACAAATCTTATTTTTGGTGCTAAAACCTGCCACAATCTTTAAGCTTAATGTTTCTATATGCTTCTATTGTTTTAGGATATAGTTTCACAGTAAAACATTTAATTTAATTAAAATCAATATAAATTAATGTATGTTACAATAATTAAATTTATGTGAGAGCGATTATGATCTACACACTCTTAGATTTGTGTGATGACTTCTTATAGCACAATAACGAATGTCTTAATGTTTCATTGGCAGCGATTCAACGCAGCTTTTATATTTTACAGCCAATGCTGGGTCAGTTACGTCGGAGTACCGACGAAGTGCCTGAAGGTATCGAGTACTATCGAGTGCGGAGTTTCTCTATTACGCAGAACGGCGTTTTCAACCTTGGGGATTCCTTCAAATCCCGAAGATCGAGATCCATAAACTCCGTCAGCTCGACGGGATCTAGTGAAGCTAGTAACACCAATAGAGAAAGACTACCAAGGTCAGTAATAATAATACTATGGACTTTTATTGTGATAAGTTTACAATTACATAAACACGGGCGTCTAGGCCTTGCATGCTGATACCGTCCATTTAACATTGAAATAAAACAACATATTTATTATACGTATAAAATATATACACTCAGTTACATATTACATTCGTCGCATAGGATCTACAGACTATACAGGATGAATCCGAACTCTAACGACAAACTTCCACAATTTGTTCAGGGATCTTTTCTTTTTCATTGTTTAACTCACTACATTTGTACCTGCTTACTCGGAATGAGATTGTTTACAAACAAAACACGACATTTGACTGCTGTAGGGCGTGTTTACATTACAGTCCGCCACCAATTAATCAACTGACAATTGCATTTATTTATTATAAAGATATGTGACCAAACATTATAAAATGACATGAAAACTCCCAAATTACACTGTTACATAATTTAAGGTAAATGTTCAAAATGTCGACCGTAAAGATCACGACAAACTTCACAGCTTGAGGTCCAGGTCCATATTAGTTTTGACGTACACCAGACTCTTCACGTTACCCAGAAGAAAAATAGACCTGGTTGTTAGGATTGTAGCACTGCTGACGATGTGTGCCAATTTCCTGGGATGCTAGGGCGTATACGACAGTCTATGAGGCGTCGCTGTGATGGCGGTCGAAATTTTGAACATTTACTTTAAACAGTGTAAGTGTGATTTCGGTTTTTCATATCATTTTTTGTAATGTTTGGTCATCTATCCTTAAAACAAATATTAAAATTGTCACGAGGTGATTAATTGGTGGCGGACCGTAATGTAAACACGCTCTACAGCAATCAAATGTGTTTTGTTTGGAAACAATCATATTCCGAGTAAGTAGATACAAAGGTATTTGAGTTAAATAAAAGGTAAACATGCAATTGCCTGGTAATGAGTCACCGGTCACCACGAACTCCTTATATAGCGTATAGCGTATAGCGTAAGATAGCGTAAACTTAGGCCTGGAACGGTACCTTCCCAAAACGTTCTTTTCCCAGTTTATTAGTTCATCTCATGCACCAATAGCATTCACCGTCTGTTATACCTCAATAGTAAAAATGGACGCTAAACACAATTTAAAATATACCAGTTCAGGAATACAGCCACGAACATTTAGTGTTGGTCACGTGTTATGACATGAAAGATGTCGTATGCGTTTATTTGATCATGTTACATATAATCTTAACTATAATCAAAGAGGCAAAGAAGATAAGAAACATTATTGAAAATATATAAGCATATAAGCAATAGATTATTTTTATTATTATTATTATTATTATTATTATTATTATTATTATTATTATTATTATTATTAAGAAAGTTAAACATACTGAATTTTAGTTTAGGACACTGCTATACAATACTATAATTTTAGAATAAAAACCTAATATAAATAACTTTGTGGCCCATATTTTTCTTTCTTTTTTCAAATATTTTGTAATTTCCTTGAAAGTACAAATGAAAATCGAAAGCAACTGTTTACGTTTATACTGCTATGAGTATCTGGGGTTTTGCTTGAAAAACGAGTACGTAATAGATAACCGGTCTTTAAAATATTAAAATTATTGGATTATTACATCCTATTTAAATGTACTTTTTCAATAAATGATATTCCATGGTAGGCATTAAGTTAAACGTCCCAAGATCCATTTCTGATGTAACAGGAGTATTGGACATTAGACACAACTTAGCGTTCCTATAAATGTAAAATAGTGACGCAGGCATTGAAAGCTTCCAAAAGAAATCATTAAAGTTTCCCTCTTTTTTCTTCTTTTTCTTTTTCTCCTTTCACTTGAAACATGTTTAAAGTGTGCATAATTTAATTTCTAAGTTTAAATGCAAGAGCATTCCATGCTGTTCAATAAAACGGAATAATCCGCCACTGCTTTCCTGACTCCTGTTTACGGTAAACACGGGCGGTAGTGGGGTAGGTTATGGAGAGCTGATAATCTCAAGACGAAGAGTGGGTGTTTCCCGACAAGACAAGAGAATGGAGTATCGGGTATCGAATGCAGAATAAAACACAAGGCTCATGCCAACTTGCCTCAAGAAGTACTTGCGAGCATGACGAAGCCCCAGAATCATGGTGGAATATAGAGCTGATAGTTAATCAATACTAGCAGCAGCATGCAACAGAATAAGCGCACACCAGCTTTCAACTTTTGATGGGGAAGAGGATGCAGCCGTCGTGTGCAAACCTGTTGCTTCATGGATTTAGCCGCTTCCACTGGGATCACATATTCTGCTTAACGTAACAAAATACTGACAATTGACTTTGCTATCTTAAGAAGTGTAAAATACTCAAAATGATTATTATTTTTAGTTGCAGCATGCACTTCCCTGTTTACTTCCATTTACTTCCATTTTGGAGTTAAACGACCCATGATCATGTTGCCACCATTTCTTCGGCGTGCAGTTCTTATGTGTTTTTGAAGGCATAAACTTTACATCCCCAGAGGTTCAAAGTGAATTGTTTCTCGTTAGTTGAATTTACGTTTTTCAAGTATCGCGAAATAAATGCACACAAATATTTTTATTTGCTTCTTTTAAATAACCTTTCAGTTAAAGTCCTAGCAACAGAAACAGTTAGCGCTAATAAAAATGAACCTATACACAATGAATCATTTAAACTACCCCCGTGGGTATTTCTGAAACGAAAGGTACTATTGATTCGCTGTTTTCCCCAAATTCAAGTTCAGGCAAGGGTTCAAAAAGCAGTCCATACAACGATTCCAGCCATTATTACAACGTATGTTTATAATAATTTGTACCCATTTTCAAATATAACTAAGCTTATTGATTTCAAGAAAATTAAAATATCTGATATCACAATATCAATGGGATTTTTAAACTTCCTAGGTCATGTCAAGCAAGCTTAGTCATGGTTGAGTATCATTATTGAATTGCAATGCAAAAAGGCATTATATATATATATATATATATATATATATATATATATATTATGGCGGTAACAAGAGTTGAAAGGTAAACTTTAAAATGCATAATAATGCTCTAACTGGGTTTCTAGCCCATCTGTTACCAAAGAAAGAGTTTTGATTCCTTTTGGAGTGGGCAAGAAAGTCTCAAATATATATTTAGAGGCTGTTCTTAGAAATAGAAGCAGTAAGAGGCAAGAAATTTTGTTCTCTTAAAGTTCAAACAAAACATCGTTCGAAGTATCTATCTCTTGAGATAGAGTATTAAAAAAAGCTTGAAAGGAAAAATTTCTAAGAGAAGTTTCGTTCCAATAAACGTGAAAATGGAATTTAGAAAGTAACATTGGTACATCTCATTCCTTAACGCTCAATCATCGTTTTTGGGATATATTTTGAAATGCTGTATTTTTGTATGCAGTATTTGTACAATGCCTTTGTTGTGTATTTTGAACAGCAGACCTGACAGAAGTTGGAAATAGCTGACAAAAATTATTTAAAATTTCGAAATGCACATAGAATGTACTTTTGTTTGGTAAATATATTAACTGTTCAAATGTTTCATGCTGTGTCATTTTTTCATAAAGTCATACTTTTCAATAATTATTTTTTTTAAATTGTATAGCAAATTCTTTAGCTACTCCAAAAGCTAATTATTGTCATAAATGTCTGTATTAATCTAAAAACAAAAGTAGTCGGTCCTGGTGGTGTAGTGGTAACCATACTTGCCTTCTAAACACAAGATCGCGGGTTCAAATCCGGCCAGGATCGATAGATTTTTTTCGGGCGTAAAAATCCTAAGTATGGCTTCCTTCGGAAGAGAAGTAAAGCCGTCGGTCTCGTGTCCTACATTTACGGCACGATAAAGAACTTCAAGCCTGAAAGAAGAGGCCTCTGTGCAAAATTTGTCGGCCGTTTCACGTCCTGAATAGAATGGGACGATGATGAACTGAGATGTTAAAGAGCGTCCGTAAATAAATAAATTAAAAAAAATAAAAACAAAAGTTTTAAACTTAATTTTATAAAAATTTTCCTGTTTAAAAATGTTTTCTGGGAAAAAAGGCCCATAATATGCATTACTTTTTCATTATATTAAAATGCATAAACTTGAAATAAAATGATTTTTATCATTTTAGATGAATTAAGTAAATAATACATTAATTTCTATACAACAGTTTCTGGCTCATTTGTTTATATTTTAGAGCACTGTTATGAAAACTTTGACATTATACTGGGTGATATTTTGGGAATGGATAAAATGAAAACACTGCAAAACATTTACTACTGGACTTATATTTTCAAACTGTGTGTATACAACATTCAAAGACGGGAGATTTCTCAGAAAGCTACATGACCCCAATTGCACACTCTGCACAATTAATAACGGTGATGCAATTCAGCACATGCAAATTCAAGCTCGTGGGAGATGTGTGGATTTTCCCAACAATGCAGTTGTGTTTACTCTCTCGCCGATATGGAAAGTATCTTCATCTGTTAATATGAATAGTCATTTGTTTAAGAAGTCGTCATCATTTTCAATCCTTTGGCACATCGTGGATGCAAAATTGAAACGAGCTTCATGATTCTCATCGTTACGTCTTGTAGACGTTAAGTGATATGGGAACTGTTTCAGGTACTTTCAAACAATACGCTGACAGGACGTATTTGGCACGTTCATCTCTGCTGACAGTCATCTTAAATTTTTCGCTAGGCTCCTTGTCATGGCAATAGAGATAGGTGCTTCTAGTGTCAAGTTAGCCTGCGATATCCTGCATGCTTTATAACACAAAAACTGTTTCTACAAATTTTCGATACCACAACATTATGGAGCCTTATTTAGATACATTACCATACCATACTCACGTCTAAATGTTTAACACACGCAAATTTAGCACATCACAAAGAACGCATTGCGCTCATTGTTGATTTGTAACGCCATTTCAGTCATCTACGATTTTCATTTGTCGTTATGCACTGTTGATTTTCATTTTTTTCATGTATGGAAACTTCCATCTTGAAAGCAAAGTATTACCAGAAAGAAATGTCAAATCAGCTTTTATAGTAATATTTAATATTATTCTTTCCAAACGGATCACCCTATACATTTCAAAACAGAATTTTGAAGTATGGACGCTTATTGCAGTTACATCCTCAATTACTATCACCTTTCTATAATTTAAATAGAAAATTTAAACAAAACATCTTGATTACGACCTAAGCAAGTTGTATGTTCAACTTTCCATGTTCCAATATCTGAATTCAATAAGTAAATGTCAGGTATATATTTTGAGAAGTCTTTAGTGGGTACCTTAGTGAAAGTTTCATTGTGTTTTTTTATTTCCCTTTTTCTTTATTAATATAAAACTGCTCTAATCTGTTTCACAAGGGGAAATAAAGTTGATCTGTACTACTGCCAAAATAAAAGAATAATATGAATTTGCTTTATATACGATTTATTTTTCTTTATAGTTTGTAGTGCTTTGCTAGTCACCTCGTATGTTGATAATAAATAATAAATGGAATAAATGGCGAAAAGTAAAGAAAAACACCTGAATAGTTAGCTACTAATAGGTTTATAGCCCTTTAATTGCCATTACACTATTTTCAAACATATAAAAGCCTTAGTTGCAAGAAAAAAGGATTATTAAGATTTTTTTTAAAAAAAAAGTGCTACATGTATTCATTAATACCAAAATACTACTTCTCATTTGGCGCTACAGCCCGAGATGAGCCTTGGCCTGCCGGAGCGACCTCTGCATCCTCTACTTCCGTCTTACGGCTACATTGATAAAGAAAAGTATTCCAAAGGGAGGTGTGTGATCAGCGTGCCAGCACTCCGCCGGTCGCCTATCATGCAACTTTCGTGATCAAAGAATGCCACCTCTCTATCAGGCAACAACCCAATTGTCCTCACCAAGCTGGGTGGACCCCGTTCCAGACCTACCTAACTTAGAAAAATTCCTGAGTAGGTACCGGGAATCCAACCCGGGCCTCTCGGCCAGCAGTCAGCACCGCTAACCACTAGACTAAGGAGGTCGTCAATACGAAAATACTACACTGAGTTTATTTGAATTTGTCTGAGCGCGGCAGCTTACTAGAGAGGTGCAGCTGCCGCAACCTGAAAAAAGGGAGATAGTCACCGCGCTTAAAGTTAGATAGTAGAATTATATTTAGTGAAAGTATAAAATGATTTAAAACTGATAGTGATAAGAGTTGTTGAAAATGATGTCCCTCTGTGGCAATACATTGCCGGCATTTGCGTAGGAAATTCCTATATTTCATATAATTTTTCTTCCTTAAGAAGACGGCGGTTCCGAACACGATCTTATCAATGATAGGCTCTGTCTCTCTTAACTTTTTAATAAGTTGGTGGACAGTTTCTCCACTTGGAACACGATTGTCAGCTTATTTTCTTACACATCGCCTTACTACTTCTCTGCAAGAATCAGTTTTCGCAAAACACATGTCATGCATAGAAATACGTTCCTCAATACCATATTTATGTAATAGCATAACTAGCGAAAAAAAATGAGCACACACGAACAATTGAAAACACTGAGTAACACACGAACACATAACTATTCGCCAACATACTTTCCTCAAACTAACTGCAAGCTGTTACCTGCACATGCAATTGCCGACTGGCTTTTCTGACCTCACTGTATTATGAAATGGTATATAAACACAAGCAAACTGTTGTGCAATTCAACATAGTTTGAAATGGTAAGTTTTTGTATTTGATTGTTTGGTTTATAAGTGGAAATAGAGTTTTATTAAAATTTGGCAAACAGTTCACCGAAATAATTTAATGGTAAACAAATATAATTATTTTTCTGTTTTAAAAGCTATGTTTGCGTAGACTTGTTCTCCTGAATATAAATATTTAATGTTATATCTTTCAAATATGAATTTTTGTTTTTATTTTGATTATTATAGTCGAAATTAATCAATTGTATCTAAAAGTGATATATTATTTCTGTAAAAATGTAATAAGATCTTTTTCCAAACCTATGTTGTTATATTAAAAACAATAATATTTTACTTATTAGTTAATGTTATTAATATTAATTATTGACCTTCATATTCTGTTGATTATATACGAACAATTTATAAAACCAAAAGTAATAGTTTTGCGAACCTATAAATAATATTTTACTGTACCGCAAAATTTTCAAATGGTAAAATTGTTTTAATATAATTCATTCTTCTAAAATCTTTTAACAGAAGGACATAATTACTTATCAATTTAGTGGAATCTCGTTTTTTTTAATTAAATATCGTGAGTAGGCAGTACGAAACAAAAAGTGTAAATACCTATAGTGCGTCATGACCTATTCAAAAAGAATTCTCGAGAAAAATAGCGACAAGAGATGACTAAACGTTTTGTGACAAAATTGAATTAAACTTGTGCAGGTCACTATAGCTAAACTATTGTCACAAATTATGTTTTAGATTTGAAACTTTTAAAGATATTTAATACTCTTGCAGTAAATTGACACTTATGTGTATTAACTTTGTTGTTTACAAAAACATAATTCACTGCAATACAGGTTATTCCTAAACAACATCCTTCTCTTGACAATTGCAATCAAATGCACCTGTTAAACGCTTCAAATAATACAGAGAAAGCTCTTAAAACGCAAGATGCATTGTAATGTCTCTTTGTCTCCACCAGGAGAGATGTGCGGTTCGAAACATTCTTTATGGAGAGGAGATGGAAGGGAGCTGGTTTTAGGTAGTCACGATTAGCTACTACGGGAGAGATTCATGCAAGTTCATCTTGATTAGTAAGTTCCTTTGCTTATGAAGTCCATCTGCTGCCGAAGATCTTCGTTTGTTTGTTTTTTTCCCCCTTCCCTTATTTCGTTGTTTGATATTTTGTCCTTTAATGCTTAGCATATTTCTTTAATTTTTTTTAAAAATATTTATATTTGTTTCAATGATGAACAAGTTCATTATTTACTTTTTAATTCTCATATTTTGTGAGCTATTCACATATATGTATTCAGCTTTTAATGTTTTCCCACACAGCTGCAATGCGGCGTGATATTTCTTTATCGTGTGTATTGCTGAAGAATATAATTCTGCGTAGATAAGTTATTTTCATTACATGTTCTAGCTTCATGTTATTGTATGTTAAATCTCTCTCTAAGACGTTGATTATTACATGTCTTCTGTTGAGTCAATGCAATACAATGCAACGCTGCTTTATTTTTATTATAGTTGAATTCTTTCTTATATCTTTGTTTACACTATTCACTTAAATTTTTCATAAAATATCTTCCAAAAGACATTTTTGGAGATATTGATTTTCCTTGTATTACACTTCCTCCTTGTTTATCGAATTGAATTTTAGCTGTGGTGTTTAAAAACATTTTTGACAGAATTGAACTATACTTTTCTTCTGTGACCTTTTATTTATTTATTTATTTATTTATTTATTTTTTACGCTTTCAATAATGGTATGAGGCCCACAGTGTCTAATGCTTTGGTAATGTTTACGAATGTGCAAGGTAGATATGTCTTGGTTTAATTCTTATGGTCCCTCTGTGGGTTGAGACGTTGCAAATGTTTGCTAGGACCGTCTTACAGATTTTTCAAGGTTTTCCTCAATTCTAATTAATGGAAGGCTGGAAGGTGTCTTTAGACTTAGACCTAGAACGTTTCCTTCCATAAATTCCTTAACCAATTTATCGTTTTATCTTATGTATTATCAGTGTCCACCGCTTGTTGATTGATTTGGTTTATTTACGGACGCTCTTTAACATCACAAGTCATCAGCGTCCCATTCAATTCAGGGCGTGAAACGGCCGACAAATTTTGCTCAGAGGCCTCTTCTTTCAGACTGGAGGTTCTTTATCGTGCCGTAAATGTACGACACAAGACCCACGGCTTTACTTCCCTTCCATACTTAGGATTAGGACTTTTACGCCCAAAAAGTCGGTCCTGGTGGTGTAGTGGTTACCGCTTGCCACCTACACCCAAGATCGCGGGTTCGAACCCGGCCAGGACCGATGGATTTTTTCGTAAAAATCGTAAGTATGGCTTCCTTCGGAAGGGAAGTAAAACCGTGGGTCCCGTGTCGTACATTTACGGCACGATAAAGAACCTCAAGCCTGAAAGAGAGGCCTCTGAGCAAAATTTGTCGGCCGTTTCACGCCCTGAGTTTAATGGGACGCTGATGATCTGAGATGTTAAAGAGCGTCTGTAAATAAATAAATAAAAAAAAACGCCCAAAAATCCACCGATCCTGGCCGTAATTGAATCCGCGATCTTGGGTTTAGAAGGCAAGTATGGTTACCGTTACACCACCAGGACATACTGCGCCGCTGTGATACCACAGAAGAAGTATTAAGCACTATTTTAAAAATGACGGTTTTCCCGCATATTCCCTTCCGAGTTAAGAAGCCTGTTCAGTAACATGTATAAAACATTTAGAAATTTTAATAACTGAGGCATGTTTCTAAAACGGCAAATTGTAGAAACTTGGCTACGGTGTTCATTTTCCTAACATGAGCGAGCTCCTGGCGGTGTGGTCATGGTGATAAAACTAATTATCTACGGCAGGAGGGTCGGATCGTGGGGAGGGGGGAGAATCTCGCATAGGCTACGAAAATCAAACGCTTGGGCAAGGTAGTCTGTCAAACTAAGACTATAAGCTGAGACAACCACTTGCCATGTTAAACTAATATAAACCTGGGAAAATAAATTAAATATCCTTCACAACGTGCAGAATTCTAAGCACATAGATTTGTAGAGTCCTGAATTTTGTTTATAAACCTCAAAGATCTGCAGAAATAAAACTATTACTAACAAGAGTTTTAAGAAAGGAATAAGAAAGATATTCACAATGAACGGGAAAAGAATTAGAGCCAGCGGATAATAACAGAACCCGTGAGATTAGTAACGCAAAACTAAAAAACAACGCCATGCATGCGAATAGATTTAAGTAGAAATAAATCAAACGAGGACTGCAAATAACGTAATGACTGCAATTAAAACGTATAATGACACGAAGGTTCTTCGATACATGTATCTACATTACGTTTTAATTATCTTCTCTTCTTAGAATGTTTTGTCATTGGCGTCTGAGTTATACGAATTTTAAAGTGCCAGATCAGATTACACTCCTGGTTGGAACTTTCGTAAGCAATTTTCCGTCTACTTTCCTGACTACACCGGGGCACCGCCACGGGTGGCCGAGGTCGTTAAGGCGCGGAGTTGTGAGCGGGAGGTCTAGGGTTCGAATCCCGCCAGACCGTCCTCCCTTACTGGTTTTTTTTTTTTCAGGTTTTCCTCAGTACTCATAAATGGCAAATGCTGGGGAGGTAACCTAAACTTAGACCTGGAACTTTTCCTTCCTTTCTTAAAAAAATCCTTACCCAATATATCATTTCATCTCATGTGTCATCATTGTCCATCCATTGGTGCCTCTGTAGCAAAATCGGGCGTTACACACTATTCATTTATTCATTACATACACAAATTCGCTCCTGACTCCGATAACCCGCTCAAAGCATCCGATTCTGGTTCAACGTGCTGGGCTCTATCGCTGACTCACAGAATTAGGCACCATTTTTGCTATTTTTATGGCTGTGAAAATGACAGTGAGAAAAAGGTTACATTTTTAAATAGCGGCAAAATGAGTTTGTAAAATGCAAACTGGAGCTATTACAAAATACTGCTTTTCTTGAAATGATCGGTTTAGATATATAGTCGGTTCTGGTGGTACAGTGGTTACCACTGTTACTTGCCTCCTACACCCAAAAATGCGGGTTCGAACCCGGCCAGGACCGATGGATTTTTTCGGGCGTGAAAATCCTAAGTATGGCTTCCTTCGGAAGGGAAATAAAGGGTCGTGGGTCCCGTGTCGTACATTTACGGCACGAAAAAGAACCTTAAGAGTGAAAGAGAGGCCTCTGAGCAAAATTTATCGGCCGTTTCACGCCTTGGGTTGAATGGGACGCTGATGACCTGAGATGTTAAAGAGCGCCATCAAATAAATCAATCAAAAAAAAAAAGATTTATATACGTGAGTTACAAGGAAATTATTACGACTTAATTCTCAATGTAACAAGTAGAATTACCAACATTTGCAGGTAACGAACGTATGCTTCCATCATGGAAATAATGTACACGAACTTTTCCTGGCGTTCTTAATTTAAACTTGCCTTATCCACTAAGAATGTTATATGCCACGAGTTTCTTGGAATTTTATCCGTAATTACTGACTAAAAGTGAATTATATATATTAATTTTACATTGTTTTCCCGTTTTACATCAAAGTTTCGCATACAGGAATTTATGTTGCTCCTTGCGTATGGAATTCTCTCGTAATAGGTCTAGATATCGTAGCACAAATAGCTTTGTCATAGTGCCACACGTTATGTCACGGAAGTTATAAACCTACATTGTGCGAATTATTTTGTTTTGTTATTCCTATTCATCCACTGAAAGTAGAGACTTTTCTCCAACATGTCCACCACAAAGGACAAGACAGTAAAGCTTGAGCGGGAAATGTCATGTCTTAATTTTTTTTTTTTTTTTTGAGTAGTGTTTAACGCCCGTTTTTACTACTGAGGCACCACAGGCGGTGGACACTGATGATACATGAGATGAAATGATAAATTAGGAGAGGATTTTTTTTTTAAGGAAGGAAGCGTTCCAGGCCTAAGTTTAGGTACCTCCCCGGCATTTGCCAGTTATGAAGACTGAGGAAAACCTGGAAAAAAACCCAGTCAGCGAGGACGGTTCTGGCGGGATTCGAACCGCAGACCTCCCGCTCACGAGTCCGTGCCTTAACCACCTCGGCCACCCGTGGCGGTACATCATGTCTTAATGAAATGTCCAAAGCAGGTGTCACTGGCCTGTGAAATTGAAGGTTTTCCGATGTACGACGGAAAACGGCGAGACAAATTCGCCACATTTCGCGTACAAGTTTGTGCACAGTGCGTACCTGTTATTACATGGAGATTTAGTAGAATGTTACTGCAAAGTTGGCGCTCATGTGACAGAATTTGCGACCGCTTGCACGCAATAGACATCCACTTATCTGGACTGCGTCTTGTGCCACTTGCTTCCACTTTCCACTTAATGCCGAGAGTGCTAAATGAAAAGTTGCACTTCCCAAGTGACATGGCAACGAGCTTTGATCCCGAGACCACTATAATTTTCAATTTGAGTAAGTTTAAATATAAATTGTAATATATTATTAATTTTTAAGAAATAAAGAATGAAAGAAAGAAAGAAAGAAAGAAAGAAAGAAAAGAAAAAACAAGCAAAAGAATTAAAGGAGAATGCATTTATTATTCCTTTTCACGCGCATGTTTTAATAAACACATACCTAGGGCGACAAAAAATATATACACATTTTCACAGTAGATATCTATTTAATATATTTCGAAGTTGGACCGAAAAACAACAGTAATGTGTAGTATGATGTTCTGTAATCAGATGTGACTCACATACATTATGATAGCGTTGATACGTGACAGGTAAATCAACAATGAACAAATGACTCCAAGATTATCGTATGATGTTCTGTAAACAGATGTTATATACATTACGTTATGCTAGCGTTGCTACAACAAAATGGAACTAAGATTATCGTTTGAACAGCGGAAAGAAATTTTTAAGGGGTATTGGAAAACCGAGAATGTTGTTGAAGTTCAAAGGCAAAGGAGACTTGTGCACAGAACAGAACCGTCAACGCAAGTAACAATTGCACGCATTCGAGACAAATTTCACAAGGACAGACCTGGGAGACCGCGCACTGGATAGGACGAAGAGGTTTGATTGAGTTTCCACCGCGTTCTCTCGATCTTTGGACTTCCAGCAAAGCCATCTCAACAATGCTGGGTGAAACACTGACATTGAGAGCGCAGGATAAACGAATCTGGATTTGGGCGCCCTAATATCATAAATATATACTAAATACTCAAGTAGCTATACCAGCTTTATATGATAATATGTTGTTAACTCTATTATCTGCTGGTCAATGACTAAAATATTACAAAATATTTAAAATTTAACACTTTTCTAAATTTTACTAAGCATGTGACTCCTCGGGATTATACTCTTAACTAAAGAAAGTGGCTGTACGTACTTAAATACACGTAATAATTAAGAGAAGAGAACATTTTAATGAATTTTAAAAGCCTTTAAACATTATTAGAAGTGAAAGCTGTTGTTTCAACGGTTCAAAAGATACACTGACTTTACTCAAGGAAAGAAAAGTTTTCAAGTTTTACATTTTCTTACATAATTAATAGAGTGTAGGCGCTGAATACAGACTATCACAGAAGCATAGAATCTTATAGATACTCTTTGTTGTGCCCCTTTATTGTTCTTCCATATTCATAACTCCTATGAAGATGCTTTTTATAAGTATGAAAAGCCTTGTATTTAATTCAAGGAGAAAATGGAACATGATCTCATTAACTGAAACATTTCACAGGAAGGAAGAAAGAATCGTTTGGAAAAGAACAGATTTTTATTCACTTACAATTTTTAAAGTTACTGTTTTCACAGCTGCATTTTTTCCAGTTAACTCCTATAAACAGAAGAAGCAAGGTTAACATTGATTGATTTGTTTTATTTTCGGACGCTCTTTAACATCTCAGGTCATCAGCGTCCCCATTCCATTCAGGGCGTAAAACGAATGACAAATTTTGCTCAGAGGCCTCTTCTTTCAAGCTTGAGGTTCTTTTTCGTGTCGTAAATGTACGACACGGGACTCACGGCTTTACTTCCCTTCCGAAGGATGCCATACTTAGAATTTTTACGCCCGAAAAAATCCATCGGTCCTGGCCGGGTTTGAACCGCGATCTTGTGTTTAGAAGGCAAGTATGGTTACCACCACACCACCAGGACCGACCGACTAGGATAACATTGAGAATATCCATTTCATTCGGCGCTTTCAACTGAAAAAGTCATATATACGAGGCTAGTAAAAAGACCTTTTTTTTAATCGCGACAGTAAATACACATTGTTCAAACAAGGTTGAATGATGAAAACGAACCAGCCCTGATTGGTGGACAAAGAAGATAGAAATTCTCTTGTGCATGCATCTGTACACGGGGGGTGAGCAAAATCTGACGTTATACGCCGGGCTGAAAACACTTTACTGCAGCTGCTGCTGCTGCTGAGCTAAGTGCCCAAGTGCCCGAGGGATTAGCCAGAAGTGAATGACAGCGGAGAGAGCCGAAGGTAGTGAAGGCACAGCTATTAGCTAGATTGACTGATACATAATAACGCTTCAGGATCCACGGTGCAATAGAGTAGGCGGTTTTGAGCATCATACTACATTTGTGAAGATAGAATGGTGGGTTCGAATACTACCATCCCTTTTTCTGCCGGAGTTAAAGGAGATTTGCCACAATTACAATGATTTACTCACTGAATTAGTTGCGAATTGGAATTAGAGCAGTTTGTCGCAATTAAAATGATTTACTCGCCAAACCACTGGATCCACCGGTTTCTAGCATTTGCCCGAGGTTAGCCGACAGATTAAGTTAGTGTGTGTATATGTGAATTAGTTGCGAATTGGGATAAAAGCACATTTCCCATCTTTACAATGTTTCACCACCCCTAATAATGCCCTCATTACAATGATTTACCCGTCCCTGTCCATTTATATTTACAAAGTAAAGTGTGTGTGGATAAGTTCCGCTCTCTTCACTGTCGTTCGCTTCTGGCTAGCCACTCGGGCACTTGGGCACCTAGCACCAGCAGTAGCAGCAGCAGCAGCTGCAGTTGAGTGTTTCAGCCCGGCGGGTAACGTCAAGTTCAGCAAACTACATCATTCCGCCAATCGCCTACATACAGAATTAGTTGATTCGTGAAGAGCAATAAAGAGGCTGCGTTGAAGTTTTGCTTTCGTTTTCAGAAATCCGGCATGAAAGTTCACAGTCTGTTGCAGCAGGTGATGATGTTCTGCCATAATCCACAGCATCGACGGTTCAAGGAATTTAAGAAGGGCCATGTTTCATTAACAAAGTAAGGCGGTCCAGGTGCTCCAGCAACAACAGTAAATGAAACCATGATTAACACAACTGGCGTCATGGTCGTGATACTGACGAATAACAATTGACAGACTTGCAAATATGTTACACACTTCCCTTGGCAGTACGTTTTCGATTCTGCATAACCACTTGAAAATGAGACGTGTATTTGCAAGGTGGGTCCCAAGATTAATGGCACATGAATGGTGGAGTGGAAATGTGTAGGTAGCTTTGAATGTATCCTTCATCCTCCATACTCCCTAGACTTACTCTGTCTAATTAAGGAGCTAAGGGGGAACGTTTTGTTACTTCTGAGGTCGTCGTGAAAAAGGCCGAGGCAGTTTTGAAGAAAATGTCAAAAGATGGCTTCCAGCACTTGTTCCAGGACTGGCAGATGCGTTGGACAAAGGGCATTCAACTCAACGGAGAATACTTTTAAAAAGACCACACCCATCTGGACCGAGTCTATTTTATTCCATGCGTAAATAAAACATTCTCAGTTATGACTAGCCCTCGTATGTTGCGACAATGTTGTCTATTTTTAATCTAAACTAAAGGGATAAATTTAGCGTTCCTCCTTCTGTCTGTATGCATGGACATGTAATTCAGTACTCGTAATCTCACAAAGTACATTTTTTGTAACTCTTGTGATGGCTCTATGCAACCTTTTGCATATTCAAAAGAATAACTGAAGTGAAGTCGAGAGGATTTCTGCAGATTATTGCCGAGAAAAGCAGCACGTCAGAAAGATTTTGTGAGACATAAACTTTGCATAAATACACATAAACCTTCTGTCTTTATTATTCACATCAGTCCCTCTTGTGTCAGAAGCGAGAGGTAAAGGTCATGGCAAACAAGAGATAAAGTTCATCGTAGGTAGGAGCTAGTTTGCATTCAACATGACTGCTGAGATGTGTTTGCATGCTTTCGCATTTTTTTTTTTTTTGTCAATCTTATAATTTTAAGAGATTTCTAAATAGTGAATGTTAAAAGTTGAAGATCGTACATCACAGCGAAAGTAGCGTTTATTCAGAAGTAACAAGAAAGAGGATTTTGGATGGCGAATGTTTATTAATGGCCCCACTCTTCTTCGATAAGACTCTGTCGAGGGCGTTTCGCTGTATTTTGGCGACTGTGAGCTAGCCGGGACTGAGTGGAACGGAATTCCGAAGGTGACGACAAATGACGCTTCGTTATTTACTTTGCTGATATAGTTTGTTCTTCTAACGTGAATATCTGGGCAAGGTAATCTTGGCAAACTTGTACGTTTCTTGCACTGTCCAAAAGGTGCCGAGAGCGAGGAAATTGTTAATTTAACTGAATTCTTAATGCAACTCAATGTTATATCGGCAGTTAACTGGCACTCAATCTTCGTCGCCGGAACTGATACTTGGTATTTAGGCAACTCTTCCGCTGATCTCCGCGCAACGGCAGCCACACATATCTGGGTCTGGAAAATTCTGAGACTAACCTGTTTTGAGAAAAATGTAACCCTTTTCATACATAATATCAAACGATGCCATCCATGGGCAAGGGCGCGAAATACTCCCGCTAATTTTGTGTTAAGTGTCTGATAGGTGAGTGCTTCCCTCGCTGAATTTTATTTCTATTCGCTGGAAAATGTCCAAGAAAAGCTTCGGTATTCGTCAGTAAGATGAATTTAAACAGGCTTCATACATTATTGTCAACGACTCTTTTACACGTATACCTGCAACTTTGCTGCGTGTTTGTCCTGCGGCAGAGGCATTTTCAAACCCAGCCGCATGACAGAAGGGATTACCTTTGCCAAGATTTTCTGCGTTCGGAGAAAGACTAGAGCTTTCCATTACCTAGTTACATTTTTTACACGTTATTTCTTAAATAGTACAAAAATTACACTATATGAATACATTATTAAACACTATACAGTATTAATTGTACATATGTCATTAAAATTCCTCCACTGAAAGAATATGCACAATACTTGCATCTATTTACGGAGTTGTTGATTCCAAAATTACAAATATTAATTGTTTCAATTACTCTGTATTTGATGGGGAATTTTTTTGAATGATTTATTTATGGACGCTCTTTAACAGCTCAGGTCATCAGCGTCCCATTCAACTCAGGGCGTGAAACGGCCGACAAATTTTGCTCAGAGGCCTCTTTTTCATTTGATGGGGAGCCAGGGACAGCTTCAAACATAATATTTTGGTACAATTATTAATTTTAACTAAGTATTCTCTACAGCATCGTAAGGCATACTGACTCAATAATCTCGTTATCTTCATGCTACGTGTTTCGTACACAGAGCGATCAAATAAACTATGAACCAACTTGTGATGTATTTTTCCACTGAGCGTGTACATACGCGTTTCCCGCCGTTGACTAGAACAAAGCAACTGGCTGTCACTATAAATCCGATAGTGGTTGAGTTCGTTTCAGTTGGTATGAGTGAAGTGTTTTTGGTGGGTATTTAATCGCGAAGTAAATTATAGCACAGTAGTTTTCCAATGCAAAACGTGCTTTTATTTCGTTCATGTGTGTTAACTCGTCAAGTTTAAAGACAATTCCTGAATGTAAAAGTTCCAGACTGTACAACTATCCACAATCATGCCACCGACTGTGTTCATCTAAGAAACCTAACAGACAGAAGAAGATTCCCACTGAGAAAATGTTAATGATATCGGTAATCGTTTACATTTTTTTTATTGATTTATTTATGGACGCTCTTTAACATCTCAGGTCATCAGCGTCCCATTCAACTCAGGACGTGAAACGGCCGACTAATTTTGCTCAGAGGCCTCTCTTTCAGGCTTGAGGTTCTTTATCGTTTCGTAAATGTACGATACGGGACCCACGGCTTTACTTCCCTTCCGAAGGAAGCCATACTTAGGATTTTTATGCCCGAAAAAATCCATCGGTCCTGGCCGGGCTCGAACCCGCGATCTTGGGTTTAGGAGGCAAGTATGGTAACCACTACACCACCAGGACCGACTCATCGTTTACAGAATTCCCCCAATTCACTCAGGCATCTTTCACAACAAACAGGCATTACTTACAGCTCTGTGAAAAGAGCTACTAAATTGTTAAAGTTAAAATCATATTAAATAACTTGGATACGTGAATACAAATCCCCCCTCCCATTTATAGAATTAACCAACATGAAATATGGTTTGGTTTTTTTTTCTTTTTTTTTTTCTTTTTTCTTTTTTTTTTTTTTTTTTTTTTTTTCTTTTTCCCCCAGTAAGACTGACAGTTCATTTCGATGAGAGAAATTGAAAGTGTGCTGAATGACAGAGTTGTTATAGCAATTTATGCTCCCTCCGTCCCACGACCCCCTCCCAGCACTTTCATCTCTGGGGTAAATTTAAAAATCTCATATATTCTGGAAAAATTGAAACAAAATATCCGCTAGGGAAACAGCCAATGTTACTCAACATGAACTATAGCAAGTGAAGAAGGTTTTTAATGGGGTGTCAAACATGTATGGATAACGACGTGGCCAGTTGGTTTAAGATAGTTCGAGTAAAAATGTTTTACTTTCTTAATTCATAAGCTTGTATTTTATTTTCTGCTGACTTTTTATTCTTCGTGCATAAGTTGGTACAAACGGAAGTTTATGCGTCACCATACCTGCCCATACTTAGGGTCTCCCTAGGAGTTTTTCTGGAGATGCAAGGGATTACTGTAACCGAAATGGACGTCCATACGCTGAAAATTGTTCTTAATTAAACTTTTCATTATTTTCCAAATCCTTGTTTAATCCTCTAAACCCCACTTTCTTTTGAATAGCCCATATATACCGTTAGCTAAAACGTTGTTACCACCAACCTATGAAGAATATTTTCCATTTAGTGAGAAAACTTGAGTGATTTCGTTTGTGTTTTTGTCCCCCCTATGTCCAAGAATTAAACACGTATCATATGATTGTCTTGTACAATAGAAAGAGAACATAATAAAACTAGCACCGGTACAAAATCAAGGAGAATTCAACAATTTCCTAATTGTTCACAGACTCTTGTATGCATTTTGTTTTCTGAAAAACAAAACAACATCCAGAAAAATAAACAAAACTGTATCGTGAGCAAAATACCCACGCGTGACCACTCGCGAGTGGAAATTGTTGGGTGGTATCAGCGCCACTTCACGATACTCGCAGACGGCAACAAGCAAAACACAGCAAGTTTATTTATAGATCATTAAGCGTCTCTGTGCTTACGTATTATTTGAATGTAAACGCTGTTTAGAACACGTGAGAGAAGCAGGAAAAAGTTTAACTTCCCACCAGGTACTTAACACATGCCTTAGAAATAAGGACCTATATAAATACCTTGCGCAGGATGCACTCAAAATAAGTAATCTAGCACGGGAAGAGGTGACATTACAAGAACTAATGAAGCAGAAGAAGAAATAAGATCAGAACGCATATGTATACGGAAACAATCCCAAGACACAACTAATTCTAGATGAAGAGATAATGACAAGACAATTTTTATTAAATTAAATCAAGAGAAGAAGATGAAGGCGAGGAAGACGGGAGTGATGAAGGAATGCAAGATACTTAAACTTATAATAGACGGAAATACTTTTGAACTTCAACCGGAAGAAGAGAATGGGGAAGAAGGAGAAGATTTTTACCTGTAAGAGGTGGAAATGAAAAAGTATGCAAATTGCAAGAGGAATTTGGACGAGTATAGAAGAAGAAGAGAAACAGAAGAGGCAATAACAGACTGGAGGTAGAAGAAAATAGAGAAGAAAACAGTATGTTGATGAAGAAGAAGAGACTGAGGAAGGTGCTGGATACCTAGCATCTCAACCGTTCTGTTTCCGACGGAACATTTTAGTTTAATGAATAGCAACAGCTATTATGTTTATTGGTATCTAGTAGCTGTGCAATTTTATTTATCCTTAGTTGTTTTATTTTTCTTCTCTAGTAGTGAAATGTTTAAATTTTAATTAAGATATATTTTTATTTTGTTTGTATAACTATAGGTTTAGTCTATAAAATTATTATGTATTGTGGGGAAAAGAACATTTAATAATTGATAAAATTTGGAAATGCGCGTTCCGGTATAGGTAAGAAGGTGACAGGACGGAGTATTTCAGGTTTTATTTTACTTTGTCTCTGTACTTATCTGCATATATATAAATGAAAAATAAAAATAAAGTAACACTATTAACAAAGTAACAAATTAACAGTAATAATAAAAGTAGATAAGGATAAAACACAGAGAAAAAGTCACACTTGAAATTGCTATATTTCGAACTACTGCGAGTTCTTCAATGGCAAGAAACTATACTATATATATGTGTGTGTATATATATATATATATATATATATATATATATATATATAGAGAGAGAGAGAGAGAGAGAGAGAGAGAGAGAGAGAGAGAGTTTGTTTTACTCTACTCTAGTGAGAAGGTGGTAATAGTTCGTACTTTTACATTTCAGTTCTAATTATTCATTTCCATATTGTTTCGTTCAAGTTCTTTTTCATTAAGAAATTTTAATGGTTTTGTGTACTTTTGAGGTAGAAGTAATGTAGGGAAGAGCAAAAAATCTTGTTATGCATATGATATACAATTAATCGAATTTAACAAATGAATTTTTAAGCACTTAAGTGTCGGTAAATATTTATTATACGCATACACCTCAGGGTTCAGTTATTAGTTAACATAAAAGAAAATATATTTCATAGTTACTCTACCAGCAATCATAAAAAGTATAACATTTATTTCTCTCTCGAATGACAAGCATGTTACAGTCTGTTTTGGTTTCGTTTTGTGCAAAACATTTTCTTGATCAATACGTAATAGTGGTTGTTTTTATGTTATAAATACTTTTCTACAATATTTAATTGCATTTAAAATACACAAATTGTTCTAAAAATCTAACAAATAGGTTTAGTTGGTGACAATATGTTTCCTGCTATAAATATTGTGCCCTTCGTCCAGTTTTCCAAACAGTAAAGAAGTGTAATTAATTCAGTGTATTGTTTCTAACAGCTTGCGGAATATTTTAATTCCGCACTGCACAAACAAAGTACACATACTCGCATACGCATACAAACAATTTTTTGCACTATTACAAATAACACAAAGGCATAAAAAAAGAATATTTGCAGTTTAATGTTCATTTGTCCGTTACAATCGTTTGTTTTATTCCTTGGACACAAGTATAAAAACCAATTCAACGTTACTTAATATTACACAGCACTCGAAGCAATTACAGGGCATGCTATTGGTCATCAATTGTTAGAATAAAAAATTGGCAATTTCCTGCAAAGCGCTATAGAAGCTATAGCAAGATAATGAAAACCAAAAAAGTGCTAACAAAAACAGATTCTCTGCTATCGTTCCTATGGTCACTAATCCAAACACTGATAGAAATAATTCCTCTGTTATTAAAGCTTTAATATGTCCTAATAATAGCAGAAAAATCTGCATATTGACACAGAATTGTAAAGAAATGGCAACAAATATCATCACGATGTTCTGCGAAATTAATGGATCATTTGCTAGTGTAACAAAATTAGTAGTAGTAGTAGTAGTAGTAGTAGTAGTAGTAGTAGTAGTAGTAGTAGTAGTAATAGTAGTAGTAGTAGTAGTAGTAGTAGTAGCAGTAGTAGTTAGTAGTTAATAGTTAGTAGTTAATAGTTAGTAAAAATCCTAATAATGGCTTCCTTCGGAAGGGAAGTAAAGCCGTGGATCCCGTGTAGTACATTTACGGCACGAAAAAGAATATTAAGCCTGAAAGAGAGGCCTCTGAGCAAAATTTGCGGTCGCTTCACGCCCTGAGTTGAATGGGACGCTGATGACCCGAGATTTTAAAGAGCGTCCATAAATAAATCAATAAAAAAACGTATATATAATATTACATAAAACTATGATTAAAAGCCCCTGTTAAGGCAATCCACACTATCAGGAGGACTAGATCGTTGCACTATTTAAATCAGATTAATACTTAAAATAAAAAAACATATATTTCGAGCTAGATTCTTGTTCACAGCGAGAAGGGCAGAGAGAACTTGTATAAAAATATAATACCTTGCCAGCATCTGCGGTTATGCAACAGATTTAAATGGATGCTTTGTTAGGGGAGTTGCGAGCTGTTGCTCAAACAATTTCTTATGATCAAATTTACTAGTGTTGAAAACGAAACGAACACAAGACATTATGAACGCACTGTAATCTGTCGATCTCCCAGTATTTAGATATAGTACAAGACATTACAATAATCAAACTGAGGCATAACAAGCACTTGAATTAGCTTCTTTTTGAGACTGGTTGCTACATGTGTGAATCAAATATAATATTTTATTGCATGTAAGGGTTATATGGCTGTGACATTCTAGATCGGAGTCTATATAAACACTTTAGTTTATTTTATTTCTTGTGTTTTCAGTCCTTTGATCATCCATAAACATATTTACAGCTTTGGGGTTAAAGCCTGCAGCACACAGCGAGGCGTCCGAGATTATTTGTTCCTCTTCTTAAGGCCACTCTCTTTCTACTCTTAAATTCTTCTAAATGACCAAAAAAAAATCTAATTATATTTTGTCTTTTGCTTCACGGTATTACCAGTAACAATTACTTATAGCTTAAGTATTCACCATTGGGACCCATACCTTGGTATGAATATATTACATTGTTCGAATATTTCAGAAAGAATCAAATTCCTTTGAATTGTGCCGCTAAGAGCTTGTACAGTATATCGCAAAATATACACATTTCGCGATATAAACTTCAAATGAAAATGACAAAGAAAAGTAGGCGTATTGCTGGATTATTATTTTTGAGACGGTCTTTCCCGCCTGATAGGGCCCTGAATTAATTACAAATATTCCAATGAATAATGAATACAACCAGAGTGTTTATATATGCATAAGATTCATAAGGGAAGTTTTGATTTCTTTTAAACAATGTAACAAAAGTTTATATTTTTACGATTTCTGTCGCTTTCCTAAACTGAAAATCTTTGAAGTCATTGTTGGGTAGCAAGGACAAGGTTACGAAGGCTGGAGACTTTACAGGCCCCAGCCATTAAAATATCTGCCGGACTCTTCTAAAAGCAACGCCCGATGAAAAGAAAGAACCCTAAGGAACATCTCCCTTTACAAATGTTGTATCGCGTTTTGGCGATCACCCGACAGGAACCTTGAAGTTTTTGTGTGTAGAAATTGCGCGACGTTCACAAAAGAGGTTTATTGTTTGAGTCAAAAGACCCGAGAGGAGATTCAGTTGTAGAGAAAATAGGCGACAGGAGGCTGGATCTGGAGAATTGCGCCCCCCCCCCCCCCGCTTGGCATAAACGACGCTATTACGTCAACAGTGGCTCGAAACCCTCAACCCTCACAGTACTCACGCTAAGTTTTAGCCAATGATGCATCCCAGAAATCATCCCTGGTGTAGATAATTGAACTCTTAAGATGCGTTATGAGAACGACCGACTAGACTTTCATAAAATCAGCGGGATGTCAAAGCCGAGTTAGTGAATGTTTAGTGTGTTAGTGGGAAAATGCGTGGAAATGTGGAATAGTCGTAAGAAAATCTTGACCGCGAACCAGCGTCAGTGCTTGTTACACCGCGCCAATAATATTCAGTGAACGTTCTTTTGTAAATTGCGTTACTGTACTAGAGAATGAATATTTTCTGTGGATTGATTTGGGAACTCGGCAGGAGTTAGTGTTTCCGGCAATATTTGCTGCTAGTTCGTCAGTAAATTAAAGCATAAATTCTTGTTTTGGAAAGAAGTGAGACAAAGTCGATCGTGATTGTCCGTACCAAGTAGAAACAGTGTGCCAGAGTAATATTAGGTGTGTACGGCACATGCGCAGTGATCTCACGTGAACACTTTAGAAGATCGCGTGTTCGTTGTCCGAGCCACGGAGGATTCAACAACACCTCCCGAAAAAAACTTCATTCACCGCAGAACTCACAAGTTCCCTACGATGATCAGCACTAGTGTAAGAGGGCTTCAAGTGATTCCTTGAACCCTGAGAAGATTGTAGAGAATAAAAATATTTTGGTGAATCTCTTGGACTTTTCCTTGAAGAGCACAAGATCCCATCCATTCTCTTCACCTTGTTAAGCTCCGGCGTTACTAAAAATTCACTAGCAGAGTCTCTAAAGTCGATGTTGACAAAAACGTCTTCCTAACATATCAACAATTGAAGCAGGGAGAGGCAAGAGGGAGAAAGGAGCAATAGGATGCATCACCGGGCCACCAACTTCTACTGGCTTCCGCATCCTCTTGTGCACCATTTCGCAGCCAAGGACCGAAAGGGCTTTATCCTTCTTCCTGTTGTATATCTAGGTCATCTAACCGACAGCCATTTCAACGTCGGAATAACAAATCAAACTAATATCACTCATATAGTGAAACCTATATCTTCTCCTCTTCCCCCCGATAAAAAAAAACCGCTTCATTTCCTTCTAAATACTTTACAGCATAAAAATGATTCCTAGCGTCTTTAATTTGACATGTATGCTTGCTACCCCATGTAATCATTCACTGAGTGATATACGTATGAAGACTTTTTTTTTTGAATTTTCGGAAATGAAACGTAAAATAAGTAACATTGAAAATGCGCCACAATGTTTAAATTATTCACTGATGTGCTGTGCCATTATTTTCATCACTTGTGGGACTTGCAAATGAACTGCACACGGTTTAGATTCTCAATTTTTACTTAAATGTTTTCTCGGTCTCCCTAACTTTCTATTTCATTAATTGTAGATATACTACTACCTTCAATTACCAGGAATATCTTCATTTCGTTTGTTAGAAAAACTCGACAACTATATATAAAACAAAAAACAGTAAATCTGAAAACTAGCGACATAAACAAAGTGCTGAGCGCTCATCATACCTGCAATGCTATGCAGTATCTATGGGAGTGAAATAGGGGCACTAGGATGAATGGATACACAGATATCTGTTTTACTATCAACAATATTTTACACTTTCTAGTATTTATTGTAGATTTCTACGCTCTAGTTGCAGTGAATTGCAGGCTGGTAACAAAACATAAGCAGTAGAAGGCACAATATCTTGTATATCTCTTTCTTTGCAGTGTTCTGTTATATGGACAATATCAATTTCCATGTTTGCGGAATTCGCTCGAAAGACAGAAACGCGTAGGCGCTGTGAGGTTCTTTCTACAAACAATTCTCATGCTCTGGAACGATTTATTGGTCACCTGTTGCTTTCTGTGATATACAGCATATTCTATTGCAGAGAAGATTAGCGGCTTGTAAGTCGGTAATTTTGGATATTATTCTGAACATAAGGACTTTATTTATATTGAACAGCATCTATTCTTCTTATCCTTGTTCTTTAATATAGGAATTAGGCAACAATGCCTGTTCCATCTCTCCAAAGTATTTCACTGCCATTTTTTCCTAGGATGTCCAAAGTATCTCTTACATTTAGGATGATATTAATTCCGGTATCCTTTCACCGTTAATGCCGTTAAAGCATTTCTACGGTGTTTTCTATATTATTCTATTATTTCATTAACTTTGATATACCTTGTACTACTCGCATCCATACTTGCCTTCTAAACCCAAGATCGCGGGTTCAAACCCGGCCAAGATCGATGGATTTTTGGGGCGTAAAATTCCTAATTATGACTTCCTTCGGAAGGGAAGTAAAGTCGTGGGTCCTGTGTTGTACATTTACGGCACGAAAAAGAACCTCAAGCCTGAAAGAAGAGGTCTCTGAGCAAAATTTGTCGGCCGTTTCACGCTCTGAATTGATGGGACGCTGATGACCTGAGATGTTAAAAAGTGTCCGTAAATAAAACAATAAAAAAACCGCTCGCATGTTTTCATGTCTTTATTTTATCTTCTTGGTACAACCTTTGGGGCTCTAGGAAGAAAGCTCGTCTGTGGCAATGTATTTTATTTTTATGTATGTATTTTTTCGCGTTGTTCACGATTCATCAGTAAAACCATCTTCTTAATAAATTCCATGTTTATATTATGTTTCCAGTGTTATATTTTATTGTACAGCATATGGTTTCTCAAAAGTAAGAGATAACTTTAATTACTCATATTTTCTTCCTTTTCAGCTTAATCTTAAAAATTCTGGTGTATTACACAATGAGTAGCGCAATATTATCATCTTCTATTTCCTTACCTTTATCTAGATATGTATGTACGCACCAATTTGTAGTTCTTGTACAGTGCACTTGTGTTCTTGAATAGCTGCCACAGTGTGTGGGGTGGAGTCCTTCAACTCATCAACTGTCCTATATTTACTCAGGAGCACGCTTAATTGCTCAGTTTCGGAAAATAAAAATAAAGTGTATAAAAATACAGAACATTTACAAAAATGTAGAATTATGAGCTTTTCCATAAATATTAATATGTATGTATGTGTGTATGTATGTGAGTATGTATGTATGTATGTATGTATGTATGTATGTATGTATGTATGTATGTATGTATGTGAGAAAGATAATGACTGCACATTTAACAGTATATCATTAAATATAAGCACAATTAACCTATACTCGTATTTAAAACTTGTGATAAGATGCGTCCAAGAATCTGTTCCGGACGCACATATATACAAGAATATGTAGAATATGAAAGGTATATAAATTACGTAAGTGTTGGAATGCCCAAATTCGTTTGTATTTAATGATACTAGTAACCATTTTATAACGCTCCCGTGAACATGCTAAAAAGCGCCAACTGTTCGGTAATGTAGAAATCCACAAACACAAGACAAAAAAGTTGAAGAGCTTCAAATAGCACGAGGTACTCGTGGATCTAAAGGATTAGGCAGTGGCTTTCGCTGAATGCTTTAAAAACAGCATGGTAAAAACCAGATTGTGAACAGCTAAGCTAAAGCCTGAGAGTAGACAGTAGCTCTACTAATCTACCATATAATAAGAGAATTCAAAATTAAAAAAAACAATTCACTTGTTCAAAGAGCATCACCAATGAAAAAGTAAACAATTTTCCTTAAAAAAGAACTTACTACTAATCACATATACAATGCATGCTCCGATTAAAATTTTCTTAAAGCCTAGAAAGAAGCTGAAAGCATTATGTACCTAAAACCAGGAAAAAGTTACCTCTTATAAAACCAATAAAAATCCTTGAACACTCAGGGCCTATTCACAATGAAAATTAAACGTAAACATAAC
Organism: Metallyticus violacea; assembly: GCA_030762175.1. Taxonomy (NCBI): domain Eukaryota; kingdom Metazoa; phylum Arthropoda; class Insecta; order Mantodea; family Metallyticidae; genus Metallyticus; species Metallyticus violacea. The sequence goes on along the minus strand of CM060843.1, from coordinate 83,540,390 downwards.
AAAATAAGACGTATCACGTAGTAGTATGTGGACATTCAAGACGCAAATGTTATTAGCCAATCAAAAAAGAAAACAAGAACAAGCGAAGATCAACTAACAGCTGATTGAAAATGGCTGCTTCTGAGCAGACGACGGTAGCTTTTTGCATATGCAAAGTGCAGCAACTAATCTGCCTGCAAGTAAGGATAGCTTTCGTATAATGCAATTAATCTTTTGTCCACTGACGTTATTCTGTCTACAGAGCCGCTGAACTTCAGCACTCTCGACAAACAGAGCAGCTGCGTTCTGATTGACTGATTTCTCAAGTTTAAGTTAGACGTAGACGCAAAATCCTGGACCTTGCAAGCTTCTAAGTTTACGCTAATCGTATGTTTACGTAATTCAATGTGAACGCTCTATTAAAAAGTTTTTACCATTAAGTTTACTTTGCGTTAATGTTCATTTGCTCCCCACTCATATCCAAAAGATAGCACCAGTGCAAACATTAATGTCTGATGGTCAGTTTTGTTTCCGCGAAGCGTTCCTCTGAACTAAAACACTTAAAATATGTAAACGATTTAACCACTAAATTGAATACAAGTGTCCTTACAATATTCTTGTACCTAGAAGCTGTGTTTGATAAACAATGTCACAATGTGCTATTTTACAAAATATATTACAATATTCCAACCTCAAAATCTTTTTTGCACATAATAAGAGTTCCATTCTATGTTCCATTAAACCAAGCAAAATCATCCACCTATTTTATAAATACTGAATTTTCCCAAGAGACATAGCAACTCTCTTTCTACAGTGAAGTTATCTGAGTTACGGGCCGGAAGAGAGCGGCTGCTACAGAGAGGAGTCAGTCGTCAAGGCCATATAATGCATGTGCAAGTAGCCACTTTTAGTTTCTTTGAGAGAAGTCAAATCTTAGTGTTTTTATGCAAAAGGATTCATTAGGCGGCGTAATAGAGTGTATTATTTACGGTAATATGGCTCAATTCAAGTATTCTATTCTCCAAAGAGCATTTATTTACGATTTGTGCTCGCGTACAGAATCATCTTGTGATGTACGGAAATTGTTTCAAGAGATATGCAACTTCCAAGTCTATGTTCGATTCACAGATAGACAAATAAATTTCGTGTAAAATGAAGTATTCATGATAAAAAGTGTATGCAGATAAGTACAACACACAGAAAAGAAACGTTAGATAACATTAAACTTGCTCTCGAACGTTCCTCTAAAAATCACTTCGATGTCTTTCTCAGTAAACGGATTTTCTATTCCTCTGTTCCAAAGGCTACAAAGTTACTGAATATAAAATTATTGCAGTGCAAGAACTTAAACGGAACGACTCTGCATACAGGAGTATATTTAAAAATGGTTTTGAATAGTGCACATGACAGAAATATTTACCCTATTCTCATTTTCTTTAGGAAGGAATCTTGATTCGCCTAAGTGATTCTGTTTGTTTGTTTTTGAGTAGTGTTTAACGCCTGTTTTTAATAATGAGGCACCACAGGTGGCGGACATTGATGAAATGAAATGAAAAATTGGGAAAGGATTTTTTTTTAAGGAAGGAAACTTCCAGACCTAAATTTAGGGTACATCTTCGGCATTTGCCACTTATGAGGACCGAGGAAAACCTGGAAAAACCCTCAGTCAGGGAGGACGGTCCTGATATGAATAGAGCCCCCGAGATCACGAGTGTGCGCCTTAACGACCTCGGTCATCCGTGGCGGTAAGTGGTTATGTTAATTCACAAAACAGGTGAAGTTCACAAGGAATCCCTACATGAACAAAGATACCATTGTGTTGCTCCATTAGAGGCAAGAGTATAATAGGTTTTTTTTTATGACAAACTATTAATAGTGATTGGTATGTGCAGAATATTTTTACATGAATTAACAGGTTCGCGACTATCCATCAGGACTGTGCAACAAGAAATGTGTACACCACCTGTCTCCTTGCATGCAACTCTTAAAATATTTGATGATAGAATCATCACTAACATATATGGCCCTCTAGGTCCTCCGATTCAACGCCGTGAGATTTTTATCTCCGGTGAACATGAAGGAAAACGCGTATCCACACACATTAGATGAACTAAATAATAACTTTCGTTAAGAAACTTCTTCCATTTTTCAGAGGGAGCTGCAGAGGGCATGGTTAATTTCATACACCTATACCTAAAATGTTGTAAAACAAAGGGAGGCAGTTCCAGCATCTTGTTGCTTGATAATGGCAAGTAAATGTGTGTTTTAAGTGTTAATAATAACTTACGCAGCAACCACAGCTTCGGACTTTTCTGACTCCCGTTCAACGCGGGATCAGTTGAACCGACCAGCGGGCCGTTAGGCTTGCAGCGGTACCGCGAAGGATAATTGCGAATTCTAAAAAATATACAGCCAAAAATCCGAAAAGAGTATGTTGGTTCTAAAAGATAGATTATTCTTGAATCGGTACCTCGCACTCTAGATTAATCTCCTTCCTTCAGTTCAACATTAGCAAGTGCAATAACCCGGAATCCTCTTCAACAGAGATATGGGGATAAACATGACTGAAATAGTTTCCAAAGGCACGCTGAACATAAGACCATAGAGGCAATCGCTTATTAGAATACCTACAGGTTTAGAAACCATAAAATGTTTGTATAGGATTCAAAACAGGGCATTTAAACGTGTCAAATAGGAGATGTGTTAAAAATGAATTCTCTAACCGACGCCAAAAAAAAAAAAAAAAAAAAAAGCATTGCTGTAATGCACTTTTCAAAACATACATAGAGCCTGCCTGAATGGATGTAAAAAATAAATTACAACTGCCAAACAATTTATCAAAAACCGATCATTCACATAAAATAAAAGATACGGATGTCTCCAAAAATAAATAAAAGCATCTGTATTTTTAAACAAGGCAAGAGAAAGCCACAAATTTCATACACTGGCATGTTTTCAAGTCTTGCTACGTAGTTGGAGAAGTCTTCATTTTTATACTCTAGGGAAATGATTGTGTCATGTGAATTTGTTCGTCTAAGCGTCAAAGTGCACTCTGTTATTCTCTCCATTTTTCTTGTAATTTTTGTTTTCCACTTAACTTGAATTACTTTTGTCGCCACCGGGTGTAAACCCATTTACAGCTATAAAATAATGAACGAAATGAAATAAAATGAGATGAAAAAGAACGAATGAATGTTTCTCTTTGCTTTGTTCTATGTTATTTTTGTTTCTCTTGATGCAATTTATGAAAACTACAAGCAAAGGCAGCTACCGCTTCAGGAAATCATTAAATTTTCTGCATTAACCACTTCTAAGATATCAGAAAAGTAAGAGTATTAGTTTATTGAAAGTTCGAAAGAAGGAAAGTAAATCTATAAATTTGGAAACATTTTTTGACAGCTTCCATTTCTAGCTTGTGCATCATAAATCTATAACAAGGTGGTTTTTAATATTTGTTTGCCATAGAAACGTATGATTTTTTTTGTGGCCTAAATACTGTTCTATCGGAAATATACTTTCTTCATTTTGAAACATTTTTATGGCAGCAGTAATTAACTCAATTTTCGTTGCTTTTTGAAATTTAAAACCTTTGACAAAATGTATATTTGTCTTGAAACCCTACATATATAGGATGGAAGCAAAATGTTTACTTATTTCAGAACTATCGCTTTTCATTTGCATGAATTAAGCTCATTCGGGTACGCTTTCAGCCCTTAGAGATATAGCAAGATTGTAACAATTGCTTCAGAAGCGACTCATATCGCAATTTGGCAACGTCCAAAATCCTGCATATCTCCCAATCTGTCAGCTCCATACTTCTTTCTTTGGGGCTGTAACGAGGGAATGTCTTTTCCACTTGCCAGCAACAAATGGAGAACTGCAGGCGGTCAGCTGTGATGTATTTGCAGTCATTCCGCGGGAAACACTTTTGATGGATAACTTACAGAATGGCTACAGAATAGTGCAGTGAAAGAAAGAGGACATTCGCTGGGTTTCAACTTTAAGAAATAAAGATCCATTGGCACTAACAAAAATTGCACAGTATAAATATGATGTACCAGCAAATGTGGTTATTCTTTTCGTAATTATTTTTGTGTGTATTTATAAATATCATAGTTACATTTACTGCAGACTTTCTCAGAATGTACTTTATTGCACAAACCTCTGCGCACAGGGCTCATAAAAGATAGAGCTATGCAGGCTCATGAATATGTTTAGCTTTATCTGAACAAAAACAGTTTTGCGTACATTTGTCCGCAAAACACTAGATATTCTTTTCTTATAGAGCATTAATATATAGCAATGTAATATGGTGATTGATATGTATTCAGAATTAAAAACGTGTACTCTCATAATAAATATAATAAACGTCATTCAAAGAATAGCATTCCCTGAGCACACTAATGATATTATCACACACTATCAACCGCTTCCTTGACCTTGCAAGCATTGCTTTTAGCTAAAAATATACACAGGAGAAACTTTTTCCAATTTTTCTTGCAGTTACCATGTCGTTGGGATTTTTGTCCGAAAATTTTCCTCAATTTAAATATTAGAGTAATTTCGGGTGCTTCTAAGCTGCAGCTTCATATAACCCAGATCATTGTATTCAGTTTCAATAGATCTGGCACACAGATTTAGTACAAATTAAATCATGTTAAAATTTACTAATGAATCCTCTAACTTCTTTAGAGCATATGAAACAGCATAAAGCTGATAAACAGGCAATAAACAGCATTTTTTCTACAATTTACTGTACACTTATTTGTAGTTCTTAACTGTTTTTCTCCTTTCAGGAATTTAAATTTAATTTTAATGTTTTATATTAAAGGGTTAAACATAATAAACATAACAAGTGCACCGAAAGAGCGTAAAAACAGATATTTTTGGTTTATTTATGACGCTCTTTAACGTCTCAGGTCATCAGCGTCCCAATCAATTCAAGGCGTGAAACGGCCGATAAATTTCGCTCAGAAGCCTCTTCTTACAGATTTGAGGTTTTTTACGTGCCATAAATCTACGACATGGGACCCACGACTTTACTTCCCTTCCGAAGAAGGCCATATTTAAATTTTTACGCCCGAAAAAAATACTGGCTGGGTTTGAACCCGCAATCTTGGGTTTACGAGGCAAATATGGTTAATACTACACCACCATGGTCAACATATTTATTAAAAAAAAAAAAAGGAGAGAGAGAGTGTTAAATTTGTTTTGAGTAATTACAAGTAACCTTACAAAAAGTAAATAAATGTGATATAACGTGTGGAGATTTAAACATCATATGTAGAAATGAAATACATAGCCGGTGAGTTAGGACATAGCCACCTGGTTAATAATGGACAGGAACTTCGACATTTTGAAACATAAAGTGCACATTGTACCAAAATTAAGTATTATTTTTCTAAAAAATTGGACATCGTTCAAATACCCCAATCAAATCTATTACATTAGGCATCTATCCATGATAAAATATTTATAAAACGATGTAAAATTCATTAGAGGATATAATGCGAATTGTTAATTAGTAGTAATATAATTGAAGTTATCAAAGAAGTTGATAAGAACTAAAATAAATAACAAAAATAATATTAAAGATGATATTTTAAAAGTACATTTTCTTGGGATTGACAGCATAAAAACACACCCTAAAGATGATATTGATGCAGAATAGGAAAATGTAAGGAAATGTCTAGCAAAAACAGCATCTCAAGTACTTGGCAAGGAAAGAAGTAGAAAATACCCGAAGATGTGAATTGAAGAAATATAGCAAGCAATTGAAGAATTTCTGCAAAAAATACAGATAACGCAAACAAATGTTAAAATAAATGTAATAGAATGAAGGTAAAAAATGCAATAAGTACAAGCAAAGTTAGAAAGCGCGCGAAGATTTATGATATATATTTATATGCAAAGTGGAAGAGCAATTTTCTTATTTAAAGTATTTAAATAAACGTACAAATAAATTTAATACCAAAATATATATTGATATACTATTATAAAAAGCTTTGATACCAAACAGAAGAAAAAATTATAATAAGAAATC